>JAAIXI010000220.1:624060-1029141 GCA_013403645.1 Heliconius nattereri
GCTTCCCGAATGGTCCCATTTTTTTTTATCCATGTCTGATAATGGTATCTATGAGAAAATCACATAAGTCTTAAATTTGCATTAGGTATGTGCGCGACAAATAGACGAATAACTCAATGTCGCGCAAACCGATTTTGATGATTCTTTTTTTATTTGAAAGGATATACTTCAAGGATAATTTAGTGAAAGTTTGGATAGGTTCCGACTATGGGATCCGGTGAAAATTTAGAAAGTTTGTTTTTTTTGGTAAAAAATTGATTATACTGTAATAGTTACAAGCAAAAACTTTTTAAATTGATGTCAGAGGTGAGATTCCTGATCGTTGCATTTCTTTTCAACCAACCTCAAAAAAGAGGATGTTCTCATTTTCAACCAACTTCAAAAAAGGGAGATTCTTCATTCGCCCGAATACATTTTATGTATTTTCTTGTCAATATACCAAAATGTAACTTTGCACAAAAATAATACCTAATTAAATAAAGTTTTACTTAGGACAACCACAACCACTCGTTGACAACCACTACCACCACCATCACCACTCGTTTAAGAAGCATCATTTTAAGATCTACCCATCACTAAAAATCGTAAAATAAATTAATTTTTAACAAAAACAAAAACCGACTTCTAACAACGAACTAAAAAGTGAAAAATAATTATACAAAGATTTTATAAATATGAAGTCGGTGCCAAGTAAAACAAACAGGCTTAGTAATAAGATATTGTAGTAAAGGTGTTGTAGCATTAGTTTGATACTGACTTCAAAATTATAAAATCTTTGTCAAATTTTTTTTCAGTGTTTAGTTCGTTGCTAGAAGTCGGTTTTTCGTTTTGCTAAAAATTTATTTATTTTACGATTTTAAGTGATAGGAAGATCTTAAAATGATGTTTCTGAAACGAGTGGTGTTGGTGGTGGTAGTGGTTGTCAACGAGTGCTTGTGGTTGTCCTATGTAAAACTTCATTTAATTAGGTATTATTTTTACGAGAACATACATAAAATGTATTCGGGCAAATTGGGAATCTCCCTTTTTTGAAGTTGGTTGAAAATGAGAACATCCTCTTTTTTGAGGTTGGTTGAAAAGAGATGCAGCGATCAGTAATCTCACTTCTGACATCAATTTAAAAAGTTTTTGCTTGTAACTATTAGAGTATAATCAATTTTTTACCAAAAAAAAACAAACTTTCTCAATTTTGCCCGGATCCCATTACCGGAACCTAACCAAATTTTCACCAAATTATGAAGTTGAATTGTATGTATCCTTTCCAATAAAAAAAGAATCATCAAAATCGGTTGGCCCGACATTGAGTTATTCGTCTATTTGTCGCACACATACCCAATGCAAATTTAAGACTTATGTGATTTTCTCATAGATACCATTGTCAGACATGGACCAAAAAAAATGGGACCAAATGGGAAGCTTCACCTTTTAAATAAAAAAACAGTTATCAAAATCGCTTCACCCAGTCAAAAGTTATGAGGTAACAAACATAAAAAAAGTACACTCGAATTGATAACCTCTTTTTCTTCCAGAAGTTGGTTAACAAAGTAAACGACTAACCTAAAAAAATATATATAATATAACCATTTTCCAAATGGTGTCCTTCCTATTTATAGTTGTATTTTTCAGGTTATTTTCACTTTTGGGAATAAGTTTTAAATGAAATCCATTACATGATTTACGAAATGAATAAAGATAAAGAGAAACTAGCAAATAAATTAACATGTAATTTTTTTTCATTTAGCCTATGACCTCAGTTATTGAACTCCACATGACCCAGATCAGAGCTTAACCTGGAAATTTAAATAGAGCTTGGTACGCGTCTCATAATGTTAATGATCTCAGTAGTACCTACTATATATGTAGAAGTAAATATGATTCGAATAAAATAAATATGTTCCAAAGGATTTTGTGGAAATATATGCTTATTTATAATTTATTTAATCATTTTTATATTTAATATTAAAAATAAATTAGTGAGTGTTCTTATTTAGATGAAAAAATATATAGAAATAACGATTAAAATTGAAGACAACATAAAAATATCACTAAATTGACAGTTTTCGTTATGATAATCAAAACGTCAATATATAAAATTTATACTCTTCTATATACTGCGTTAAGCTGGTTGAAAAAAAGATTAATTACAAGTAACGATAGAATATTAATAATTTATTTACAACTTATAAATATATTTCTGATATTAGAGATCTTCAAATCTGCGTTATTCTGTTAAGGATAGTTTGATTAACCCTATCATGCCTCTCTATCGTTTATTCAGCTCTCTTCCTTGCACACTCGGTTCAGGCGGAACGTGACAATAAGTTATGATTTTCGTACCCATATTGCCACCCACTCCAAAAATAATGGACTTTGAAGTCGGTTTTTTCATTATTTTGTTTCATTATAAATTGCCTTGTCGAATCGATTGTTTTAAAATTTATAATATTTATTTTACATTAACACAGTGATGATCGCCTTAATTAAATTAAAAATCACAGAGTATAACAAAAGTTTAATAAGGATACACTTCACAGAGTATAAAACTTTTAACAAGGAGAGTTTATGCAACCGGAGATAATTCTATAAAGTGCGTGAATGAAGTGTTTGTTTTAATATTTTCAGTAACAAAAGTCAAAACAGTTCAGAATAAAATAAATTATGTCTAAAATTTCATCTTTTTTGTCTACAACTACTATAAGGGCGTGGCGCGCGGGGACACAAACCTAACTGTAACCGCGATAGGTTAAAATTAGATAGCCTCATTCTAGAAAATAAAATATTTGATATTTTCCTTTCTTCGCTGCGGTGTCAAGGCAACGGCGGCGGCGTTCAGATCGGCCACTTAACACACAAATAATTCGGCGCAAAATGGGCGGAGTGTCTTAACACAAGGCTCTCTCTGTCTACCCTGCTACATGCAGGATACAGCGTGAATGTTTATACTATAAATGTAAGAACATTAACGTTCGTTCGTTTGATGGAAAATTAGAAATATGACTAAGTTATAATTAACTAAAGTTGTAAAATTGTTACTTAGAGAAAATGACAGCTTGCAGCTGCAATATTAAGTTATATTGCTGAGTATTACTTAATTTCCTTAATATTACTTCTTTAAGTATTATAAACCTGAAGTTTTGATAGCTTACGTCATCAAAATGGCTTCGTCTTTTTCAACAAGGAGGTTCTATATTCGTTAACTATATTTTTTTATATTTGTCAGTAAATTTCTTCGTAATTTGTGGGCTCATTTTAAAGAATATTTTTAATATATACCTACATAGCTTCACGTTTTACCCCTAGCGAAGAGTACGGAGCGCCAAAAGCTTCTCTAAATCTCTATATACTTCTTTGGCCTCGTCCACGGTCATCAACCTTCTCATAGATGCCCTCCGGGACCCTTCTCCAGCATCTTTGATACTGTGTTTTCGAAGGTCAACCGAAGTCTTACTCTACATCTCTTACCACTCACTGTTCCGTCATAAATATTTTTTGCCATTCTTTAATCACTCATTTGACAAAGCGTTTCGCTTTTACTTGAGTAAAGTTAAGTAAAGCCACTCAACATGCATTTGCAGATTTCGGCGGACAGTTTGAAACGGAGTGTCTTGACACAAGGCCGGTCTTGCCACATGCGAAATAAAGTGCGAATTTGAAAAAAAAAATTGAATCGTCTATGAATTAAGCATGTTAATATTAGAAGTCTTACGTAGTACTTAATAGTACACTTCTAAGCTTACATTGAATAAAATTTCAAGTTATATTTTCTATCCAATAATTAAAATTTAAATTCAACTTAATCCTCAAAAATGAACGCTTTTTTATAAAATAAAAATAGCCAAGTTCATTATCGTGCGGTCTCTAGAGATACATGTAAAAGGATCCCTTGAAACCGCTATTACTTTGCGAATCTAAGCCCACAAAGATTCAGATGACAGACCGGGATTATCATATATTTTATTATGGTTATGTTTTCATGTATATATATATGAACTGACTTAGAAACGTTTCATTTTTGTAATACAATAAGAAGATATTTTTTTTTAGTTTCACGTTGTAAGCCGCACATTGCAAGGTAGACAGAGGAAGTCTAGGAACCTAATTTCAAAATATTCGTTCCCATTAAGACATTTCCCGTTGGCCACTTTCCGCCGAAGTCTGAAAGCATTGCGTATTGCGAAGGGGAATATAACGCCGTGTTTGCTTCGTTAACAGAATGAGGAAGTGAATCGTGACGAAGGAGCGTAAGTGAGTGACTGTAAACGTGAAAGATTGTGGGTAAGACCACGAGAAGAATTGTATTTCCTTATAAGTTCAGCTTATAAGTGCAGTTTCCGTTAAGTTTCATTAAATTCCGCCACTCTGTTGCGTGTTCGCAATGCCTCGAGAACTAGGCAAAAAATAGTGAACGGAGTGTTTTAACACTAGTTTCCCCGGTTCCCCCGCTGCCCAGCTGAGTGCGGGATACAGCGTGAAGCTAAAGCAAAACCCACACAAACTGCAGGGAAGTCAGTGATGTGCAGGACTGCATCGTCTACATACATTATTCTGAGTCAAGTGTTACACTTGTGTAATCGGAGTAAAAGCAGACGTATCTAATTACGGGTTTTACTTCTACGTACTATTTGTATGTTAATTCCCTTCAAGCGACTTAGAAAAGGCCCGGGATAGCTGTTACGTGAAACTTCCTCCGCGGACGTGAAGTTTGTTAGGTGATTCGAACAAGCGTTTGTGATTATAATATTGCTAACTTATTTATTTTATTTTTAGACCACGCTGTATATTGCACATAGTAGGATAGACAGAGGGAGCCTGATAATTTAGTGTTAAAATACTCTATTCCCAATAAGACACCTTCGTACTGCATTTCCGCCGAATTCCGGAGATATTGCGTGACAGAAACTCGACGCCAGAATGAAGAAATAAGAATATTAAATATTTCATTTCCTCGTGTGAGGAACGAACCCACAGCCCGTCGCGTCTACTTTTTGTGCCCTGTCACTTTAGAATTCAGTGGAAAGTGTAGCTTAAAAATAATATAAGCCTTCGTATAATAATCTAAATATCTAATAAATATTAAACATATCTACCTGTGGAGCTGGAGAACCTTTAGAAACACCAGTAGTTATCATTTCGATCAGATTAATTGCGAACATGCTAACGAGTCGATTAAGCTAATGTGTTACCTGTTTGCGTTTAATAGTCTGGCTTGTGTTGGAATCGATTCTATGACTTTGATGAAAGTCCACGCATACTCGTATACTTATATGCGCATAGGTTGTTTTTGTATGCGAAGAAGTTGCTTTAATTATTTTCTTTTAAAGTAAAAATAGATGTTTTGGGTTCGATTTTCACTCGGGGAAATTAATTATTATTTATGAATATTGTCATTTCTTCGCTCTGGTAACAAGTGCGTCGTTGAGTCCCACCTGTCAAATTCGTTCGGTTGGGAACTGAGTATCTTAACATTGGATTAAAAAAACGTAATTATTGGAATATGTAAGTAGATACCTAAGACAGATTGGAAATGTTAAACATTCCAAATTTTAAATTGTAATATTTTCAAATAGACATCTAAATAATGTCCACAGACATCTAAAGCACTATTTAGAGTAAGGTATTTGAAACATTAAATATTAATTTTCCTTTGCTTTAACCAAGCAAATAAAATTGTTTATACATAACAAGCAAACAACAAACAAAATACTCTTTATTGTACCATAGAAAAGACACAATACATGTATTAATACATAGAACGGCCTTATCGCTAAGAGAGCGTTCTCTTCCAGGCAATCTTTGGGTAGAGGAGAGAATTGTCAGAGCTGATATCTAGTTTTACATACACATACATAGAAAATACATATATTCATACATACATACAAACATACAAACATACAAACATACACACATACATAAATATATAAATAAATACATCATACTTTGCTTATAAAATAATACATATTGCAGAATGAATATCATAAGAATATAATAACTTGGCACCAATTCGAGACTCAATTGCTCGGAATTAATTCCAAAAGTAAAGTAATCAAGAAAGTTTCGGACACTGCAATAAAACAAGTTCCAAGTGTATTGTATATAACAAGACGAAGCCGCGGGACGTGGCTTATGTCAAACATATAAATGGAAATTGTCGCGATTTAAGTTTCCCGGGCTCCTCATATTGTGCGCCGGTTACGGAAATGACAGTCGACTGATATAATGGCTGGAAACTTTCGTTTACACGCTCTCGCTAAAATTATTGCTTTAAATTATTTCATATATAATATACATGATTCCAGTCGTGATGCAGGCAAGGACACAAGCGTCTGTAAATGCGATTAGTTGTGGAAATTAAATTTCTGGTGTCGTTCCACCAGAGTTCAACTCCAGAATGCAGCGGAAAATTGGGAAGGAGAGTCTTAACACTAGGATCCTTCTGCCTACACTGCTGTGTGTATGATGCAGCGTGAAGCTAAAAAATATACATAATTGTACTATGAAGAACGTAGGGTATAAATGGATAAATGGTTAAGTTTTATATTTCATATTATTTTTGTATATGGCGTGTTTGCAATGCAACTGAAGGACGGAACATTGCATGCGACATGAGCTATTAGATTATTTTGTAGAATATTTTATTTTTTTTGCGAAGTAGACAAGTACCTACTAATAAAATTTTAAATAAAAATATGTTTAATGCTTTAATGTATTTTATGTATACTATAATGATCAAGACAACCGGTAGTGTGTGAAGCCAAGTTAACAATAAAAAAAAATACGTCGTTATATTTTTTATTGTAAGCCTCAATTTTAGCAATTCAGTGAACAATCAATGATTTATGTAACCAAAAATTGAAATTAACAATGCACCGTTGAATCTCCAGCTAAATAAATTAAAATACAGAAACAAAATCGAGATGCGGGGCCGACTCTAAATTTATTTGATACACATGTATGTCAAAGGAATTTGTATATACATACAAACTAACAAATTGGTTATTAAAATTTTATATTTGCAATGTTTACTGTTTTTGTATCTTTTCAAATGTTCTCCTTATTTCTATAAAATATTTCCATTAAATGGAAATATGCAAAGTTTGTTAAGTAAATAAACAACAATGGCGTTAGAAACACGAGTAGGGACGGGGGCAGATGACGAATTTACTTGGCGCGATGAACTTTCGTCCTCTGGCACCGTCCTTGCATTATTTACACCAACCTAGGACGCGCGCCAGTCGTGAAAGAAGACAATGGAGCATATTATGCTCACAATAGCTGGATTTATTGCCTGCCAACTTGCACCCGTCTTATGTCATCTACTTCTAGATTTGTTTAAATTTTATTACATAAATCTGTGTGTTTATTTGCTTTATTTGCTGCTTTATAATGTCAATTAATATATTTATAGTTTATAATTGGCAGAGGGAGCTTAGTGTTAAGACACTCCGCTCTAGAGGCACCAACGTGTGACTGTATGTAATAGCGACAGGCTGTGGGTTCGTCCCACATGATGAAATGGAAATGCTAAATATTGCATTTTTATTTCTTCGATCTGGTGACGAGGCAAAGCGCAGCGTTGAGTTTCACCACTGCACACTTAATGTCTCTAGAGTTCAGCGGAAAGTGGGGAATGGAAGTGTCTTAATGGGAACGGAGTGTCTCAATACTTAACTACGTCCGGGACACAGCGTGAATATAAATTTAAACGTGTAAATCTATCCACCAATCGAACAACAAAGAACACATTTATCAAGTGACTAATAACATCAGATAGCTTACACACGAGAGCTGTTAAGCCGGCAAACGTCAATTTCCTTAAAACTAAGGGTAAGAGGAAACTGTAGCGCTTCTACGAGGACTGAAGATAAATTTCAAGCAGCCGTCGTCTCATTTACATTGAAAATCGCTTATGTTCGCTGACCGTGGCTTGACATCCCCAGGAGTACCCATTTGCATGTTGTACCAATTACTTTTTACAAGTTGGCTAATTTTGTCTCTCTTTTTAAAATAAATTATCCTGATCATTTTCGTTTGAATTTCTTAGGCTCGTATTTATAAACTGCTCTCAAGTCCGAGATTGGTCTTGAGATGCCGTTTTCATTCATGGATGTATAATTTGTGATTAGTTTTTAGAGAATTGTTAAGGACTCCTTTGTATTTCCACGAAATTAATTTACATATGGGTTTCTTTGTAAGTATTTTCACATGCCATGATTGAATGAGTATTCTAAGTAGTCTTAGCGAATATTAATTTCAATAGAATTTAACATGAATTTTATGTTTCTAGAAATAACTTACACGCTTTTGTGGTGAGGTAGTTTTTACATACATTATGTTAATTTCTCTTGAAAATATAATTTTGGAGATATTACCAAAAATCGTTTAAGGAATCTAAATAATCAAGTTAAATATACATATGCAAATTATATATGAACAATTTAAAATTTTTCATTTCATATTATAAAATAACTAAATTAAGTAACTACTACTAGTACTAGTATATCTAAAATATGAATATATATGTAAAATTTAACCTTATCTCAAAACAAAATAAAGTTTGTTGACTTTTTCAACCATTTTGTTTATCGTTTTATCGTCTCTGTAAGAAGCAGTGTCCATCAAACCCTTCTCATTTCAAGCTAAGACATTAAGAGATTGGCGACTGTTGAGGAGGGACTTTATATAATTCTAGGTAGTTTAATGCTTTATGGTGATTCTTGCATTTTATATATATGTAGGTTATACGTATTTTTTCTATAAATAGTTTTTAAAATAATTAACAAGTGAATATAAATTAATTTTTAACAAAAAGAAAAACCGACTTCAAAAAATAACTAAAAAATAAAAAAATAATTTTACAAAGATTTTATAGTTTTAAAAGGTACGAAGAGTGATTATGAACGCGATAGGTTGTGAGTTCAATTCCTACACAAGGAAATTAAATATTTTATATTCTCATTTTCTTAGCTCTGGTGTCGAGGCAAAATTCGGCGTTGAGTTTCACCATTCAACTTGCAATACCATCAGAATTTGGCGGAAAATGCGAAGCGGAGTGACTCAAAACTACCCACTCTACTGCATACAAGATACAGCGTGAAACTTTCTTTACAACTCAATCAAAAATAAATTTCTAAGCCGACGTCTAAAACAAATATAAAAGGTATAAAGCTATCTCTGTACACATTAAAATCGCTCATGGGCTTTTTGTTATAACGTCAAGGAACGTTATAACATTTCGTACTTACGCGTTTATTGCGAAGTTCCTCTGATGATGAAGGCGTCACAGGAGACGGGGCTGGAGTTAGATAAAAGTTTTGGAGCACTCCAAGTTAAGATATATCCTTATTTAGGTTAATGTGGGTAGAACAAAATATTTTATTAGGAGATGAAGTGTTAACACCACTATACTGAAACATAACGTAAAACAGAAGTTAGATTATATGAATTTGAATGGAGTTATTGTTTTTAGTACGATTTGAATTTATGTATTCAATTTTTTTTTGGATTCACGCTGTATTCTTGCTAAACGGCACGGTAGACAGAGGGAAGTTAGTGTTAGGACACTCCGTTCTCTATTTTTTGTCGAATTTTTGAGGGATTGCGAGTTGAGTAGTGGAAGTCAATTTAGTTAAATTTCCACTCTGGAGAGTGATTAACTATTAATTATTTTTTTGCTGTGGTACCGAAGCAAAGCGCAGCGTTAATTTCCGCCACTAAGCGCGCAATGGCTCAAGAGTTCTGCGGAAAGAGATTGTCTTAAAACTAGGTTCCCTGGTTCCCTCGGCGTCCCTGTCATGTGCGGGGTACAGCATGAGGCTTAAAAAAGTGTATACAAAAATTGCGTTCTACTTAAATATAACTGTATCTTGAGGTTGTATATTTTATCCTTAGCATATATATTTTTCTGTGTAACCATCAGCCATAAAATAGTTATATAATTATAATAATTAGGTTAATATTAAACATAATATTAATAACACAGTTAATGACTAACTGACAGCTGCGGTTAGTACTAATGTATGTATGTACATGCATATTGCATATACTACTGACCAAAACCAACCTAAATCTTTGTAAATTGACTATGAGACGATTAGCACATCATTAAAATTAAAGATTAACATTTAATTATAGATTAAGTTATTAATATTAGATAAAATAATTTTATTAATTTTGTATTAAATTACTCGAGTATATTCCAGGGGAAGTAATTCCACTCATATGCACTCATTTAGTGTGAAATGAACTACAAGTTTACGTTTGTAATATTTTTTTGCTTTCAAATACTATGAGTAATTCCTATTTACCTTATTTAAAGATAGCTTTAGATGATATAGCTTCTAAGCGAACATCTTATATTTTAGGCTATACATGCATATGTATATGCAGATATTACTGCTAGCCGCAGAATTTCCAATAATACATATAATTGAATAGTCTCGATTGTTATTTCAGCCCACAACCATTACATATGTAAGTGATCCACAATACTGCACACACCAGGGTACGCAGAGGGACCCTAGTGTAACCGCACTCCGTTCCCTACTTTCTGCCGAGTTCTAGGGCCGCCGCGCTTCTACCTCGATACCAGAACGAAGAAATGGAAATATAAACGTAAATAACTTCACTTCCTCGAGTGGGGATCGAGCCCATAACCAGTCGGTTTTACAGTCACACTTTCTGGCCTCAGTATGTCATATTAGATATTCTGTGTCAAGATGTCAAAACGAAAAATAATGAGTAAAATAGTGCCTAATCATTACACTTATTTTTAGGTGAACAATAGTATATGTATATATTTTCACAATCCATTATTAATTTGTATAATAAATATCATATTTACATTTGTTTTCAGCATTTACTTAAAAAACAACACTAGAGTTTCGTGGTGCGGACAGTTATTTCACGCGGCAATACGTCTGTCTAAACTAAATCCTATGTAGGCTGTCCATTTTTATTCTGTCGTTTGTGCGCCTATTCAGATTATTTAAATACTAAATGGATTTTACTTTATTTATTTTTAACTGAATATACTATTAGTTTCTATGTTTATTGTATTGTTTTATACGAAAACAACGCAATAAAGATATAAATACATGGTAACGTTATGAAAATAGTTAGTTGTTCTTAATCGATGAATAATTTCATTGTAAATATAATAACTGTAACTATTATTAACTGTTATTAATTGCAAAAATGGCAATAAAGGCCATTCGTGGCGCGGGGGCACCAACGCGACTGGTTGTAATGTAGGTTTGATCCCCACGAGGAAATGAAATATTTATTTAAATTTATATTTTCAATACTTGGCTCTGAAATGGAGTGTCTTAACACTAAGTACCCTGCTGTGTGCGGGATACAGCGTGAAATTGATTTTTAATTGGAAAAAGTAATAATATTTTATTCAGAACATGGTTTATTTTACTAGAACATGTGAATCCTCTGGCTTACATAGAAACTTGTCTACATAGTTGAAAGGAATTTTCTATAAAGTCTTTAAAAGCCACTTATTGAAAAACTTGGCGCTGGTGTCCCGTGTTTCTGGGTCAACGGATCGTGGCCACAACTTTTAAGAAGTTTGCTCCAGCAATTTAGATAAGCGTCCGTACTCTCTCTTTCTCTCTCTCTCTTTTTTATCCAAAAATAGCAATTACCCTTTGTTGAACGTAATATCGCTTATTTTAATGACACTTGTTAAGTCGTTGTATAAATTTGCTAAACGCTGAGTGGTTTTTCTTTCTTTGTATAACTGGAATGTGGCGGAGAGTTGTTGAAGTTATTCGATGTAAATAAATATGAATTTTAAATATTTTGGTACTTAACTTTATTTTATATTTATATTATATTGAAATATAAAATTTTCGTTAAAAATTATGTTTTATATTATTTTTTATGTAAATCATTTTTAAACTGTACTTTATACATAATTCAAACCTTGCATAGTATATATAAATGTGGTGGAAATATAAAATTATATTTATATTTACATTTTGAATTTCCTTGGGATAGGCTAGTCGTGGAGAATGAGACTAGTCGTGGGAACCTGGGAACATAGAGTTAAGATATTCCTTTTCCATTAAGAAATTTCCGTTCACCACTTTCCACTGAATTCTGGAGGTATGGTGTGTTGAGTGGCGTAACTCAACGCCGCGCTTTGCCTCGTTACTAAAGCGAGGAAGGGAAAATATTAAATATTTCATGTCTTCCAGTTGCGTTTACAGTCACACACTTGTGCCTTTGCGCCACTACTGGCCTCAAGCTGATCTCCAGAAATCATAAGATAAGGAGCGAAGATTCGTAATACTAGGTTTGTTCTGCTTACACTGCTACATGCGGGATACAGCGTGAAGCGTGAAAAAAATACAATATTTATTATTATGTAGAGGATATATATAGAGGAATAATTTAGAGGATCATATTTTTGTACTTTCCAGAAGTGGATTTCTTTAATGTGAAATCTAAAGAGATGAAGTTTGAAGAGTTTTAATTACTTTTCAAGTATCCGATAGGTTTCGCCGTTTCATTGTTAAGGCCGGGATTTCTTGGTAATGTGTTTTTTCCTATAACCCACAAAACTTTTGAAAAACATCTAATTAATGAACTTAAGATCCTTCAAATACACTTAATATTTAAACCTATTATAGGATCTTATATTAGGTTTTGTAACAGAGGGTATATACGAGTATTTCATAACGTTTGAGTTCAAATCTGAAACTTTGCTATGTTTTTTTATAAATATAAACACAATATGCTTTAATATTTTGCGGAGCATTGCGAGTTGGACGGCGGAACTACCATACCGATACCAGAATGAAGAAATCTAGAGTAGGAATCGAACCTGCATCTCATTATCTACAGTCTCACGCTTGGGCCCCTGCGCCACGAATGGCCTTGAATGTTGCTTCGATCTTACATTAAGTATGATGTATGCCACTATTGCTGAATTAATTATTGACTGCTTTTAGGTCTACGCCTGGAGAACACTATTAACATAAAATATTAGTGACATATGAAATTATCAAGCAGCCTAGACCTTTAGCTATAAAATATGATCAAATATCCATTATATTTACTTGTCCTTATATATTTTGAACTGCATTTATACGTCTATAATTCAACTATTTTACAGCGATAGTAAAGCGAAATATTTTATAGATATTGGAATTTATGGATTCGGAGTTTATCCCCGCACTAACGGCCGGCAGATTACACTCAAACATTATAGGTGCCAATATTCTATAAGTATATTATATGTATTTTAATAATAATAGACTAGTTAAGTACGTAAGGTTATCGATAAATATGACGATTTTTTTTATATTTGCATATAGATTTTTTTTTATATTAATTAGTAACCCCACGGTTTCGATATAATAAGGAGATTTTTTTTGATAATACGCAAATATAATATTATGTAGGTGCCTGTTTTAATAAATTTCAAATATATCGAAGTTCATAAGTATATTAATAATAATTACATTTTTAAGGTTCCGTAATACAAAAGAAAAAAAACTTTTACAAAATCATTTATCTGCCTGTCTGTCTGTTTTTCTAGTATAACAGAGAAAAAAATCATTACAAACATACAAATAATTTATTATTTCATGCAATATCAGTAAATACACCCTAGACTTTGTCAACTTTAATAAAATGTACTTTCAGTTGACTTACTATGATAAAATTGGTACGGAAACCTCAGTAGCTAAGTCTGATTCGCCCTTGACCGATTTTTTATTTTTACGTTTTTATTATACTACTATATAAATTACTAGGAACCCAGAATGGAGAATAGAGCTAACACTACATTCTCTCCGTCTCTCCGCTAAATTACAAGTATTGTAAAGAGCTTTCAGGAACGTAAACTTTGTTGGGGTCACGTGCAGGTCACGTTTATTAAGGTAGGTAATTTGTTTTTACGAAGCCGTACTTACCGAGTACACAACGTCATTTTAACGATAGGAACCTTTTTGTCTAGATCTTCTTTTACGTATTTCAATTTTTTTATATTATATTTGTGATTCTTATATAGATACTACACCTTTACACTTTCATTCACATTTCCTTTTTTTTTGACCAGCTGTGGACAAAAAAAGTAAATCTCATTTTCTTTTGTTCATTGTGTTCATTATGTTTGTATAAGGGAGTAGAATAGGGAGTAAAATAGTACTTTTACAGATGAATTCAACATCGTTCTGCTTGTATTTGCTTATTATTTTTTTCAATAATTTATATAGCCAACGCATTTATTTTTGTAATTAGGTCATTTGGGTTCTTAGTGAAAATAACACATTATAAATTATTTAAAGTATTCTAAAATTTTAATATAATTGCTCCTATAATTCTAAACTCTAAAGTAATACATTTACATTTCGGCGTTGAGGTCCGCTACTCAACAGGCAATGCCTCCAGAATTTGGCGGCAAATTGGAAACGAAAGAGTCTTAATGGAAATGAAGTGTCTGTTTAGATGCGGGAATTGCGGGATACAGTGTATATCTGAAAAAAAAAGAAAACTTAACAATTTATTTTTGCACGCACTTTTCACAGGCAAAATAAATTGCATATCCATCAAAAGTGACTGTTACGTTAAAAACTAGGGGTTGTTAGTCAAATGTATGACATAAATCATTCACTTGACTGAAACGGTTGATTCTTGTGTTTCATTGTGAACGTAAATCAATTCATTCATTTGTTACATTGGCTGTTTATGAAGGGACTTTAGATAATATCAAATGTATCTATTATCTATTTTGCAAAATATAATAGCCAGAAGGGGGGAAAGGAGTCTCTTACCACTAGGCTCCCTCTGCCTACCCTGCTGTGTGCGGGATACAGCGTGAAGCTGATTTATTTATTTTATTTTTGAAAAGAACATTATTAGAAGTACAGTAATTGTTTTAAAATATTTTAGGTAAATTATTAATAAACATGTCATAATTACTAAATCAAATTTTGCTAAAATAGTGAATAAGTTTATTACCGACTAGTTGTAGGTTCGATTCCCATTCGAGGAGATGAACATTTTTTTCAATTTATATTTATATTTCTTCGCTCTGTTGTCAAACGCAATGCCCCAAGAATTTGCCAGAAAGTGGGGAACGGAGTGCCTTAACAGTAGGTTCCCTCTGCCTACCCTGCTGTGTGCGGGATACAGCGTGAAGATGTTTTTTTAGTTTCTTTTCAGTTTTTGCTTGATATACAAAATAATATTTGAGTTGATTGTCAGTCGTATAAAAGTAACATTTTAAATAAATTACCAAAAAAACATTTTCTTTCACTAAAATACTAGTATAATCTTTATGAACGGCAGGTTTCATTGCTTTCAAAGTATCCATAACTTAAACGTTTCAATGTTTAAAAAGATTTTAATTAAATATTACAACAAAAAGTTTAAATTTATTTCTAAATTTATTAAATATTTTAAACTCCGAGACAAAGAGCTTTAAAATACAAATGACTATATTAAATTTTAAAACGAATTATTAAGTTAGTAACGCTTAAAAGTATAAAATGTCCAGGTTTTATATTCTTTATTTAGTCTAATTCTCATCTAACATGAAATTCAGAGTTGAAATTAATAAAGTTTATTTAGGAACATAAAATATATATTTTGTGGTAGGAATACAATGGCGCAGAAAAAGCATAGGGGAACCTAGTGTTATGACACTACGTTCCTCAATTCCCACTTTTCGCCAAATTCCGGAGGCATTAAATGTTGAGTGGTGAAACTTAACGCCGCGCTTTGCTTTTTCGTTACCAGAGCGAGTATATACAAATATTAAATATATAATTCGCCGCCAAATTACGCCCCTGCGCCCTGATTGACGTGAATTTGCATTTCTTCACCAAGGCAAAAGCTCGGCGTTGAGTCCCGCCACTCCACACGTAATGCCTCAAAACTTGGCTTTAATGAGAAATAGAGTGTCTTAACTAAGTTCTCTACTATCCTACCTTGCTGCGTGATACAGCGTGAAGCTGATTTGATATTATTCATCTGTTGCAATTAGAAATAATACTCATATCCAACCAAAACACCCACATATCGTATCCATCCATACCTATATTATAAATTGGAAAGTAACTCTGTCTGGCTGTCTGTCTTTAACGCAATCAGGGCCAAACCGCTAATTTAATTGTGATAAAATACTCATATAGAGATACTTGAGGGTCTCTGGATGAACATAGGATATTTTTTTCTCATATTTGTAATATTTTCGATATATACCAATATATTAAAATACTTATTAATTTGACATGCAATTTATTCCGCCATGTTAATAACAACCGCCGTTGCTAAGCAACGATTTGTAAAGTTTGTTGTTAGACAACGTCACCCAAAATGAGCTTGCTTAAAGCATCTTTCTATTGACAACTGAAAATAATTTCATAAATATATTTAATAAATAATTGAATAGTTCAAGCAGGCGTAGCCGCATTCGGGTCCACTAGTTTGTCTATATATTCGAAAAGAAAAAAATAAATCCGTCTCTCACTTTTTTCCTCACTCTTTCTCTCACTAAATAGAGATGCAGAACGATAGAATAGAATTCCCTCACGCTTTTCAAAGCGACCGAGCTCTAGAACTCGAACACTTTTACGACACTAAAGCTTTATTCATTGAATAAACGAACAATGTGCAAATAAAACTGGAAAGAGAACGTTGTAAAGAGCTGTAATGTGCTTTTAGATTGCATGTCTCGTTTCTGCCTCACGTCCGCGGATTGGGTGTACTATGGATCAGTACATTATATTGTCACACTTTATGTTATAAGTTACATAAGATATTGTGAGGGTGTGACTGTAAACGCGGCTGGCAGTCGGTTCAATCCTCACTCGAGGGTGAATTTTCACTTCTTCGCTCTAGTACCAAGAAAAAACGCAGCATTCCACTAGTCAACACGCAACGTCGCGAAAAATTCGACGGAAAGTGGAGAATGGAGTGTCTTAATACTCTGTCTACCCTTTTATATGCGGAATACTGAGTGAAGCTGAAAAATATAAAAAAAATTCTTCAACCAATTATATTTAGGTTTTCTTTCAGGTTCAAATATACTCATTTTTAGAAATATTTTTAATACTCGATTAAAAAAAAAGTAAGTACTTAGTACAGCAGTCACTAGCTAAGCTCACTGGCTAGTAGATTTCAATTATTTGAAAAAATAAAATTGGAAAATTGAAAATTACAATTTTCATCGTAAAGAGGGTTCCAAAATGGTAATTTTATCACTTATCTCACCAGAGACACGTAGCGCTTTAATGATTCCTTGTGACTGGATATTATCATGTCTTGATGACGCGAGGCAATTAGGTCCGGGTCGGAGACGTACTTGACCCACTTTTCCTTTCTTTTCTTTTAAAGGCCTGTTAAATAGACATGACCTGGGTACCATGTTTTTTTTATAATTTTCTATTAGAATTTTTATCAATTTAATAGTATTTAAAGTCATAAAACTGTTGATATTCGATTGTTGTAAATCAGCTTCACGCTGTATCCCGCACGCAGCAGGGTAGGCACGTGACACTACGTTAAGTGTTGCTAAGGTGAAGCTAAGAAAGACCAAAATAATTTAATAAAATAGCGATAAAGGATATAATAATAAATACAATAAGCGTGTTTATTCACATGGAAATATTACGTTTGGCCGATGTGAGATTATCCTAATCGAATGTGTCAATAGCGCTAGCTAGCCCTCTTGTTGACCAGCGAAGTTATTGACAAGCAATAAGTAAACCGATGTTTATAATATTACAGAAATGCTTTGTTCTACTAGATTTATTATTTTTGTAGCGTTTTCTTTTTTTAGTTTCTTTGTTCACGCTGTAAACCTGCTTTGCAGAGGGAACCTGGAAACCTTGTTGTTAAGACACTACGTTCTAATTAAGACACTTCTGCTCCTCACTTTCCACCGAACTCTGTAGTGCTAGAGCAAAATATGTAATTTTCAATAATCGCGCACTTGAGCCCCTGGCCCAGTAACTAACTGGACTGGACTATTACTGTGTAAAGGCTATATCAGTATTAAATTGCTTTAATAAGGTTAAATTATTATGATACTAGTGGACCCGGACGCGGCTACGCCTGCTTGAACTATAAGAATATTTATTAAATATATTTATGAAATTATTTTCAGTTTTCAATAGAATTAGTAAGAAAATATAAGCCTAAATAATCAAAAAGAATATTAAGTAGAGACATATTATTAGAAAAAATATCTGAGTTATTGAAATGAATCAAAAAAGAAGTAAAAGTAACTAAAGGACATTCTTAATATTAGAAAAAGTACCTAAAGCTATCCGTGCGTGCGTACGTACTCGTAGATATCGACTCTATGAAATAACTAAACATTTTTCTATATTATATAGGTAATTTTTTCCGAGCAAATAAAAATGGAAGAGAACCAAAGTGTAGTTTAAATCAAAAAATCCTTGCTGCGAAACGGCTTATACAAGCGCGTCCGCCGCGCCCGCCTACCTTACACGCATCGGTGGTTCAGTAGTAGAATGCTCGCCTGCCACGCGGGCGGCCCGGGTTCGATTCCCGGCCGATGCATTCTATTTAATTTTCCTCACAGGCAGCCATGTAGTGCTTGCTTTTCATCAGAGACAGAATACCCTCTTCAGAATTAACCACAAGCTCGAAAAAAAACCCGCCTGTCTCTATAGTAATGAAGACTTAGATACGTTTGCACGTATTGGATAATTGGAGTTGAATTTATTATTTCAGCGCGATATATGGTTTAAAACCTTATTATACCTTACTTATTGAAACTACGAAAATGCGGTGCGGTGGTTGCATTAGGGTTTAATTAATTTTCACATTATCTGAAGTGCTTTGCAAACATACATTATATGAATAATCCAGTAGTAAAAGCGGGCGAAGCCGCAAGAGGGTCGCTAGTCTTTATATAATTTTTTCTCAAAATGTTTCGAAGCTGTCGCGTCGTGGCGAGAGACACAAAGGTGTGCAACGCGACGGTTACGGGTTCGAGCGCTACTAGAGGGAGTCAAATATTATTTATTAATAATTTAATTTCTGGCACCAAAGCCTGCATTCTGCCACTTAACACGTAATAAGTGTCTTAGCACTAGGTTCCTTCTGCCTACCCTGCTGTGTGCGGGATACAGCGTGAAGTGGTTTTTTTTAAATGTCCTATCTTCATCTTAAAAGTCGGTAATGCACCTGTAGCTCCTCTGGTGTTGCACGGAGTCGTGGGCAGCGGNTGACTTTTATATTTATTTTTATAAAGATGAATATCAAAATATAAGTTCATTTTGGGTGACGTTTTCATAAAAAAACAAACAAACTTTGCAAACCGTTGCTTAGCAACGACGGTTGTTATTAATATGGCAGAATAAATTGCATGTAAAATTAGAAAGTATTTTAATTTATTAGTATATATGCGTAATGTAATGTTTTATAGCCTATAGCACTTATGAAGAATGCAGCTTTCATACAAAACAAAAACAAAGTAAATCGGACCAGTAGATCAAGAGATCTTAGCGTTCAAACAAACAAAGAAACAAACTCTTCCGCTTTATTATATTAGTATAGATTAAATATCTATACAAGTTAAGACATAAAATATATTATGATAACGAATATGTCTGTTACCTAAAATGTACAAGGTTTTCAATGAAATCACATCTTTGTTACCGTTACCGTTACCATATCATACACAGAATATTTTAGTACATATTAAAAGACGAGACTTGTGTTTTTTTTTATAATAACAATAAAATTGCTTGGTAAGTTTCACATATAACTTATGTTCGATCTCTGTTTGCTTTAAGCATATGATGTATAAATTAAATTTAATGACATTTTACTCTCATATTTTTTTAGCCTAATGTGGCTAAAAAAATATGTATATACTTTGTGGTTTTACAATACTATAACGAAGGAAGTTAATTAATAAACTAGTAATAAAGTACAAATGGTGCATTTAGTATGGGGTTTAATGAAATAAGTCATAATTATTAAAATGGGCGTTCGCCTGGACTTGGCATAGAGCCCGGGCGGAACCGTAGTCGCGCAATCTTAAAGTAATTCGAGCCCGGCCTCTTACTGTTAATTAATTTATAATTTGTACGCCAACTCTCGACTCCTAGCTAACATTTTATTTCTGTTTTTTGAAATTCTCAAATGAACTCTCTGGGAACGGATTCGGAAATAGTATTTATTGTTCTCCTTCATTCAAAGCTTCGTTTGAAAAATGGAATGGCAACTTTGGAGGTTTTTTTTTAATTTGTTCGTGTGCGGCCAGTGTTTTCTCAAATGTGTTGTTTTTTTTTATCAGTTGGAGATTGAGGATTTATTAATAGAATTATTTTTTAATAAAATATCACCTACAATACAATAAATATTTAATTTGTGCTAAAAAGTCTTTTTTTTTTTCATATATTTTTTGTCTTTTGAAATATACATGCAGAGTGCAGGGTTGAATTTCTAATCTCAGCGCGCAATGCCTCGAAAATTCGAAACGGAAAATTGTAGAACGGAGAGTTTTAACACATCCCGCATTAATTGCGTAATTTTGTAATAAGAAGTAATAATCTTATGAATAAATTTTAGGGTGATTAAAACCGTTCACTTATTAAAATACATGTTTCATTATAACATAATAATAATTTACAAAATCCTCAAAATTAATTCCCTATAAAAAATTGCTTTTAACCAATAAAAATATATTTTAAATGAAAATTACTTATGAACGACATAAATACCGCAATAAAAATACAAATTTTCTTCCACGTGAATATTATAAGAGTTTTGATTTTGGGGATTTTATTGGATTAGGCCTGGATGAGTTTTTTTTGTGAATATTAAATATATATCATTATACCTCACCCATGCGCGATAAATCCATTTTGATTGGTAATTGCCTGTCGTAAAAATTAGATGGAGGTATAACTTGACGCTGATGAGAGACGGAAATCAAAATTGCCCATTACATTTTAATGCTGAAATGTTGTTTTTTTTATATAAGAATTACGATTATAACAAAACATTTTTTTGAAAAAATCCGAAATCTGCAGGCAGGCGTTTCGTGTTGAATGACGGGACTTAACGCACCGCTTTGCCTCGATACTAAAGCGACGAAATAAAAATATGAAATATTTAATTTTCTCGAGTGGGAATCGCTCCTGTCGCTTTTGCAGTCATACGTTTTTGATAATTTAATTTAAGATATTTAACGCCTATATTCATGTTGTATTTTTAGTTATAACAAAAATAGCTTATCGCAAGTATTTCTGAATACAAGTTTCCTTCAAAGTAAAAAGTTTCTCTATCTAGAGCGGAAACAATGTACGGCACTTTGAACTGAAAGTTAAAGATTAAGTTTATGATTCTTTAGTTTTATGGTGATTGAAATTCAAAGTTCAATTTATGGCTAGGTTTAGGGAAGTAAAAACTCAATTATTTTGATTTTTTATACCTACTATATAAGATACAAAAATATAAACAATTAAGGAATCAATAAAAAAAGGTCGTTTTGATCTTATTTCACAAAAAATACACCAAAAGTAGAAAATAAACAAAATTTATATTTTTACCCTAAAATAATACATCCTTTGATCACTTAATATTCCTTTACATACATTGCCTTAAGGAATATTTTTTTCCGTAAAATTCGTCTTTAGACTTAATATTCTATTCAGTTTTTCCGAGGTTATCAGATATTTTTAAAATACTCAAATAATTTATAGTTTTGGTATTTTTTATATGATGAAGAAAATATATATACAAGAAAACCATCTCTCACTCTCCTAAGTTTTACATGACGCATATAGTAGTCATTTCTAGACTATAAGTTAGAATTGTTTTAACTTGTTTTGAATTGATAGAAACTAAGAATTGTTTTCTATGTTTCCCGGGACCGTAGACCTAAATATCTAATTTTAATTTTAACTCGATACGTCCACGCGATCCTGAGATAAATGCTCTTGACAGACAGACAAATAAGTGATCTCATAAGGGTTCCGTTTTCCTCTTTACAGAACGTACGGAACCCTAAAAATACAAGAAATCATCATCTTCTCACTCTGTTAAGGTCGACATAAGATATTCATTAGTAATTTCTAAACTATACCAAATATCGAATGAACAAAGCACTTACCACAAAATCCGTTTGCCATATGATACGTTCATATGGCAAACGTCTCCATTTAAGCTGATCCCTGATACAGTTGCATCAACGACCTGGCTGTCATTCCGGCACCCGATATGGTCATCTGCATATATTATTTCTGCGCTACATAGTTGTTATTTGATAAATCTATTATTTATATTTTCTGCATGATGCTACTTTTCGCCGAATTCTGTGGCGGAACTCAACGCCGTGCTTTCCTCGAGTGGGAATCGAACCTGTCGGTTCTACGCGCCGTGCCGCGACTGGTCTGCATCGTCAGTCGCTTTTAACCGAATAAGTTAATGTAAGGAAGTGTAATGGGAAAACGTAGTATGGCCAACGCCAATCCATTTGATCACTTAAACTGTTATTTTCCATAATTATGTCATTTATTATCGTTAATGAGAGCTTCGTATAGTTTTAAAGCCAAATTTGTTTTATATATGCTATAATATTTTTAAAGCCTATTAGTGCTTTCCATCGTTTTAATATACTCGTAACGAATTTTAAAGTTTTCGACAAATATTTGAGGTCGTTCTGCAGTGGCACCTCTGGTGACGGTTATGGGTTCCATTCCCATTTGGGGAAATTAATTATTATATATCTATTAATATTTTCATTTCTTCGCTCTGTTAACAAGACATAGCGCGGCTTTCAGTTCCAACAATCAACACGCTATGTCTCGTAAATACGGCGGAAAGTGGCGAACAGTGTCTTATCACTAGGTTCCTTTAGCATACCCTGCTTTATACTATATACAGCGTGAAGCTGAAAAATGATCGTGGATAAAATGAAAATAAATTCAAATTAAGTTTCATTGAAACCAGTCAAATGGGTTTTAAAAATAGTAGAATATAGCTTTTTCCTCTTTTTTATCTCATGTTATTTTTTATACAAAACTGAAGCTCTCTTTGTTTGCTTTCAGCTTATGTATATTTGGAGTGGTCATAAAAAATCAATAGTAGGTGTATGACAATTATATAACTACATTTATATATATTTTTATTACAGATAGACTATCGCGTTTTTCACTTTTTGAGATATTTCTTACAAAATGGCGCTATGATGTACGTATACTGAAGACGGCTGTGGGTTGGATCCCTACATGGGGGAATTAATTTTTCTTTATTAATATTTTCATCTTTTCGCTGTCACCAAGACAAAAGCCCAGCGTTCAGTTCCGCCTCTCAACACGCAATTTCTCGAATAATTTGTGCGGAAAGTGCGGAACGCAGTGTCTTAAAGTTAGGTTCCTTCTGCGTACCCTGCTATATATGGTATACAGCGTGAAGCACATTTATTTGTATTGCTGTCTATTTATATTAGAGAATCGAAATCGAATTTAAAATATGATTGATTTCCCTAACTGCACTAGAATGGTTTATTATATTTTAACCAACTTTACCTAAACATATATATCTCAGTACCCACATACTAATATAAACTACAGGCCTAATTCGTGAGATCGCCTCGTAAATTCGTAAGTAACGACACTGTATAGCATTAATAACATCGTAATACTGCCATTATTTCTAGTTTATAGACATTGTAATTATGAAGCGTGGGCCTTGCAATGTATGTATATAGAAATTAATATTACTTTAATTGTTGTAATCTATTAAAGAATTGCTTTAAAAGAAAGAGTTTAAAAAATAAATGTTAAAATATCGTAGCGTTTCGTTTCTTCGCTCTACTAACGAAGCAAAGCGCGGCGTTGAGTTTCGCCATCAGCCTCTAGAATTCGGCGGAAAGTGGGGAACGGAGTGTTTGCACACTATGTTCCCCTGCCTACCCTATTGTATGGTGGCTACAGCGTTAATCTGATAAAAATATTCATTGAATGAAATGTATGTTATATATTATGTTAGTTATTATGTTATAAATAATTAGAATAGTTTTAAAATATTTGGTCAGTTCTATTTTTTAATTTTAAAATTTATGTTTATAAATATCACTTGTATTTAACAAAAAGATTTATTAAAACTGAACATGCTTTTGGAAATCTTCAAAAGGATAAGTGAGGAACATTCCCCCTGGATTACCTTCTTTCAAACATTCAAATTATAGCGATGATATTGGAAGAGTTTGAGACTTTTCTTGTGCAAATATAAGTTCTTTGTTCTTCTTCTTATCTTTTATGTTTCAGGTGTTAAGTATATGGCTTTAGTATTATAATGTATGAATGTAATTTATATAAAAATATTGTGTTATATATAATATACTTATAATAAAATCGCAAGAGGGTCGGTGTCTGTACTTGGAAGATATTTAAAAAAAAGGGACCTTTATTAAGGTAATAGAAGTCAAAACAATGATTTTTAAATTTTTTGTCTGCTTGTCTGTGCGTATGTTATCGCTAATCTCAGAATCGATTAACTAATTTAGATGCGGTTTTCACTATTGGATTCTGGCAAGCTTCCGAAAACATATAGGGTTTATTACAAGCGGTTCAAAAATAACAAAATTATGTCAATTTAAAGTATTTACTTCGAAAAATTTGCTGATTGCCGTAACAGTTATTTTATACAACTGTTTTACTGAATTGACTGAATCTTTAATTTTCCATTTCTTTATTAATATTTCTATTTCAAGCGGGCGTAGCCCCGCACGGGCCCACTAGTATATAATATATGATAAAATAATATGATTAAGGCCACTCGTGGCGCAGAGCACAAGCGAGTGACTGTAAACGCGACAGGTTGCGTATTCGATTCCTGCTCAACGAAATGAATGTATATTAGACCTTTCCATAATGAAAATCTAAATCTTTTGTTATTCAATGCTTGTGATTTTTTTAACAATAGTCTAGTGATTTTTATATAAAAAAAATATTGAAATGTACGGTTTGAATATTTAAAATCAGATAAAATCCAAAGCTAAAAAGCATGTGTTGCTATTTATTTATGAACTCGCTGTATTTCATATGAAAAAGCACTCCGATACTGTCACAGGTTATAAAGTGCTTTGTTTCAATACATTTTTTTTTCATATACAGACAGACAGTGAAATGATGAAGATTCAATATATTGTTAGACTAGTGGACCCGAACGCGGCTACGCCCGCTTGAACTATACGAATATTTATTAAATATATTTATGAAATTATTTTCAGTTTTCAATAGAGAGACGCGTTAAGCAAGCTCATTTTGGGTGTTTTCTAAGCTCGTTTTCTAACAACAAACTTTGCAAATCGTTGCTTAGCAACGCTTGTATAGCGACGGTTGTTATTAACATGGCAGAATAAATTGCATGACAAATCAATAAGTATTTAAGTATATTGGTATATATGGAAAATATTACAAATATGAGAAAAAAAGTATCCTATGTTCATCCCGAGACCCTCAAGTATCTCTATATGAGTATTTTATCACAACTAAATTAGGCCCTGATTGCGTAAAAGACAGACCGACAGAGTTACGTTCGAATTTATAATATAGGTATGGATAGAATGATATACTATCTGTGATATTGATTACTGCAGTACACACAGCTTGTGAGAGCTTTGTTGGTTGGCATACTGAAATGTATTTTAAAATAATAAAAAATATTGTGTCGTGGAGTTGTTAAGCTTCATTTTTTATTCGGCTTTACGTGGCAGACGCCATTTAACATTTTATTTACAGAAAAGACATGTAAAAAAATCTTTAAGGTGTCATTTAGTATTAGATTTACAGTAAATATCTGTTATCAGATTTAAATTTTAAAAGTAACACTACGTCTCGACTTCCGGTGGAAAGCGGAAAGCGGAGTGTCTTGACACTAAGTTTATCCTGTCTATCTGGGATGTAATATGGTGACAAATTGAATTTAGCTATGTTTTTGTAGCGCGACGTCTTAATTACTAAGTATATTAAGCATTATATTTATAACTGAACTTAACAAACCTTTTACATAATATATTAGTAATTGTAAAATATATCAAAAACAATATACAACAATTCAAATATTAAATTACAACATTAAAAATATATTTATTTGTCTATCTCATATTAAAATGAAATCCATCTAAATCTATCTAAATTGACAGTGTTAATTCCAAGTTATTGAATTTAAACAATTCATACTATAATATGCTTTGTATTATTTAAATTAGAGTTGCTTATAGCTTGCCAAAGCTCGGTCTCTATGTTGCATCTGATATAGCCTGTGTTGTTGACCGCTAATCTAATTAGTTCTGATTCCATATGGAACGGTGTTGTTAATGTGAAAGCTTGTGAAAAGATGTGAATTGTGAATTGTTATTTAAAATAACTGAAAGTTATATATTTTTTTAATTTTTTAAAATAAATTTTATAATGGCAGCGATATTTATGATATTGCTTTTTTCATTATAATTATAATATACTTGACTAGATAATTATTTATTTTATATTGATTCTATGAAATTTGAGGCCAGCCTTGGCGCTGGAGGACAAGCATGTGACCGTACGCGCGGCAGGTTCTGCGTTTGATTCTCACTCTAGGAAATTAAATATTAAATATTTTATTTTTTTCGCTTTGGTGTTGACTTCCGCCAATCAACACGCCATGCCTTCAAAATTCAGTGGAAAGTGAGCGGAGTGTCTTAACACTAAGCTCCTTCTGTCTACGCTGCTACAAGCGGGATACAGCGTGAAGCTGCACAAACATTATAGACATAATACTTTATACATAAAAAACTAAAGGAAATAGTTTTGAATATGTATATCAAAAGATGAAGTCGAAGTGATTATTTGACTTCATATTAAAAGAGCGTGACGAGATCAAAGAGTCCTATTCCATGTTGCTCGATCGACATAGGGTGTGAAATATTTCCCTAGTTTTATATTCTTATCTACATATATGTCTTTATACATACATATATAGCGAATTTAATCTTAGATGCTTAGACTTAGTTTATATATTTTTTTATTATTTATATGCTGTATATAGCTCTGAGTTCCACCGCTCAAAATTTGGCGGAATATGGGGAACGAAGTGAACTCTAGGTTTCCTCTGCCTTTCTTGTAGGATACGAGCGTGAAGCTGAAAAAAAAGTTAAATTAATAATAATCCTATTTAAATGAGTAATTTACGTATTTAGTATCTGTATTGGTCAGTCACTATGAGAGAAACTAAGTTTCTCGAGTGTATTTGAAGTTTCTGATTTCCCTGCGGCTTATGGTATATACAATACATATATGTATGTACATCGCCTAAATATTAGGACAACATCTACAATACATATAATTTATATATTAATGTGAAATACGAATACAGAAATTGTTATTTTAGCTTATAGTTATGTTTGTAGTTTTTCTTTGCTTTCCTAGATATGTGATTCTATAAATTAGGCAGGTTTAGTTAATATTAAAAGCTTTTATTTAACTTGCAATGTATGTATGTGGGTTCGGGTGAAATCTTGGAGCTCAATTTTGAAGTAGATATCTTCAACCGATTGAGCTGAAATTTTGTATACACGTTTAGTTTAGATGACAATACACGATAAAATATGTGACGTCATTCTAAATGTAATATGGCGGACAATGTAAGATGGCGGAATAGTTATTTTTAATGTACTTCTACAACATGGGTATCAAATAAAAGGGCTTGTTGAGAGCAACTCGAAAAATAATGTGATGTCATTCCAAATCCCATAAGGAGGATATCGAAGATAGCCGAGTATCTATTTGGTCTACTTCTACAATATAGATAATAAATGAAATGGGTCATTGACCGTAACTCGAAAAATAATGTGACGTTATTCTAAACCCAATATAGCGGAACATCTAAGATGGCGGAATAATTATTATTCATTCACTTCTGCAATATTGGTATCAAATGAAAGATCTTGCCGAGAACAATTAGAAAAATAATGTGACATCACTTGAAATCCAATAGAATTCACACTATTCAAGTTTTTTGTGCTCTCATATAATGAAAGGCATGTTCGTACGATTGAGCTGAAATTTTGTATACACGTTTGGTTTGGATGACAATACACGATAAAGTTTGTGACTTCATTTTAAATACAATATGGCGGACCATCCAAGATGGCGGAATAGTTATATTTCATGAACTTCTACAATATGAGTATCAAATGAAAAGGCTTGTTGAGAGTAACTCGAAAAATAGTGTAACGTCATTCTAAATCCAATATGGCGGACCATCCAAAGTAACAGAATAGTTATTTTTGAAGCACTTGTACATTATGGGTATCAAATGAAAGGGCTTCTTGAGAGCAACTTGGGAAATGATGTGACGTCATTCTAAATCCAATATGGCAGACCATCCAAGATAGCCGCAGAGTTATTTTTAGTTTACTTCTACAATATGGATATCTATTGAAAGGGCTCGTTGAGAGTATCTCGAAAAATGTGAGGTTTTTCTAAATCCAATATGGCGGAACATCTAAGATGGCGGAATAATTATTATTTATGCACATCTGCAATACGTTAATAATTAGAAAAATAATGTGACATCTAGTGCGGGAAACCTAGCCAGTAGTAACTAAAAAGAAAAAAATAAATTATAAGCAAAAAATATTTTTTAGAAAAAGCTTTTATTTAAACGCTTTAAAAAGGAGAAAATAAAATTTGTCTTTTAAATTTTAACTATCAACTCATAACCTCATTGTACACAATTTATATGATCATAAAAGCTTGTCGCGTTAATAAATATTTAATTAAATTGAAACTTTAAAAATTTAAACTTAGCAGATTTTACATAATTAAATTGGTACTAGTTTAGTTACAAGTGTAAGTCGCGCGACAAGCTTTTATGATCATATAAATTGTGTACAATGAGGTTATGAGTTGATAATTAAAATTTAAAAGACAAATTTTATTTTCTCCTTTTTAAAGTGTTTAAATAAAAGCTTTTTCTAAAAATGATTTTTTGCTTATAATTTATTTGTTTTAATTTTTAATATGAACAGGATTTGAAAATTCTATTTTTTCAGCTTTCTGGAGGTATTTCGTGTTGAGTGACAAAATTCAACGCTGCTTCAACCTCGTAGTAGAGAGAGAGAGAGAGAGAGAGAGAGGAAATGAAAATATTTCATTTCTGCGAGTGGGATTCGAACCCATAACCTGATGCATTTGCAGTCGCACGCTTGTGCCTATGCACCACGTCTGACATACTTTAAGTATGACAGGTACATTAGGTTAACTTACTTTAACCACCAAGCACAGTGTGTAAAATACATATATAAAATAAGGAAAATCCCTACAAAGCCTTAGAATGTCTTTTCAGAGGCGCTTGTTGAATTATTTATGTACTCAGAGGGAACACGGTACTTCGCGACAAACATCTTCGTGGTAAAACAAAGAAAGGAAAAAAAAAATATTTCATTACCTCAGGTGGGAATCGAACCCGTCGTTCTTACAGTCACACGCTTGTACCCCTACGCCACGACTGGATTTAAAAGATATATGAACATAAAAATATTATTGCACAAAACTATAAAATAACTATATCATCATAGTTTTCAAACGACAGACATTTTGACAGAATTCGTACTGGCCACGCGTATCATAAATCTCGATACAAAATGTGGGCGGCTCGTAAAAGTTTCGGTTAAAAATTTTCTGTTAGTTACCAGATGGTTGGTTGGCTTTCCGGTGGAAGCGATGTTATCGATAGCCGAGACCCTCAATTATACTGCGCCGTGTCACGCTATCACAAGTGGAATTTCAACGAGCTTTCAAAGAAATTAATAAGAGGAGCGTGCTTCGCGAACCCGTTGAGTAATTTGAGTTTTGTTCTCTTTTTATTATAATAATGATAGTGATATGTATTGTTTTGTATTAATGATAAGAATCTTGCTTTATCGACATAGGTTTTTGTTGACACTGAATTAAATACAAGCAAATAGGTTAGGTAACTTTAATATATTTCTATTCTTAATTAATTAAATGAAGATTTAATGTATTATTTTCTATTATAGGAATATCACAATTCACAAAATAATGAATTACATTTATTGAGTTCGTAAAAACAAGTTAATATAACTATTGAATGTAAACAACAATCCGTCCATGCCTGTAAGTTGCGATCCTAATTTATTTTGTCATTATATAAATGAGTTCCGCCGCTTTACACGCAATGCTTCTGGAATTCATCGCAAAGTGGGGAACAGAGTGACTTAGCACTAAGTTCCCTTTTCCTATTCTGCCTATCTTTAAAAATAGCTTTCGTTCGTTCAAAACTTACAAACGCCGAATTGAATTAATCAGCAAAAACATTTAACATTGTGAAAAATGCCAAGAACATCCTAGACTAGCAATTTCCTCGTCAATTTTTGATTTCAATTGCGTAAGCAGTTTGTACAATTATAATAAAAAAATGGTATATTAGAGGTACCGGATGTTCCTCCAAATTTGAAGTCACAACCATTGTTCTTAGGCAAACATGTACCAACTGTGCCATGATAGTGATATATATATTAGAAATAGATATAATATATACATATTTTATGCTTCGTGAACTTTGCCCACAAAACTGTGCTCTAGTTTTTGCTCTAATATCTGAACGCTTCCCATGGTTATGTTAACTATTGGTGAATTGGTTGTGAAAGTGAGTTGAAATATCTCCATTTTCCTTTTTGTCACGAATATAGAACGATGATATTTGACTTTAAAGCCCATATTTATACACTGCTCTTAATTCTGGGGTCGATCTTGAGAGGCCGCTCTCAGAGTAGACAGCGGATAATATAAATAAGGACATAAATGCTTTTATCGTGGGTTCTAAATGGGGAAAAAAACGCGGGGATTATGAGATCGATTCCTATTCAGAAGAATAAATATTTTTTCAATTCCTTGCTTCCTTACTTTTCAATTTCTTAGCTCCTAAAATTAAAAAAGGTGACAGTTGAATACAATTAAATATATTGTTAGAAATAATGACCATAGAGGCTATATAAGGACGACTCTAATTACGCGCTGGCACTTTTTAAGTCTGTCAACGGCGACCGAAAGAAGAAGATCGCTAACATCACTCTTCCCGATGAATTCTTTAGAACCGGATATTGTTATTAGACTGCTAGATAATTCCCTTTAGTTGTTTAATAATTACTTGAAGGCTTCTTTTAATTCATTACCTTTCCCACTTTATTTAATATTTCCAATAGTTTCTTACAATATACATATAAATTTTTTGACACAATTGTTTGTCAGAGAAGTAATCTCATTTTATACTTTTCTTTTAGTATCTTGATACTGCGATATATAGATATAATATATACATTTGTATAATATATCATATACAAAGGCATAATACATCTTAACACCTGGTTGATATTAACACGGCAATCAAGTATCGGCGTTTGATTTACTTCAGTAATGAAGTGCTTTCTCAATCAATTGATGTAAGCTTATTCAAAAGTAAACCATTGTCTGTAGTTTCATTAGAAATATGTATAAATCGACGGTCCCCAGGTAAATTATCGAAAGTGAAAAATACCAAGTATCTTTTATTGCTGCTTTGAACTATTAATAACAGTAGTTTTCGATTACGTACACGTTTAGAAAATTCATAAATAATATATGTTATTGTAATTTTGAAAAAAGTTCATTAAAATAATATTTCAAAATTAAAATTATAAAGAGCGATAAAAATATTTGCTATTTTTCGTTTTCGATACTTTTCTAGATCCCATTGAAATATATTCTGATAAACACGCCTCACGCTGTATCCCGCAAAGGTAGGCAACCTTGTATCAAGATATTCCGTACCTCGTCGTACCAAAGCGAATAAATTATTATATTCATAAATAATCATTAATTCTCCTCAGTGGGAATCGAACCCACGGCTGTCGCTTTACAGGCTTGTGCCACACGGCGACTCCCGACTTCGTTTGCTCCATTTTAAGCCACCTTGCCTTTTTTAAAATACTCAAAGCTTGGTGAAAATTTTCGGAAACCATTTGTAACTGAACTCGTTATCGTTTTCCTGTTCTTATCTCTTTTGAAGCTTGTCTAATGTCTATTGAAGTTTATAAGGACAAAGCTGGAAATTTATGTTTATTTATGAAACAGGTTAATCTAGTTTTCTAATTACTTTAATATTGAAGTTTACTGTATTCTTAAGCACATTTTTACATATAAGCTAAAATTATCTTTCTTCTTCTTCTTCTTCTTCTTATAGTGCCTCTCCAATTAGTGAAGGTTGGCAGTCAACTTCGCATATTAAGTCCTGTCCCTGGCCAAATGAAGTATATCTACGGCTTTCAATTCCCGTCCATTCTTTGATGTTCCTCAGCCATGACTCTCTTCCTTTTCCCAGAAACTTTTTCCATTATTAGAGTTTGCAAGAATTACAATCTTTACACAATTGTTAAGTATTGTGTAACATGAGTTATATGTAAAAATGTTTTTCAAATCATTATTTTTAATTAAGCTGAGTTTTCATTTGTATGACCCACAATAAACATTTTTATAAGCATTGAATTTAGGTAGGCGTGAAAGTATAAACAACTTAATATTCGTCTAGCCATATTGAAAATACACTAAAATAACTCTAATGAGAATTCGTAGCAAACCTCCCTATTTTCTTAGAATATATTTATTATGTTATGATATGGTAAATAGATAATGTTAGTTGCTTAGGCCCGTATTTATAAATCGTTCTTAAGTCTGAGATCTATCTTGGGATGCCATTTTCATTCATAGATATATAATTTTTGAACGAGAGCGGCATCTCAAGATCGATCTCAGATTTGAGAGTAGTTTATAAATACGGGCTAAGGCAAAATGTCAGAAGGGGATTTAAGTTCTTGGCTGGTATATTTCATTAAAATTATCTCAATTATCAGTAAAATCACTATATTAATAAATTTTATAAAAATATTAAGCATTTGTATGCTTATAATATCAATATAACATGCAAATATTTAATGATATATAGTTTTAATAACATGTTGGTACATTCCCGACTTTTATGTTTGTTAATTAAAATGTAATATACATTTTGTAGATGAATTTTAAACTTACTTATCACTATTAATTTTCGTTTAAAAATATTAATTTCCAAAATGTATTTATAAATATAGTTCTATATTCCGAGGAATTATGGGCGGGAAATAAATAATAGTGTCTCGACACTAGCTTTCTAGTTGTATAATAACACTAGCGACCTGTTCGCGACTTCACCCGCTTTAACTGCAAAATTATTTATTTACTTACCTTGATTTGACTTGCAGACTTTCATATATAGACAGAAAACAGTTACAATTTTATTATATGTAAAGATATAGATGTTATTTCAATAAAAATGTAATTTTAAGATTTATATAGGTGCTTGGAAGTGCACACTTATTGCACTATTACTGTTAAAGTAATTATTAGATAGCATCAACTAGATTCTAGACTAGAGCATCACGTACTTGGAAACTAGGTTAATACCTGTAGAATTGATTAAAGTCCTGTACCAAGTTTATTTCTTAATAACGTTATATCTAAAGGTGTGACCCAAAGTGTACAAAGTAAGATTTTAAATAAACTTTAATAATAATACGAAATAAGATAGAAAAGATATATTTTTATTTAAAATAATTTTAATTTATTTATTAGAATGAGGATTGAACCTATAACCGTTGCGTTTATAGTCTCACACGGGTGCCACTGCTCCACTGCGGGCTGTTTTCTATTATATTTTAACATATTATAAGGCATTGTGAGCTTAATTTTTAAATTCTATACCAACACCAATTATTTGCATCTGGTTACCCTATCTTCAAAAGTTCCAATAGTGGTCGGTATTGGTTGTGCGCTAAGAATAGCAATAAGCTAGACTATCGCTCTGTCTTCGATTATATTATATCTAGTACAAAAGAAGAGAATTTAAAGGAAATTTTTACAAAGAAAATTATAATGAGAAGTACAATTTACGTTTTAACGAGAGCACTTTTAGAATAAAGAGACTTCCTCGACTTTTTAATAAGGTTAGTAATTAAATCTATAAAACTATTTTAATGACCTGTTATTAAGAAAATGTGAATTAGTGGCTCGATTGCTTGTGGAGCCCGAGGTATGGTTTTATATGCCCATGTATAATGTATTAGTAAATAAGTTGTTGGACTTGAATAAGTGGGTTTTTGGAGGCTTTAAAATATGTACGCCTTTGTGGCGCAGTGGCACAAACGTGTGACTGAAAACGCGAATTTGAAGGTTGAGGGAGTGAATTATAATTTATTAATATTTTCATTTATTCTCTCTGATACTAAGGCAAAGCGCGTCGTTGAATTTTATCATTCAACACGCAATGATCTAAAAGTTCAGCTGAAAGTAGCAAACAGAGTGTCTTAACACTAGGTTCCCTCTGCCTACCGTGCTATGTGGGATACAATTGATATTTAGTATTTTGTAAGTTATTATATATTATTTTTCAATTTTAGTTTATGCACATTTTTGATATCTAAATAATATATTCCCCGAAATATATACTGTGGACCCAACGATTTTCAAAATTACTTTTGATCCTGCCGAGCGTAGCCAACGTTTACGATACATTTCCCTCCAGATAAGGTCCTCACTGGTACCACGCCCTGCGAATGACGTGAGCAAACTGCGAACCAACGTAATAATCCAATCGATCTATTTGTCAACATTGTGCCATATGGCGAACGTCCGACACTGTTGATATATCCTCAGGATAAGCCTCCTTTATCAAATTAACTGGTAAGATATCTGCAAGACGATTCTGCTACGTGTTATTATATAATAGGGATAAAGTGACCAGTTGAAGCCACTGACGCAGGGGCAGGGATTGTGGGTTCGATCCCCTTTCGAGAAAATTAAATATATATGTGTGTAGTTGTATATTTTCATTTCTTCACTCTGGTGTCGAGGCAAAGCGCGGCGTTGAGTTCCGCTACTCAATACGCTATGCCTCCAAAATTTGGCGGGTGGGGAAATGGGGAACGCAGTGTCAACACTACACTAGCGTGAAGCTGAATAGATTTTATTATATAATAGGGATGAAGTGCTCAAATTACGTACAATCGTACACAAGCCCTACTCCATGTTATGTTAACAGCAGTTTCTGTTGCTGGCGTGGTTTATGTGAGAATTTAATAATTAAAGTTGTATCTAATACCTTCTTGAACTAAATTTTTTTAATTAACTGAATTGCGTAAGAATTTTTACTCAGTTTATTTGATATAGGATTGAAGTGCCACTTACAATGACTTCTAATATTCTATTTTTCATACCTCGGTGTTGCATTAACATAATTTTAATTGTTTTCGTAATAAAAACACAACTTACGTTTATATTAATTATATATATAATTTTGGACATTTTCTACTATCAATGAAATACACGCAATGCCTAAAGAATACGAAAGATGATGGTGAACAGTAGTTTTGAAGAAGGATACACGAAATGTCTTACTATTAGGTTACCAGTTTTCCGTATGTTTGTTTGACGATACGCTCCTTACGATTAAAAATAGACTTTACCATAGACATAATCTGAGCTAGGCTCGAACTCATAACGATCGCTTACCATTAGACTGTTCGTTTCGCATGATGACCCCCATAAATCTATAAAAGCCCATAAATTCGTTATAATAGAATGAAAAAAAAAAAAAGCTTCACGCTGTATCCCGCACACGGCAAGGCAGGCAGAGGGAACCTAGTGATAAGACACTCCGTTTCCCACTTTCTGCTAAATTCTGGAGGTATTGCATGTTGAGTTTCATTTTCTCCATTGGGGATCGAACCCACAAACGTCGCGTTACAGTCGTCAGCGTAAGTTATTTTTTATTGATGGTTATAAACATTTCGTTTAACAGCCAAGTAAGCATTTGCTTAGCAATTCGTATTTTATTAACAAAACATGTTATTGTGACAACGTAAAATATAGTTCAGCCGAAATAGCGACAGGCTGGAGTTTAAGCTGACCTATTGTTAAGCATCAATAAATTATAAGGGAAGGTCTCCAGTGCCGTTAAGTGATTTATGGGTAGCTTTGTTAAATTGTCAATACAATATTTTGTAAATTGTTTTTATTATAAGAAAAGACAATTATTTTGACTCACCGTCTTTTGAGGTAGAAGGGCTATTCGATGTGTGGGTATTTTAAAATATTATTAAAAATAATTCGATTATTATAATGATAATTTGTATAGTGTTGTATACTATATATGAAGTGTTTAAATAATTGATTTATTTAATTATACAAATATAAGTTGGGTGTACTTGTCGATGGTTCCTGGTTGGTTGGATGGTTCGTGATATTATCAAAACTGAAACATTGTAAATTTCTTTTATAACTGAATTGAATTATTAATAAAGGTAGTATTCGATTATATAAAAAAACTTATTAAACGACCCTTCTCAGTAGTAAATAATCCTGTAATTAGCATGAAAGCCACGGTGGGAGAATCCGACTCGCTCTTGATCGGTTTTTATTAAAATAGTACAGTGAATTTTTTAAAATGTATTATACGTTCAGTATCCATGTATGAAAGAACCTGTCCAAATCATAGACTGCCATATAATATCATGCTGAACAGACCTAGTTTGCACTCTACAGTGCGAGCTGCATCTACCTATGTAACACAAAGAAAATGTACGCCAGGTCAAGGCCGACTGTTGTATCTTACGGATGAGAAAATCACGAGAAATTTTTCAAAAGAATTAACGAGGCCTCCGGCAGATTTTAAGACACTCGCTAAGATGGCGTTTAAATAAATACTTGCAAATAAAAGATCTTTATTTAGGTTTGTGTAACTTATGAGTCTTTTGAAGGGTTTCAATCCATTATATTTTTATTTTCAGCATAGTGTATTCTGTTTGGAAATTCCAATTTAATTTAAAAAAAAATTGGATTCAAATTCGAATTCAAAATATTCTTAATTCAAATAGGCAATTATTATAAGCACTTTTGAATCGTCGAATGAACATATGAACAAAAAGCTACCACCGGTTCGGAAGGCAGTTCTGCTGAGAAGAGGCGGCAAGAAACTCAACAGTTGCTCTTTTCAAAATCAATGGTACAATCTATTACATTATTTGGCAGCTAACCTGCATTACATCCAATAGACATTAATTCCATACATGCTTATCCTCTAAATATTCTTGAACAGTGCAATACGCTTTACTTGCTAGAATTTTTTTACAGATATTTTAAATTTTTGTAGTGGCAAACTAAGAAAACACTGCGGAATTTTATTATATACACGTATATTCAGAGCCATAAAGGTTTTATCTTTATTTCTCGTTCCTATCGTATGACTGATGTATATTTTGTCTAATAAATATTGAATTGAATTAGAAATTATTGATAAATTATATAACTGGTAGGTACGCAAATAATAAATTAATAATTATAATTTAATATTATTTAAAATTAATATAAACTTATAGTAGTGTGTATATATAATTAAGTACTGTATGGTTTTTTGTATTGGTATATTTGTCTGAGGCAAATATGTATGTCTGCAGATAAGCTTCCAACTTGTCAAGCAAAGTGAGACAATAACGGTGCCAAAATGTGAGAAGGGAGATAGCTCACTATAAATATGAGTTTTGTGTATTTAAGATATGTGTGGGAAAATAAAAAAATTAAGAAACAAATACTCCCCGGGTTTTAGAAATTTTAAAAAAATTTTCCGTTAGCACACTGACAGGCGATAGCTCACGGCGATTACACAGTTTAACGTTCGTATTCTTCTTCGTTCGTTTGTTCTTCTTCTTTTTTTATACACAAATGACACTTAATTAGTTTATTTCACAAAATATACAGTAAATTATATATTTTAATACTATTAAATACACATTTAATAATAAAAATTGAGGAGCTATTCATTTCACATGTTGCCTAGGCCAGAGTGGCCAGCCCAAAAAAAATTTCACGTTGTATGTCGTATATAGCATGCTAGGCAGAAGCAACCTAGTGTTAGGACACTAAGCCCTTGCCGCTTAATTTTTCATGGCATTGCGTATTGGCGCTTTAGTACCAGAGCGGAGAAATGAAAATTTTAATAAATAATAATTCACATCCTCTAGTTCAGATCGAACCTACACTCCTCACGTTCCAGTCACACCCTTGTACCCCTGCATCACGACGGGCTCAATATTTATCAAAGATATATGGCGAATTACATAAATTGCTTGGTGTTATGGTAAATAATTACCAGTAAACTAACACACCTGTGTCCTAAATGGATTAATATTAGCTTATCCTTATACAAGTTGTATGTTATATATAATATACATGTAGTCAGTAAGATTTAAGATAACTATTAGAGAATATACTTTTATTAAATTAGTGAATCAATTTTACATTTTTAAATATAAATTATTATAAAAAAAATACACTTAAAAATATAAAAAAACCACTCTTCCGAGGGCGGGACAAGGGTCCAAGCCATCGGTGCCTAGGGCTCCAGAGAGAGGAACCTCCCCACAATACGCGCCGTCTCAAGTACCACTGCCTTCTGTATCCGGTTCTTGATCCAACAGCTAAGCGATAGCCTCTTAAGGTGTTGGTCGAGGCTTTTCGCTATTAAACCGTTAACTGAAACCAATATCGGCACAATGATAGTCGCATTGACATTCCACATGGCGGTAATCTCATGGGCTAGGTCCAAATATTTAGATTGTTTTTCTTTTTTGGCCTTCACGAGATTGTCATCATGTGGGATAGTAACGCCGACAATCACTGCGCGGCGCGCCCCACTCGGTCTACTAGTACTCAGGTCTATTGGCAACAATATACCTGTCAGTATATAGACCGATCCCAGTAGAGCAAAGCACAAATATTTTCAACAACAGACATGGGATTGTACCTGTAGTAAGGCACCTCCAATTCTACAAGGCCATATTGAAGAGCAAGTTGCTGGTGTATTATGTTGGCTACTTGATTGTGTCTATGCAAATACTCACCACTAGCAAGATGAGAACAACCAGAGATAATATGTCTGAGGGACTCCCCAGGTCGATGACACGCCCGGCAGATGTCGATAGTGCTATCTTTCATAATATGTCTCTGGTAGTTCCGTGTCTTGATAACTTCGTCCATAATTGCACAGACAAAACCTTCAGTTTCTCCGAAAAGATCCCCGAACTGTAACCAAGATAATGATGAAGCAGTATCCACGTCCTGGCCCACTAGGGCTCTATGGAATCTACCATGCAGCCCCTTGCTCTTCCATACAGCCATGCGATCAGAAGTAGTAAGTACTACAGGCCGACGCCAGTTCTTTTTGCCCAAGGAAAGAGGAGTAAGGCCTTTGTCAACTGTTACCACATCCTTGTGCATATCCACGTCTGTCTTGAGAAAATATTCTCTAAGACTGCATACCTCGTGGTTATGGAGGTTCTTGACATTCAATAAGCCACGACCTCTACACTTACGTAGGATATACAGTCTCATTACAGACGACTGCGGATGGTGCATTCGGTATGTCGTCAACAATTTACGAATTTGGCGATCTACGGAGTCTAACTCAGTCTGTGTCCATCTTACAATGACAAAAGTATAGGCTCACAGCGGCATAACCCAACCGTTAAAAGCACGCACCTTGTTGCCACCAGATAAAAGGCTGCCAAGCACTTTTTCAGGCGACCAAAGAAACGCTCCTTCACCAATTGCTTTATGCTCCGCTCATCAATACCCAACGCATCAGACATTCCAAGATATTTATAAGTCTACATCTAGATATTACTAGATAACATTACTTACATAATTTTTAATATTTGTACTTAGAGCTCCAAAATTATAATTATAAAATATTTTTTTAAGAGTTTTAAATGACGTAGCTTTCGATATTGCTTAATAAGACCGTGTGGCTTAGTAGTGTTGGCTCTTATGGTTTCCAATAGGCGCGGGTTCAATTACCGCTACGTTCAAATTACTAAACGTTTTCTAAAGTAGGTAGTATATATGTACATTTATATGTTTAGAAGCACATTTAATGTGAGTTAATTGGTAATTAGCGTATCTGAGTTTCAAAATGTCTAGATAGAATTTAGGTACCAATGCCAGCAAATTACATTTCCAATCTATATAACATTTAGTTAGTGTAAATTGAATTTCCGTTGGAATTGCAGTCAGAAATACCAAATCAATCCGGTCAATTTAACGATGACGCTTCAGCCGGAATAACGAAAATAGTACAAATTGAGCACCTGTTTATACAATACTATAGTATTTCTCTACTTGAATTACGCTTAATAAGAATAAGTTGCCAGTTCCTGAGGCCTGATTTCGGGGGAAAATAGGGAGCGGAGTGTCTTAGTACTAGGTACCCTCTATTTATCCTGCTGTACTCCTTATTCTAACATAAAATGTTATAATGAACCCATTGCATGACATTCGAGCATTGGTGCCTGAAAACACAAAGAAGCAGGTACTTCTATTTTCAAGATTATTGTCGCTAGTTTTATCTAGTAGGTTTATAAATAGCTTTTACGGCTTTTTTCTTCTATTCTCAATAAAAAGTTCATCATAAGACTAAAATTGGTTTTACGTTTTATTTTTTCTTATTATCACCTTCAAGCTTCGGATTTAAAATATATAAAAAACTATTTACATAAATGCCTTTTCTGCTTATTAATTTTATTCATTATCTTTGTTACAGGCGCGCCAGCGCGGGGCTGCTAGCTCCACAACTAACCTGCCAGAGCTCACCAGGACCTGCAGCATCAGCACCTCCACTTCCCCAACCAACATCTCCACCCAGGATCGTATCCGCCCCTCAACCACCTCCCGAGCCAACCCCCCAACCTACCGAAGACGACGGTGTGCGATTACGTCGTGCGCACACGGTTGCAGTACGGGACTACCTGAAGAGGGAAACTCAGACTTTCTTTGGAGTTCAAAGAGACAATGAAAGGGAACAGAGGAGGCTGTGGCACGAGAGGCGGAGACGCCATGCGGCGCGAGCATTGGGGGACCTTAGGCTTGATCTGCCGCCCGATCATCATCCTGATGTCGACGATATTAGGTTAGTAGATTGTGTATTTACTTAAAATAAAATGTATTTTTATTTTAAAAAGTATTTTTTCATATTTTTAAAGTCATCGCAGCGGCGCAGTGGCACAATTGTGTGATTGTAAATGTGACAGGTGTGGGTTCGATCCCTAATCGGGAAAATGAGTTATTAGTTATTAATAATTAAACAAAGCGTGGTATTGAGTTCCAGTGTGGGGAACAGAGTGTTTTAACACTAGATTCCGCCTGCCTCTGCAAAAAAGCTTAGAAAAATATTTAAAGGACTCAAGCATTATGTGGTCATAAATATCATTTTTTTATGTATTTTAGGTATGATATGTATATAAGTTATTTCGTAATACTGCTTAAATATACAAATAAAGCACACATTCTCATATTTTATTAAATAAATAAATAATAATATATTCCATAACGTTAAATTAATGGAAGCACTGAACGACTTGGAGTCTGATGTTAGGACGACCTTGGAAACGCTGAAATTATACATAATGAGACAGATTTATTGTAAAAAAAACATATACAGTTTTCGAGGGCAGTTATAGTGCAGAGAAACATGTGTGTGACTGCAAATGTGACTGATTGTGGGTTCGATGCTCGCTCGAGGAAATGAAACAGTTATTGAAATTTATATTTTCATTTCTTTGCTCTGTTGTCGAGTCGTGATCCACCACTCAACACGCAATGCCTCCAGAATTTGGTGAAAAATAGGGAACGGAGTGTTTTACCACTAAGTACACTCTGCATATTCTGCTGTATATACACATACATATACAAATACTAGTTGAAATAACTTAAAATTAGAAACAATGATTTATTAATCCATATATCAGTTTCCAATACATGAAGCTCGAAGTTATATTAAAAACATGTATTTGAAACTGGAGGGAATCCAGCACAGACAGCTAGTATCAAAATAATAATAGCTATGAAATATAGTTAGAAGTTTATATCTTCAAAAGAAATTCAGAAAAATACTAGCAATTTATTACGCATCTCATCGAATATTGTAAACCATTTGATACATCAAATGGTGCAAAATGTTCAGAATTCTATAGCAATATATCACATTAAATATACAAGGTTTTTCTGGAATGTAAAATGTTTCACATTGAAGAATATCTTATTTTGCATTCCGTATATAGCGCCTCTCAAATATTCAGTCAACGTGGATATTTGAGCCGATCTTCATATTATCGTTCGCTGTATTAGTATATTATATATACCCATCTATGTAATGGGTATATTTTACAGTGTTGGGACCATTCAAGTCATATCTTCATAAAATATGAAATATGCATTCGTAGAATTTTGTGTTAAGTTTTTTCAGTTTCACGCTGAATCCCGCATGTAATAGAGTAGGAAGAGGAAGCATAAAGTTAGGACATTCCGTCATCCTCTTTCCGCCGTATCCTGGAGGCATTGCCGGTTTAGTGGCGTAACTCACCGCCGTACCTTAGCCTCAGCATCAGAGCGAAGAAATGAAAACATTAAATGCTTCATTTCCCCGAGTGGGAATCGAACCCAGTGTCACACTCTGATGCTTCTGCACCAGGACTCGCCTCATATCGTCTTACCTGTTATTATTTTCTTTGCGATTCTATCGAAATTATTCTATATCTTGTTTCTAAGATATTGCAAATCGACAGCTTAAAGAGAAAATACACTGAGGTAATAAATTTACTTTTATTTATTTGAAAGTTTAAAATACTTTGTACCTAGACTTAATAGTGCATTAGTAGAGTAATATAAAAGTAACGGAACAATAAATTATGGTTTCCGCTGTAGCATTGACTGGTCTCAAGATACTTGTAGCTGTTTCTTATTGGAGAGCTGTCGGGAATAAGATTTATGTTTTTAAGGATTATAACTTAAACGTTATTCCTTTAAGTATTCATAAAAGTTCAAATGGTTTGTTTTATATTTTAATGGAACTTCTTATGTTTTTGTTTTTATTTTTTTTTCATAAATATTTGATTTCTTATAAACTAAGGTCAGTCGTGGCCCAGGGGCACTAGAGTGTGAATGCGACTGGTTGTAGATTCGAACCCCGCTCAAGGAACTGTTGTATTTAATTAAATTTATATTTTCTTTTCTTCCTTCTGGTGTATACGCTAAACGCGGCGTTGAGTTCCACCACTCAAAATGTAATGCTTTTAGAATATGGCAGACTATACACTAGGTTCCTTCTGCTTTTTCCGCTGTGTGCGGGATACAGCGTGAAGCTGATTTAATTTAAATTTGATTTATTCTTATAAACTGGGAAGATAATTTATTACGACATTTTATCATATATTTACATTTTAAATTAATAAACTATTAAATTTACTTAAATTATAACTGAGAAAAAAAACGGCAAGTTAGTAATTTTCCGTAGTCGCCACTACACCGCGATAGGCTCGGCGAATGTGCGCTAAATATTTAATACCGACCTGACCTGTATTTTAGACGATCGAAAATGAGGTCGGACGAATTATAGAACAGGTTAATAGGCGTTTGCAATAATAAGAAAAGAAAAAAAAAATAGAAATGTAAGTATTTTTTTAATTGTGTATGTTTTTTTTATATCATTCAGTGATTTTATATTCAAAGTTTCACGTGGAAGGGGTAGAGCTTTCTATTATTTTTTTGTGTCTTTCATTATTTTTTTAACTCACAGCAGGGTCGGCAGAGGGAATCTAAGGTTAAGACACTTCAGTCTTTATTTTCCGCGGAATTCTAGAGATATTGTGTAGAGTGGCGGAACTCAACGCCACGCTTTACCTCGACTCCACAGTTAAGAAATTAAAATATTAAATATTTATTTGTTTGAGTTGGAATTGAATGCATAATCGCGTTAATTGTGATAAATTGAACTAGAATACCTAAGTTATATATTAAAAAAATATATATAAAACTTTATATATGTTCATAGTTACTATTTTTATTTATATTCGGAGTGAAACCAATATCCTATGACTTATAATGTTGTATAAGATTCCAGAGCGTGAGAAAATCGCAAATACTCTTCTATAAGAGTGTTATAAAATCGTAAGGCTTGAATGCAGCTGCGGATGAAAGGAAATCTACATTTCACGAGCTTCGTTGATGTCCTTTTGAAGTTATTCGATATATTTCCAACTATTTTATGACTAGAGACCGTCGTAGTGCAGCGGCACAAGGGTGTGACTGTGACGTGACGGTTGTAGATTCGATCCCCATTTGAGGAAATTAAATATTTATTTACATTTATATTTCCATTTCTTCGCTCTGGTGTACAGGCAAAAAGCGGGAACGCCGCTTTTTGCCAAAAAAGCGGCGATGAGTTCATCCACTCAATACGCAATTCCTCCAGAATTCGGGACAAAGTGGGGCGTTACCACGGAGAGGAATGCCGTTGGAGTATCTTAACACTAGGTTCCAACTACCCCCATAATAATATTTTACCATGATTAAAAATTGTCTTGTTTAGCATGTACGGAGCGTCTGGAGCGGCACCAAGAGAGGCGCGGGGGCAAACGCGGGAGCGGCCCGACGTGCTGCCTGCGCCGGCGCCGCTCGAGCCCCCCACGCCCAGCCTCCCTTGCCCCGGGAAGGACAGCGTGGCGAGGCTTACCCTTACTGGACTGTCTTACGTTGTTACTGTAAGTGTATGCTTATATGTATATTTATTTGAGAATAATGAATAATAGAATTTAGTACTAAAAATAACATATATGTAGTTCATATTATAATTAGACGATTTTTCAAGATACAAAATACAAATTCACTAACCTAACCACTATCACCCAATCGCAGTGTTTTAATTTGCACCATTGAATTGATTGAAAACGGTTAATTGAGTCACTATTTACATGTTAATTAATAATATATATTTTTTAATATTACTTGCAATTGGTACAAAAAAATATTTTTATTTATAAGTGTAAAAGGTGAATGTAATATATCCAAATAATTAAAGGTTATAATATCAATAATATAATAACATATTTTTTGATTGTAAACTTGATAAAATAACATTTTACATCAAATATAATAATTATTATAATACAAAAAGCAAACTAAGGTAGTAGAGGGAACAAAGTATCGAGTTCTCATTAGACGGGAAAATGTGAAATTTTAATGACGTACCATTCTCACCCTTAATATATACTGGTTTACATTTTTGTAACGTTATTATTATAATAAATAAGCAGATATAAATGTATTTAATTAATAGAAATATATTATATACTAGTGGGCGCGCGCAGCTTCGCCTGCTTATTTGGACCCTTAGGGGTGAAATAAACCATGAAACATGTGTTCAATGAAATATTTTTAAGAGTCTCAATTTAAAACTTTATAAAAATCGGTGGCGATTTAAAGATTTTTCCATACAAACTTTCAACCCCTTATTTGCAGCCTTAGAGGGACAATTCTACAAAACCATGAAATACGTATTCAATTAAATTATAAAAATCGGTGCCGATTTAGTTTTTTTTCCATACAAACTTTCAACCCCTATTTCACCCCGTTAAGGTTAAAATTTTTCAAAATCCCTTCTTAGTGTCTGTACAAATTATGAAAGTAAACATCTGTCCAAATTTCACGTTTCTATCATCAGCGGTTACGGCTGTGCGAGCGTCTTACCTCAGTCAGTGAGGACAAGTCCTTTTATATATATATATATAGATGATTTCAGAATTTTGTTTCTTGTAAATAAATGGGATACACCTAAAATTATAACCAACTAGAGTGGCCACAGGTGTCTGAGCTGGTTCTTAACCTACATTCTAAGGCTAAGCATCAAATATTTTGTAGATCCTTTGAGCTCTTTATATTCAGAAAATTCTGAATTNGGGGACAATTCTAAAAAACCATGAAATATGTGTTCAATTTAATACTTTTAAAAATATAAATTTCAAATTTTATAAAAATCGGTGCCGATTTAGTTTTTTTTCCATACAAACTTTCAACCCCTACTTCACCCCGTTAGGGTTAAAAAAAATTTAAAATCCCTTCTTAGTAGACGTCCAGATTATGAAAGTAAACATCTGTCCAAATTTCACGTTTCTACCATCAGCGGTTACGGCTGTGCGAGCGTCTTACCTCAGTCAGTGAGGACAAGTCCTTTTATATATATAAATGATTTCAGAATTTTGTTTCTTGTAAATAAATGGGATACACCTAAAATTATAACCAACTAGAGTGGCCACAGGTGTCTGAGCTGGTTCTTAACCTACATTCTAAGGCTAAGCATCAAATATTTTGTAGATCCTTTGAGCTCTTTATATTCAGAAAATTCTGAATTTTACAAAGACGTACTTTCGTGCAAGTTAAAAACTATTTTCTGTATTAAGAAATAGTAAAAAGTGAAACAAAAATTTTGAATCTCTAGTCGGATTGCCTTATTCCAGAGAAAACGGAGCACCGAACATTACGGTCTGTTTTTCGTCTCATCCACTGTCATCAAGCTTTTTATACCTATTTTTATATTATTATCTATTTGTGTTCTTAAACGTCAACTTTTGCGTATCTATGCATCTTTTACCACTAACTCTTGATTCATAAATCTTTGTTGCTTTTCTTTAATCACTTATTCTCTCGACGCGCCCTAGGTGTTAATTCTGCATCATTAGTACTGTTACATCCTCGCTAGTTCTTGCCAATCTGTGTATCTCTTCAAAACGGATTCGGTCAGCTTTTTGATTCACAGCAGCAATGAGGAGCTGTGTTGATGCTTTCGTAGGAAGTATAGAGTGAGTGAGCTGATGTTTCATCGTCTTATCACTATTAATTGTGTTGCTGGGAACAATACTCTTGTCCACATCTTTTCCGTCTTTATTAAACACTCTTTCCAGATATAAAAATTTATTAAATAAAATACTAAGCATTAAAGTAATAAAATATTCTTAGCGCAGTCAAGACGTGATCGGATTGTGAATAATCTATATATTTGTGTATTACGAGTATGGGTGTGAGTAAAATTCTTCTTTTCAAAATGCTTTTATGATATATCTAAAATATAAGTACGCTCCTTGTGTTATTTTCTAACATTAGTCACTCAAAAATACAAAGGTAACATACTACTATTCCCATAAGGATCGCCAGTAAAATGCATGTATAAAAAAATATCAAACCACTTTACATAGATTTACAGATTTACATGGATTATATTAGTATTATAACAGTATATTATATTTCAACAGTATAGTATATCTAAAATAACTGCATAAAAATTACTCTAAAGAAAACTTCAAAGCGATATACGTTTCGTTGCAAGCGTAACCTAAGTAATGTATAACTTTTATTGCCATTTATCTTGAAAATTCCGCTACAGAAATTCACGTTTCGAGATTCTTGCTATGGATTGCATGAAATGTTAACAGAACAAAGAGAAGTTTGCATACGTTGCTCCCGGGTTGTACGGGTTAACTACCAATAAGTCATCATTTTAGCCACCAAATATGCGACAGATGAATTAGGCTTACCATATTTCTGTGCAATAAATTATAAAAGGCGGTGTCTTCGGGGATCGAGCCGAGCGGCTATGGCGTCGTAAATAACATAGTCTCTGGTCGTAGCGATATCCCAGAAAGCACTACTTAATACATACGGTTCTCTTAAAAGCACTACGTCCTTAAAAATAGATTTATGAAATGTAGCATGCAAATATGTATATGAATATATATTTTTGCTGTTTTTGTTATATTCTGTTGTATTTCAGAATAACAATGTGGATATGAATGTATCATCATCACTCATATGGAGTTCTATTATCATACGTTCATATGTGTGTATGTAATCATAGAGATGTTGATAGTTTCAAAATATATCAATTGTATATTTCATTGCAACTTTACGCCCTATACCGCATGTGCAGAGAAAGCAGAGGGAGAAAGAGAGTCATTACTTACAGATACGCAATAGTTTCATAATAACTCTATATGTATCTATAATAACTGTATATTTTTTCATCAGGCGGTAACACGACGCTCACGTCAGTCCACATCAGCGCAGTGGTCTCGTTCGTTCCGGGGCAGCGCGAGCAGTCCGCACGACGACGCTGATGTCGACGAAGTATTCTTCACACCTCAACCCTTGACGTCTCTGCTGAGCCAGCCACACCATGACGATGGTGATACTGGTGATGGGACTAAAGGGTAAGTTGAATTACTTAATGTTCTTTGTGATGTATAAAATGTGATCTGATAAAAAATTATGTCATATCGTTATTTGGCCAGTTAGAAAATTAATTTGGTGAAACAGAGAGAGTAGTATGTGCCTCAGTGGTGAGTTAGCATGTTAGTAGAATTTTAGTTCTGGTGATAATTAAATTTTATAACCATTATTGTTGTTAATTCAAAATGGCCGTCGTAACAAAATGGCGGATTACAATTTTTGTTCCCAACCTATCTGATATGTCATATTAATAATAATAAGTATCTTAAATAATATAATTTCTATAAGATAGACAGCTTTCACGCTATGTGCGATCCATTGTAGGTACAAAATTATATATTTGCAAATTTTTTTGCTAAAATCATATAATTTAGCTAAAATAGCAATTTTTAACTGTGTGTCTTTTTCCTACGGAAACTGCATTGAGCACCAGAATAAAATTCACTTTTTATGTTGCTCTACATTCTAAGCTATTTACAAACCAAAATTCATTCATTTCTGTCAAGTAGTATTCTTTGAAGAGGTTAAAAAATAACATGGCTAGGTTATTTTTACAGAAAATATATTATTTTCCCAAAAAATTTGAATAATATAAGAATATATTTTACATGGACATATTACTTTTAATTTTGAAATATGGATTATATAATTTATAATCTACGTTTATTGAGATATTGATGGATTTATTGGATTAGATTCGTATCGTGGGCCCTAGAGACAAGTTTAAATAATTATTAATAATTATATATGTTAATGATATAACGTTCTCATGAGCAATATTGGAAATTTATACAGATATATTTAATTAAGAATATTTATCAATAAATATTTAATATTTTACGTATTTTTTTTTAATTTTATAATTTCTAACATTTAGAAAAAACTAAAGGTTATGTTTTGTATGAAGGCTATGTTTTACATTTATTATTTTCTCATAGGGATGTATGTTGCGATAAATCTAAAAATTGCTTTATTTTCTTTGTTTGTACTGTAAGTTCGTACTCCGTGCAAAATTTCATAAACTGGGAGGTAATAATTAACATATTCTTTAATTATGTGTTCAATTCCATATAATGTACGGACAGAATAAATCATAAGCGCATCTTTTAATTGCGTATACTTAAGGTTTAGAATTATATTTCTTAAAAAAATTGGGGAGCACAGAAAAGGGGCTGTGGACATGGACATTTAGTATTAATTTGAGCTTGATAGATTTACATATTTTTGTGAAAAAATAATCTTGATAGACAGACAAAAGTACAATATAAGGATTTATTGCGATTACCTGTAAGAAAAACAAAAATATTTATTAAAATTTATATTTTAATTTTTTCGCTCTGGTATCAATACTAAACGTTACTGAATTGAATTCCGTCACTCAATAAACAAATTCGAATTCCGCGAAAAATGGGAAACCGAGTGTCTTAAGACTCTATATTCGCTCTGCCTACCCTGTTATGTGTGTGATACGGCGTGAAGAAGATTAATTTAAATTAATTTTAATTTTAAAGTAGCTATAGCAACAATAAACGATACTTTATTCGATTAATCAACTCACTTTAGTTCAGGCAAATCTGGTTGGAACAAAGTTTCAGTTAATAACGCTCGGCTCTCGAGCCCGCGTCGTATTATGACGTCATACTGCGCTAACTTGACAGATTAATTAAGTTCTAATTGTGATTACACACTCTTGCATCCGCATTGAGTGGCTAGGCTAACTTGTTTTAATGTTGCTTTATACTGATATTTAGATATGCTATCGTTTTTCTTATTGCTTCATGATTCCCGCACATAGCAGGGTAGGCATCGGGAACTTGGGAACCTAGTATTAAGACGCTTCGTTCCTATTAAGCTTCGATTCTCCATTTTTCTACGAATTCTTGAGACATTGTGTTGAGTGGCGGGACTCACCGCCGCGTTACTAGAGCGAACACATAAAAGTTTTAAATATTTCATTTTTCTCTAGCGGAGATCGAACTCACAACCCCTTGCCTTGTTAATAAGTGAATTACTTATGTTCACATATTATTTCATATACATTTTATAATGCTGTCAATATAAACATTTAAATAATTTTATTTAACTAAGGTTGTTATTCAAATATCCAAATCGAGTTGGATTCCCAAAACAAATGCTGCTTGTTTCAAGCTGAAAAATATTTCAATAAACCACAGGGTTTGCATTTACAATGATTAATATATACTGATAATAATTAAAATCTATAGATTTTATTTACGGCTAGTACTGTTTTTATCAAAACTGTTCTTTAAGTAAAAAAGTTCGGTTAAGAGCGAATCTGTCTCGTCCACCGAGAAATCCGGAACAATTTCGGAAAGAACAACTTATAAAAGTTGACAAACTTAAGTTTGCAGACATACGTATATATTTTCTTCTATGAAGCACCCATAAATTGTAACTTTTTGGTTTTTTAGTCCTTACTTCGTGCCAAATTTCATAACTGTAGGTCTTGCGGCGATTTTCATACAAATTGCAGTAAAATTGAAGCATAAATGCTCATATCTTTTCATTACGTTAACTTAGAAGCTTAGTGTTTTCTGTGCTTCAAGGGACTATAGTCCTTAATGTCTTCGCGAGATAAATAGTCTCGACAGACGGACAACAGAGTGATCCTATAAAAAATTAGATTTTTACAACCCTAAAACTAGAATGTATAGTATAGACAGTATGAAATGACTAAGAAGAAATTAAATTTAAAACTGTATGGCTGCAAAAGTGCTAACGTAGTGGTAAACGACTTCTATAGATTACATTTTACAGTATAAAAATAGAATATGACGGACAAGTAGGTATATACGAGTAGTTAGTTCTCCACTTCTCCAGAGAGGAGGCAGGAGTACTTTAATAGGACGAGTGCTTAAGTGCCAATTACACCGCAGGGATGGGTTTGTGTCAGTAAAAGGTGTCATAACAGTGACTTCTTTGTGAAAAGATTTTTTATTATATTATAAATTCAGCAAAAATTACACTATTTAGTTTGGATTTTGAGTATAACTTACTTTAAGCTTTTTACAGCTTCGTTTTACGGATATGTTATTTTTTTTTAAAAATATAAATAATTGATAATAGTTTTGTTTCCGCTTCATATGTAGCAGGGTAGGTAGAGGGAATGTAATGTTAAGACACTCTGTTTTTCACTTTCTGTCGAATTTTTGAGACATTGCATGTTGAGTGGCGGAACTCAACGCCGGTGCATGCACCAAAATGTAGAAATTAAAGTATTAAATATTTTATTTCCTCGAACAAGAAGCGAACCCACAGCCTTTTGTTTTTATACCGTCACAACGATCTCACATAATACTTAAAACTTTAATATTTTCAAAAAAGACAGTATTTAAATTGTAGTTTCATAACAATGTAGGACGTCCCCTACCAAAATTGTACACGAAAATTTTAAGTTAAAATCCTACGTCAGTCAGTGGCCTTGATTTGTAAAAACTTAAATATTTTCTTTTTATTCATTGTATTATGTTTTGTAAATACAAATTTTAAATAAAATACGTGTCAGCTTTTCGCATCGTATTTGGCTTACTTTAAACTGTAGTCAGCGTGTTTGTTAAGTAGGTCACGGCCTCCGTTCCAACTAAAACCACGGTGTTATTCAATAACTCTATGTATATAGGTACGCGCCTGTTACGCAATATATATTATTATATGTAATAATGTTCACTAAAGTTTGTTTTAACCAATAATTTCATAAACTTTCACAAAGATGGAAGAACTAGCGACAAGGTAAAGCAAAATTTAATATAGAATTAAATAAGTTACAGTAGACTTTCGATATGTAATGTGTTTTTAATAAAACTGGCGACCTGCTCGTGGGTTCGCCCGCTTGAACTTCATAATTATTAATTTATTCATCTGCATTACTTTAGTTTTCCTATAATAATATAATTTTAAAAATAATATTTGTATATATATTGAAAAGTATATACACTCTATGGAAGAGTGCCTATGTCATTCCATTACCCAAAACCTCTAATCCCTCCAATGTCGCTGATTACCGCCCCATTTCCATCCTCCCTATTCTATCTAAGGTCCTTGAATCTTTAGTCAATAACCAACTTTACTCCTTTCTATGAACTAATAATCTACTGTGTCCATTCCAGTCCGGTTTCCGTCCCTTTCACAGCACAGTTGGAGCTTTGTTGAATATAACGGAGGACGTTCGGTATGCTATGGACAACACCAAGCTCACTGTTATCGTTAGATTTCAGCAACGCCTTCAGCTCTGTTGACTTCGATATACTTCTTGGCACACTTCGAGCAGTTAATATTTCATCTGCAGCTATAAGCTGGTTTCGTTCTTACCTCTTCGGCCGCCGGCAATGTGTTAAAGCTAACGATATCACATCAACTTGGCTTGATATTACTGCTGGCGTTCCTCAAGGCGGCGTTCTTTCTCCTCTTCTCTTTTCTATCTTTATTAACAATATTTGTAGAGTCATTACTTCTCCCTTCCATCTGTATGCGGATGATTTGCAACTTGACTGCCATAGTAATTTAAATGAATTGCCTGAAGCTATCGATAGTTTAAATAGTGATCTCGATGCGATTCGTACTTGGGCCGAATCTTTTGGCTTAATTATCAACCCCAAAAAATCTCAGAGTATCATCATAGGCAGTAATAAATTAAGACATAAAATTAAATGGGATACTGTGCCCGCAATACGCTACTCAGGTGGAACGGTTCCCTACTGTAACGAGGTTAGGAATTTAGGACTTATAATTGATTGCAACATGTCTTGGGCACCGCATATTAATGCAATCAGCAAGCGCATGCATTTCTCTTTCCATTCTCTTAGGCGGCTCCAATATTTCCTTCCTCACAAAACCAAAGTTATGCTTGCGCAATGTCTTCTCCTTCCAATACTCGACTACGCTGACGTCTGCTATTTGGATGCGACTGAGGAGCTACTTAACAATTTAAAACGTCTCCAAAATCTCGCCATATGCTTAATTTTTGGCTTACGTAAGTATGATCATGTTTCTCAATTTCGTACTCAGCTTAAGTGGCCCCCAATCCGTCTTCGCCGTTATATGCACATCCTTACCTTACTTTTTAAACTCCTTAACTACAAAAATTTTCCTACATACCTACACTTCCGCTTCAACGTTCTTCCTCCTCCCTCACGCTCTAGGCGGTCGTGTGCCGTTCCGGCGCTTGATATACCTAGGAGCAACACCAAATTCATGCTGAAGTCCTTTTCCGTATATGCCTCATCCCTTTGGAACCAACTCCCTAATCCTATCCAGAGCAGCCTTTCCCTAAAATCCTTTAAATCCCAATTAAAAAAGCATTTCCTTGCCACTGGGAACAATTAATATATATTCCGACAGAGTTTCAAATTATTACATTTCATTTTTCTTGTCATTTAACTCTTCAAAATAATATAATATTTGTGTATTTATATAGAATATATATGTACGTGTATGTATATATATATATATATATATATATATAATGGTATATATATATTTATAGATTCAAATATAATATTTTTCTGCTATGCACTATACTCTCCCCGCTGTTTCACAGATATCCACTTTCACTCGTAGGCTGGAAGAGATTTCTTTTAGAAATAAGCGCACCCTTGTCAACAAAATTTTTCTTCTTTAAATTTCTGTATTTTGTTTTGTGCAATAAAGAATATAATAAAAGTAAAGCTTCAGACAATTCAATAAAATAGTTATTTATAGCAATTTTTCGAACGGGATTATTTAAAATTATTTAAACCTTTTTATTTATAAACTAACATTGAATGTTAACGGAGCCTTGTTAAAATACAATATTTAATACTGCAATTAAATTAGTGAAGCCGTTTCTGAGATTAGCATGAACAAACGTACAGACGAAAAAAGATATATTATACGTATGTATACAATATATATATATATATATATAGAAATAGTTAAATAAGGAACCAGATGTAGCACAGTGTGTAAACAGAAAAAAAAACTTATTTATAACACATTGATATTTTCTTCCCCAGTTTTCCGCATGTTGCGGTATTAACGAGATAATCTAATAACAAAAGTACAGGGCTTTTTCTTTTTCCTTTTATTTGTTTTATTTATATTTGACTCGAAATGCTGGGCAGAAGTTGATAGTAGGATTTTCAATGACGAAAATCTTATTGCACTGTGGTGTAGTTTGTCTGTACGAGTATATATGTGAGTTCAATAATGCTGTTTATCATTTAGAATAAAATAAAGATAACCAGTCGGCAATATTTTAATAATGTAGAACGGAGTGTCTTAACACTACTAGAGAATTCTAACCCTATGCCTCTAAACGGTGGTGACACAGTGTGGAGTTAAAATAAATATATATATATGACGGCGCGCTGCTATGTATTAGTTTTAATTATAATTTCGCAATTATTACGTTTGGATGTTAATTGTTGTATGTAATGGATTATATTAGAATAATATTAAAAATGGAGCGGGTAACCCCGAATAGGGTAGTAGGGGTAGCCACGAGGAATAGCAGATGTCATTGGTTGACAGCTATGGCGTGAGTTGTTCACTAATTAACCTATTGGCTCCTAATCTATTGTAATTGTGTTAATCTTGTGTGATTTATTGTAAAACTGTTATGTAAACGAGTAATAAGACATTGTAGAATATAAGTGTGACTTTTATTTAAACATTTCTGTTGCTACAACGCCCACAAATGAATAGTAACAGCCAAGACCGCTTTGATGCTTCTACATATATATATTTAAATATCACAAATTTAACACCATAACAATACTATTACGGAACTGGAATACAATAGCATTTAGTTCTTTTTTATAAGAAATATTGAATTTTAATTTAGCTCTCGCTGCCATTAGGGTCGCGACCTATTTTATCAACAGCTAAACTTACCGAAAACTGAAAACAAAAGAAGCATAAAAAATAAAATGAAATGAATTTTATCTGTCTTTTTTAATCTTTTATCTATCTATATAATAAAGAATATTTGACAGATATATCAGCTTACCCAAATCTCTGTGACAGGGGACTGTGAAATGAAGATTACATTGGACTAACTACCATATGCATGGCGATGAAAACTACTATCCTATTAATTCTATTTCTTGGCTCAGTTCACTCGAATAGGCTTTGCTTTAAATCGTTTTGTTAAATGTATTGAATAAAATTTACATATTTTATTTCTTCTTGCAATTTAAGAGGAGAGGAAGATCTAGTTAAAGGCAGCAGCATAAACACTATTAAGGTTCCGTATCTCAAAAGAAGAATGGCACCTTTATGTGTTCATTTTGTTAATCGTCTCTATGTCTGTCCATCTGTCTGCCCGTATACGAAGACCATTTAGTTCAAGATCGCACGGAGGTGATCTAAATTAAAATTACTAGGTTTATATCAGCTTTTTAACCAGAAATAGCTGGTAAAAACCTAGTAATTTCTCATTTATTAACGCAACGCAAAAGGTTATATTGTTATAAGTTGAGCGCATTTGTATGTATGTCCGTTCTTTTGTTCTCTTGTATCTGTTAAACCAGTAAATCGATGGCACTGGAGTATTAGTTGATACAGTAATTTTTTTTACGCAGTAAAGTGTTCTATTTTGTTTATAATTCTCTTGTTTTAATTAATATATTTATCCGACAGACATTTTATAACTAATATCAATTATGGTTTAATTTCATTATAATTATGTTAAAATTATTAACTTTACAGAGCTCGGTCACCTATTGGATCGTCCGGAGTAGAGTATAGAAGACCAGAGCGCAGTGTGCAATGGGGGACAGGTGGTGTGCGCATCCACACTCCCATGCTGGAGCCCTTGGCTGATAATTCAAATAGAAGGCAGTTCGGCATGGGGGTGGTTGGAAGATTTTTTAGGTAAGTTTATTTCTATCGGCATACATCTTCATTGTCATTTTTAGCCCAAAAACATTATTTGTCAGCTTTTTTTAATATCAATATATTTACTTTTACAAAACTGTAAAAGTCTTACACAGAATTGGAAAATGTTTTTTAAATTTATGTGAAACAATTTATTATATGAGAAATAGCAATGCTTTAATGGCGCAGGGGCATGGGGGTGTGAATGAAATATTAATTTTTTTTTTGGTCTGGTGACGAGTTGAGGCGTGGCGTAGAGTTCCGCCACTCAATTCGCAATGCTTTCAGGATTCAGCGGAAAATGGGCAACTAAAGTGTTCCCTCGGCCTAAACTGCCATATGTGGGATACAAGTGCCAAGCGTGAAAGTAAAAAAAATAAATAACTATATTTAATATGTGAATATGGAGTTTGTTTCTTTTGTTTCTATATTGTAAACTTAGAAATAATTATTCATAAGCTTGCAAAAGTCTAGAATATAAATTCTACAATAATATATAAACTCATTAGAAGAACTCAATAGAAGTTTCATTCTGTTTTATAAAATAAAATATTTCAGCATCCCACCCAATTAAATTATAATATGAAAATAAACATACCGCAGTACAAAAAATATAATCTATATTTATTAAATTTATATGTTATTAGATTATTACTATACGATAGGCTAAAATAAATAATAAAATGAGGTTAAAGCAATCCAAACAACGACGGTTTGTAAATATTGGGTAATTAATATGTCTATAATGCAAACGTAGATCCATTGATTACCTACTATGAAATTAATTTAAAAAGTGAATAAGGCCAGTCGAGGCTACACTGTGTACTATTTTAGAAGGAAATGTTTCACAAAGAACGGAGAACGGAACAGTGGGGGACGGAGTGTCTCAATATTAGGTTCCCTCTGTCGACCCTGGTGTGTACGGGATACAGAGTGAAGCTGATTTATTTGATTTGATTTTTCTAACAAAGAATTGACGTCACCAAATGCTTTTTTATCATTTAGATATATTTCTCTAATCACATTCCACATCGCATGTTTTCTCGTTTTTTTTCAACCCTACATATAAAATGGTACCGTTAATAATATTTTTCAAAATCGTACCACTTAATTTTCAAACTTTTCATAATATTAAAAAGGTTCAAAGTATTGATTTTTTTATGAATAGACACCGCATTATACATTCTACTTAGTTTCTGCTTGTAAGTGGATATATGATTACGTAATTAAAAGTTGACTGACTGGAGCTTATAATATTAAAGGACTAATTAGATTTTTTCATTTTTTTTATAAAAAGGCTCACATATGAGCTTTATTGAGTGCAGTCACAGGGCAGGGCCATATGGGCACGACTGTTAAGGCGACAGGCAGGCCGTGGGTTCGATTCCCACTCCAAGATATAAAATTTTAGACATTTTTATTTCTTCGTTCTAGTGTGAGGCAATGTTGATTTTCGTCATTTAATACAATGCCTTCAGAATGCGACGGAAAATGGGAACGGGGTGTCTTGAATCTAGGTTCAAATTATATTGTTATTGTAACATTGCTGAGAACTTGAAGTATTCGATACTTCAAGTTTGGCAACCTGGTTTGGACCAAGTTTGGAGATCGAATACTTCAAACAAGGCAAATGAAGTAGCCTCATATTTAAAATAAATATAGGTATATATTATTTTTATTGCAATCAAAGCTTTCGGCGGACTTTTACGAACGGTAGAATATGATTGCAGTTTCAACTCGTTGTTAGTTTTCGCATTTTATCCTTTCTTTCAAATTCATTCATCCATACAGAGTTGTTGAAAAAACTCTCCGTAAATAAAAAAAAAGTAGAGTTCATTGTTCACCTGAAAACTACCTTTTATAAAAATAAAAAGAACGCTGTCTGCGGTTGGGGGGAATCATTTTCAGGATTACTCGTTGGCCGGAGTCTCGTTGAGCTATCGATCCGTGCCATAATTATTAAAGAGCCTCAAAGAGCTTAGCCCTCTATGATGCTCACCTGATGTTGGCATAACATTCGTATTTTCATGTTTCACTATACTCGTATATTTTACATTCATAATTAAGATTTTTTTTTATTTTTGTGTATATTTTTTTTTCATAACCACTTCCTGATTTCTCCCTAATGGAATTTAAGCGAATAAGCATTGAATATATACAGATATGATTATGATTGCGCCAGGAAGGCATTAAAATTATTTTAGCGTCACGCTGTATCCCGCACACAGCAGGGTACGCAAAGGGAACCTAGTGTTAAGTACTCTGTTCCTCTATTTTCCGCCGAATTGCGGAAGCGTTGTTTGTTGAGCAAGGAACTCACCGCCGCGCTTTGCCTCGATACTAGAGCGAAAAAAATTGAAATCGAAAACCCTTGTGGGTTCTGTCCTGTCGCATTACAGTTACTAGATCTTTCAGTTTAATAGATAGTACTAGATGTCTCAAAATCTAGACTTTCAGCTTAATAGATAGTACTTGATATCTCAAAATTAAACAATTTCAATCTTCTATGAAGATCGACAGTTGAATTTCCATCAACTTTGACATTTGATTTGCAGCATTTGGCTGTACTTGAAGAAAGTAAAACGAAAATCTATTTTAAATTTCATAACCAGTTCTGTTTTCTTTACCGCTCCAAAAGATATTACGTATTCTTCTTTTAGTACGAGAAAGTTTCTGTTGTTGTTATATAAATAATGGGGAGTTTTTAACTTAAAATAACGTGAAACTTAGTCCAGTCGAGGAAGAACAGCTGAGCTAAAGACGTGATGAATACGCTTTTGAGTAGATTATATCTTATATAAATTCATTGAAAAGTTTTAAGTTTTGAAAATACCTTTGCCAATTCCGTGTTTAAATAATAATATAATATTAATTATAGTTATTTGTTTTTTTTTAAATAATAGTTTTCTATAGTAGTTCTATAGTTTTTGACACGCTGTATTCCGCAGGTGTGCCTAGTGTTAAAACAAACCCCCAATTCTGGAGGAATTGCATGTTGAGTGGCGGAACTCACCGCCGTGGCATCAGAGAAATAAAAATATTAAAATGTCATTTCTTCGAGTGGGAACCCATAACCTGTCCCGCTTACAGTCGCACGCTTGTACTTCTCCGCCACGACTGGCTTCAAATGTAATTCTATAATTGATTTCGAATAAGGAGCAATATTATGTAAAAAGTAATATTATAATAAAATAAGGTAATACAGCAGTCCTTTGAATCTATAATAATTCACCTGCGGCCTCAATATATTACCCTGCTTACCAGAAACTCCCATTTTAACTTGCTATAATGGGTTTTTAAATTAATACCTCGTGGACATGGCATTGGGTGTTATTTATGAGTTATTTCGCGATTTTCTCCCTTTCGGAGACTTTAATATATATAAAGTTATTCCGCTTATTCGATTGTTGCTATTTTGTTGGAAATTTTTATGTTAAAATATTTAAATGAGTATTTAAATTTACTGCGTGTTCGATCCTTTTATTTTATTTTTATAGTGTGATATTTTCTAGTAATCTATATATATAAAAGGACTTGTCCTCACTGACTGAGGTAACACGCACGCACAGCCGTAACTGCTGATGGTAGAAACGTGAAATTTGGACAGATGTTTACTTTCGTAATCTGGACATCCACTAAGAAGGGATTTTGAATAATGTTAACCTTAAAGGGGTGAAATAGGGGTTGAAAGTTTGTATGGATTTCTTTTAAATCGACACCGATTTTTATAAAATTGTAAATTCAGACTCTTAAAAGTATTTAATTGAACACGTGTTTCACGGTTTATTAGAATTTACACCCTAAGTGTGCCGATAAGGGGTTGAAAGTTTGTATGGAAAAATCTTTAAATCGCCACTGATTTTGAAATCGAGACTCTTAAAAGTATTTCATTGAACACGCGTTTCATAGCTTATTAGAATTCAACCCTAAGGGTGCAAAATAAGCAGACGAAGCTGCGCGCGTCCGCTAGTTAAATATAAGAAAGAGAAAAGGAGGAAAGGTTTGAAAATATATACAAGATCATGCTTAACTTAAAATGTAATTCTTGATGGTTACTCTCAAATTAGATAAATGAAGAAATTTTTTTTATAAGGTCAGGAATACCAAAGTCAACATTAATTATATTTAACCTTAATTAATAGCATAAATACTACATATCCAGTTTAGTAGAAATCCCTAACTTTTGATTAAGTTTATACTCGCTGTGACCAAATACGTCAAATTAACGATATTGCTACAACTTCCTGAAACCAAAACAATTTGGTTATAATTTGAAATGTGTATATATATATGGAACTCAGGAAGGTAATTTGTAACAATATTTTAGCTTCTTTACTCATTTTCTTTTGTATAACAAAATAAAAGTAAGCTGAAAGAAATCAGTAAAAGAAATCTCCACATTACTTTAAAGTATGTAAGATGTATGTAGATGTAGTATAAGATGTTATGAGTCTAACAGTAAATCTTTTTAATTATGATTAATATGATTTTTATGATATTATAAAAAAAAATATGTATTCATTTTATTAACTTCCTACACAAGCATGTTATAAAATTAATTAAAATGAAAATGTTAATTAAAAATATATATAACACTCAACAAACTCTAAAATAAATCAGCTTTACAAATTAATTAAATATGAATAGAAGTAGCTTTAATTAAATTTCGTAAATACTTAATTCATTTTTTTAATATAACATCTGACCTCCAAATGGCATTTAATACCAAGACTTAAGCTTATACAAAATAATTATATACTGTTTGAAAAATTTTTTAGGGTCACTATCACGCACACCACAGGGTAGGCAGAGTGAACCTGGTGTTAAGACACTCCGTTCCCCACCTACTGCCGAATTCTGGAGACATTGCATTTTGATTGGCAGAACTAACCACTGCGCTTTTGCCTCGACACTATAACGAAAAAAAATGTGTATATTTTATTTCCTCGAATGGGAATCGAACTCACAACCTATCTCGTTTATAGTCACACGCTTCTACTCCTGCGCCGTACTGGCGTCATATTTAGAAATACTTTATTTTTATACAAGTTATTATTATATTTGTTACCTACTTTTAATACCGTGAAGCAATTTAAATTCTAATACATTTTAATGCATCTTGCACTGCACTTTGCACTTTTTTGATAAATATATAGTAATAAGTATTTAGTAATAAATATACAGTATTGGTCTCAAATCTATTTATACCTACATATTTTACTTGCAAAATAAAATCGAAATGCAACAAAATACTAAAAATAAAATCATTTTAACAGGAGGTCGTTAAGGAAATCAATGACTCACCAAGAAGACGTGGCTCGGCAGCTGGACGAGCTGACGGACTACCGGCCATACTTCACGTGGTGGGTCAGCACGGTGCAGACGCTGGTGCTGCTGCTGTCGCTACTGTGCTACGGCTTCGGGCCAGTCGGCTTCGGCAGACATATCCATTCTGGACAAGTTTTAGTGAAAAGTCTCAGCTTGCAACAGGTGAATTTTGAAATTTTAAAATATGTCTTTGGTTGTAATATTTTGTTATATTTATTTTCGCGTAATAAATGTTATAATAACGTAAAAATTTAGTATATTTAAGCATTTCGCTACGTTTGAGCAAAATTAACTAGTACAAAATATTAGAAGAATTAAGTACTGTTATGATTATACATTTAAAGCCTAGCGATTCACTCGCGGCTTCGCCCGCTTGAACCAAATAATGATTTATCTTCTAATCTGAATCACTTTCGTATTTAATGACATTGTGATCTTAAAGACAATTCAAAGACAAAAGTGCGTTTTTTTAAATAAGCTATAATTATAAAGAAAGAAAGCAAAAAAAACCCGGCATTGAGTTTTACCATTCAACACACAATGCCTCGTAAAATTCGGCAGGAAGTGGGGAACGGGGAACTGCTATATGAGGAATACGACGAAAATATATTTATTTATAAGCTTCAATATTTCACAACACTGTAAAACACGTGTATAGCAAGCACTTCAATTACAAGTTAGTGTTTACATAGTAAGATAACTTCTCTCCCTCTATATAGAAGGTTATATCATATGGGAGCAATTAAAGTACCATTCAAAGTTTCTTTCTTACTATAGTTTTAAATGGCTCTCGTTAACAACGTAAAGCTTTTAGACAGAACATATTACCCTAGGTATAAAGCGAAGTGGGGCACGGACTTGGTTCATTTTAGTGTTGGCTAGCGTAATGTGGAAATAGTATTTTAAGTTATTATTACTTTCGTATAGGTATAAACTTATTATTATTATTATTATACATTGAATTTATTCTGATTCACGCTGTATCCCGCACACACCAAGGTAGACAGAGGGAAACTAGTGTTAAGACACTCTGTTCACCAATTTTCACTGAATTCACGATTCAATTATTTTAATATTAAAGATTAAATCCTTCCTTTATTTTAAGATCAGATATGATAAATATTTTAATTATAATATATTTTTCTCAGCGTTATAGAACTAACGCACTACGTTTGCGTAAAATATATTGTTATTACAGCATCCCTTATTTCTTTATGATCCTACTAAATCCGCGATGTCATTGACATTTCATATTTGCACTCGTATAATAAATATGTTTATTAAACTAGAGTGTTTAAAACCACAAAGTTTTATTTAATTCCACTGGGTGGTTTATTCGTAGTTCGTGAAAATAGTTTGTCCATTTGCATTTTAATAGCATTCTAATGCTACTTTGGTTTAGTATGAATTATAAATTGCAACTTTTGAATCGGCAAATGAGTGTATTACACATTTATATATATTACTGTATTATATATTAATGGCTGTAATATTTACATTTGAGGCTAAATGTGGCGAAATTTTTATATGCTTGTTACAACTTATTTATGTTCTTAATATCTCTGTAGTGAGATTTCAGTCGGGTTCAAATCCACTATGTATTGATAATTGTTTTTTTTTCCCTAGCCTTTACTAACCCATTGTTGGGCAAAGGCTCTCTCCAATTCTTCCACTCTGGTCTATTTCGCACTATTGAGCACCAGTCAGGCTTGCAATGGTCCAGCTTGTCTCGCCATCTCCGTTTATGGTCTGCCAATTCTCCTTTTAGATTTCGGAAAAATATAAAGAAATAATGTGTTTATTTTTTACAACTACCTAGAAAATAAAGAAGATATGTGTAGTTGTAGCGAGCCTCGTTTGGACAACGTTATTTCTTATTTATACTAAAAGCAGCCAATGTATAACTTATCGTCCAGTGCTTTTAGTTTAATTTAAAATTCTCTTTGTGATTCTTGTGGCTGATATGTAGATATATATATATATATATATATATATATATATATATATATATGTGCATGTGTACGACTGTAAACGCGATGGTTGTGTTTTCGATTCCTAATCGGGGGAATGAAATATATAATATTTTCCTCTCTCTACTAACGAGGCAAAGCGTGGCACTGAGTTCCGCCAATTAAAACGTAATGCCTCAAGTATCTTAATGGGAAACGAAGTGTCTTAACACTAGGTTCCCAGGTTCCCTCTGCCTACCCTGGCATATACGGAATACAACGGGATGCTAAAAAAAAACATTTTCGCCTATTTAGATATTACATATAAACAATTGGCGTGTTTATCCATACCTGTTTGTTAAAGCAAATAAAATCACATAATAAAAACCCTTCGTGCTGTATAATAATGAGCAATTAACAAATACAGTGCTCCCACTGCGGTAGGTGGAAGGTCGACACGACAAAGTAAGAGTATTAACGAGTGACTGAGATCTAGGTCATATAGGCTTTGTATGAAACCTTTGTCTAGTTTTTGCAGCCAACCCAACGATACTATCTTTAAACATGAATGACCGCGGTTATTTATTTTGCAATATTGCAATTGAACTATTGTCGGTGGTTTTCTTTATTGATTTTCCTTTATTAATACACAAATATGTGGCTAGAAGATTTTTTTGTGTGAGGTTGGAAAATAAGCAAATTGTTCGACGTTTTCATAAGTTGTAATAGCACAGAAATAGACCATTGTAAAAATTTCAAAATTCTATTTATTCGCAAAGACAACTTCATATAATTACACTTTTTCTTACTATTATGCATCTGAAATCTAAATCTAAAAAAATTGACTGTGAACTGCATTTTCTATTGAATTGCTTTTTTAGTTAAACTACTGTTGCACTTTGGACAAATAGACAAGTTTGTCTGTGAACTGAAATTAATTCAATACAATTAGTTTGTGAACTACATGTAAATCTTTTGCTTTGTAATTCGTCAATAAACTATTAAAAAATTATATAAAATCAATTATTTTTTTAATAACAATATTTTCAGGTGGAGTGGGAAGAACCGGCCTCCTTTTGGCTGGGGCCTCGGGCTGCTGACCTTATTCATTTAGGAGCTAAGTTTGCACCGTGCATGAGAAGGGACGCAAGGATAGCGAGGGCGATAGCCGCTTCAGCAAGACGAGAACGTGATACAGCGTGTTGCATACGAAACGATGATTCCGGATGTGTACAGTCTTCTAAAGCTGATTGTTCGGTATGTTTTAATGTTTTTTATATTCACGCTTTATCCCGCAGGGAACGCTGATTGCACCTAATGTTAAGACACTCTGTTTCTCACTTTTTTATTATAACATTACGAGTTTAGGTGGAATTCAACGCCCCATTATGTTATGTTAACTGGGCGAGAAAATTATAGTACCATTTTTTAGTAGCATTAAGGTAACCTTTAAGTGAACTTAGCAAACACTGTTATAAATACTAGTGAAAGGTTTTTGTATTAACTTTTAATCTTATTATTTACACGCAATCATAGATTAGAGGATTAGTGTCAAAGGTAAGTTTATATTTATTGTCTATTCAATAGTTGAGAAACTTTTATTTTCTTTAGGTATATAGACTAAATATCAACGTTTAATATGAAAGTAAAATAGTCACATTGTACTCTCTATTTAAATCGTGGGATAGAACGATATTTATAAATCTTTAAATCTTTTAGTTTGAAAAACCTTAAATTGGATAATGTAGTACATTAGTACATACGTAAGTTAAGTTTACGTTAACGTAAGTACGTTATACGTTAAGTTTACATACGTTAAAACTAAGAAATAAGAAGATGCTTTTATTATTTAAATTTAAGAATAGGTCACTCGAAAAGTCCTCTCGTGGATTTGATCCTTTTAATCAGAAAATAGTAAAAAAACTGTTATGAACTTACTAAAAATATTACCTTGTTAATTAATATGTTCAACTGTTTTATTGTTCATTTACAGAATACAATTTCAACTTGGAAGAAGTGGTCATCAGGCGAATCTGGTCCTGGTGGTAGAATATCCGGCTCAGTATGCGGATTAGATCCTAAGTGAGTGTATTTAAATACATTCTATGAATCGGAAAACTAAGATTCTTTTTTGTCTTTGTCTGAAATGTTACAATTTTAGTACCTAAACGTTAAATAAATGGTCATTGTTGTACTTTGAAGAATGTATAAGACTAATAATAATAATTTTAGTCTATCAGTTCTTAATTTAGAAGATTTTTTTAAAGATCTCAACAGTTTATTATGCTTATGTTCAAACATTTGTTGTACTTTTATACAGGTTGGAATTGCCAGCATCACTTTTAATGAAACCACAGTTTTAACTACTCTATAATAGCCTAATATAATTCAGAAAAAAAATAATTCCCAAAAATGACTTTTTTTTTATTCAAATAAAATAAATAATAAAATTATCGTTTTAAAATAAAACGCCATTTGTAAAGTATAACATAGGCACGCACACACTTACCTGCCAAAGCGGCAACGTCGCATACGTATGTGTGCGTCACACGAAATTCAGCTATGGACTAAAATTATGAAATGAAAAAAAATCCTACGTCCAAACTGTTGAGGCACCTTGATTAATTTCTTTAGTTCTAGGTTTGAAATATTTTAGCCTATATGCAGTTTCAGTAAAAGGAACGCTGCCTCTTCCACCCTGTATAAAACTAATCACGAAACTTATTCAATTCCAGGTTTTGTGAAGCACCAAGATCAATAGCACCCCACGAATGGCCAGACGATATAACCAAATGGCCAATATGTAGGAAGTCGGTCTTAGACGGGTCAGCGGCCGCTGGACGCGCGGGCCACGCGGCCGAGCACATGGCGTGCGAGGTGATAGGCCATCCTTGCTGCATCGGCGTGCACGGACAGTGCGTTATCACTACTAGAGAGCATTGTGATTTCGTCAAGGGCTACTTTCATGAAGAAGCGTCTTTGTGTTCACAAGTAAGTTTATTTATTCGTAATTCATAGGGTTTAAGCAAAAATCATACTTTTAGACAGTCAATGAGTTACTGAGGTGTATAATGTTTTAATGCACTGCTGGACTGTAGAGGGCAACTTTCCAATGGCATGCGTGTGTTATTCTCCTATGACAATATTAACATTTTCGATAATGACAGTTTTTAAAGTTTAGAGGTACCTGAATTTTTCCAACTTAACGTAGTCAAACGATTTCGACGCTTCAATCGGAATATCGTTGGCCCCTACAACTTACCTTCTTCTCTAGTCTTAATGCGTTGCACAGTAAATACTTTAAAATTTATAAGGATTATAATGAAAATTATAATTTTGTCATCTAAAACGAAAATCTAATCAAAATATGTTTATAGGTATCTTGTCTAGACGACGTTTGCGGTATGTTACCGTTTATGCGGAGACGTCGTCCAGATCAATTGTACAGAGCATGGACGTCGCTGTTCGTGCACGCTGGTCTGCTCCACCTCGCGGCCACTCTCGCCCTGCAGTGGCTCTTCATGAGGGATCTAGAGAAGATGGCTGGTCCAGTTAGATTAGCTGTAGTTTACTTGGGTAGCGGTGTTGCGGGTAATATGGCGTCCGCTATATTCGAGCCCTATAGAGCAGAGGTAAATTTCACTTAACCTTTATTTTAAAATAAAATGTCAGATATTTATAAAATCCAATTATTAGGCTGATCCTATTTTTAACCACCTTATAACGCATATAAATTTGTATAATGTTATTCTTTCAATTACAGGTCGGTCCTGCGGGATCGCACTTTGGTCTACTGGCGTGTTTAATAGTAGAGGTCATAGGAGCCTGGCCCTTGTTGAAACATCCTCGACGAGCGTTACTTAAACTAGTGGGGCTGGCAATAGCCCTCTTCCTATTGGGACTTTTGCCTTGGATTGACAATTTCGCCCATGTGTTCGGTTTCGTCTTTGGTTTCCTTCTCTCGTACGCCCTTCTACCGTTCATAACATTCGGGCCATACGAAAGGCGGAGGAAAATAGTGTTGGTGTGGGTGTGTCTTATATCGGCCGGCGCGATGCTCTGTGCGTTAATAGCGTTGTTCTACGCCGCGCCGGCGTACGAGTGCGCGGCGTGTGCGTACTTCACTTGTTTACCGTTCGCGCCGGACATGTGCGCGTCGCAGGACGTGCGCGTGCGGCAGCTCGACGCCGTATGACGGCGCGCGGCCCGGGCGCCCCCGCCGCCGCCGCCCCCCCGCCCAGCGCCCCCGTCACCCTCCCCACTACTGCCGCCACGTCGCACTATTATCAACGATCAGTTTTGTCTTTTGATAAAATATTATTTTTAGTTTTGAATGAATGAAGGCACTCTGATTTCATTAAACTATACACATTATACACACACACCGTCATCTTTCTTGTTACTAGAAAGGTAAATTTAAACTTTATGATATACATCACCAATTAATAATCTTATCCGTCATTTGCAAAATCTCTTTTGGAAGATGTATGGGAATAAAAATATATATTTCAATGACCACAAAATTATATAAACTTTGGTATGGATTGGTTTTAAAGGTGTATTGTCTGCATACATAGGTAGTATGGAAAGTATTTAAAAAATTGTTGTGCCATTATTAAAATTATTAAATAGATAAATAACACTTACGAAGGGCTTTTGATATCGAATAGTCATGAAAATATGAATAAACTGATAACAAATAACGAAATTAAACGTACACTATCTTAATGTGGCTGTGAATATTTTTAGTCCATTATTAGACTTTGTTTTAATGTCACTACATTCACTTAATATTACTAAACTCTGAATCATCAGAGTTTCTTCTTCTTCTTCTTCTTTATCTAAAGAATATGATATAACGAAGGCAAAACTGATCGTGACTTCACTGCCGCTACAATCCTGTGATGTAGCAGTATCACAAAGCTCATCAATCTATTGGTGCTCAGGGATCACCAGAAATTGATTAATATTGACATTTTTTATAAAATCCAAAAAGACAAGCACAAATACGAACATTTCAATATCCGCTATATTTACGTCGTTTTAATATATTTTGTTACTATATCCATACATACTCGTATGTGGTAATGTCTTAGCTAAGGGCATTATAATCGATTTAAATATCATCGATATATTGTTTTTAGGCAAAACCAAAGGCTTACCCTTAAATGTGATAACTTACCCACGATTACAGTACATGTTGTACTTCGTTGCGTATTATTGTATATAAAATGTAAAATATAACGATACTTAAGTACCTAAGATGTATTTATACGAATAATTACTTTTCGTCTGTCTGCCTTCACTGGGAATGACTTTTATGCGTGAATCCATTTAGTTGGTAGTTTATTTCACACTGGTTTCTATATATAATTTATGAAGATGAACTAAACTATACATAACGTGTGTTTTTTTATACATTTCAGCTAGATTATTTTTTAAATCAATATTATATTTGAATTAAATGCTAAAATATATTTTTGAAGGCAAACTCCATATTTATTATATTATAAAATACGTACGTGAGTTATATTAGAGTGTTATTAGTAATTTCATTTAAATTAACGAATTAATTGTAAGTGTGGATGTGTTTTTTTGTTACATATGCAAAAGCGTAAGCCTCATTCCCATGACAAGGTGTATTAAACAAAATTTAGTATATTACTAAATAATGTAAATAACTTTATTGCAAAAAAAAAACAGTTTGATCATTGTATTCTCTATGATTTCCAGCATACCACTTTTATATTAAGTATCATATGGATTTTAGTTGTCAATTTATATAGAATATGATAAAGTCTGCGTAGTTGTTAATGTTAATTTATAAATTATTCTAGAACATATTTCTAACTACGGCTATGTATCATTAGGACAGTTTTCATTTAACGATGATGAAAGATTTTTGGAAGTGTCAACTTAGTATTTGTAATGTCGAAATGATTTGTAACGAATTTATTACTAAGCTAGTCAGTCAGGCACTTTTTTTTAACACTAGATTCTAGTATTATATAATTTGTATTCGAATAATTTTTGAGAGCACAAAATTGTACTGACTTTTCTAAAGTAACATCTGAAATATATAGATGTCGGTTATGTAAATATTAATAAACGTAACAAGGGAACTGTTTTTAACATTCAAAATTGACAGTCTTTCTGCTTGTGTTCAAATAGACGCTATTAACATACGCATATGATAATTAATTTTTGAATATTGTCTTTCTTGTAGTTTGCGCACAAAAAATATTTATCTATTTAGTGAACGGTCGAATTTGTTGGTTCATATTTCAGGCTTTAAATAAATCACGCATAAATTAATAAAGCAGAAGCATCAAACGCGTTTTGACCTTTTTTTAATATTACTTTTACTTACTCTTTCTTCTAGTATTAAAAAGCATTTTTGCATTGTAAAATACAAAATATATACAAAGTATGAAATTTTGCTCATTATTTTCAGCAGCATGTTCTTAATAATCCAATATATCCAACAAGTTTATTGTCAATTTAAACAAAATTTTAAATATGAAAATATTAGTTATATTTGTGTTTGGAATATTATTCAAAAATATGTAGAAACTATAACTTACTTTATAATACTTGTATTAAAATAACTTAACCAGCTTCCAAATTTGTGTACGTGACTTTTGCTTATATTATTTTGCCACTATTAGGTACTATATAAATATATTTCTCATTGTTTTAATATTAATTGTAATATTAATTGAAAAAAAAATGATAACATTTGATTTTAGACTTTAGTAAATCGTAGAGCCCCATGGCTGAACTGATTATGGTGAATATGCAAAAATGTTAAAAATAACCTTATGCGTGTAATTAATTACCTTTAAAATAAATTGATATCTTATTATTTTTTTTATTCGTTCCATTAAAATCCGTTTGAATAAACGTATACAGACTAAAAAAATATTTTTCAAATTATGTCAAAACTGTTTTGTTAACCGTACATTTCTGTGTGGACTATGAAATAAAACTAAGCATAGTGTACACGTAGTAAACTAGAATATTATACGAAATATACTATTTTTAGTTTTATTTTAAATTTAAATTGAAATGTTTAATTTGTTAGAAGACCACCATCATTCATTGTTCTTACTGTGTATTCATTATTATTATATGCCTTCACGAAATATCTAATGTTAATGTAAAAGAGTTGGATTGTTATAATTCACAATTTACTTAAACATCGCGGTTTCACAAAATAACGTTGTAAATGTGCGTATTTTTATACTAAAGTGTTCGAATGATGTGTAATGTGTGTACCAAATGCGATTTTTTTTGTCATATATTAATTTGAATATAGTTTCAGCGAAGTTATATAAAAGTGCCCTTGCGGCCGGCGGCCCGGCGGACTGTTTTTCAGAATTTAACTTTAAGAAGACAAAAAAAAACCTTAAATAATGTACATTGTGAACATACAAGTAATTAATATTCTAACTTATAAGGACATGGTAAAGTAATCTTATTGTAACTAGCATTAATCGAACAAGAAACCTTATTATCATAATATTAATGTGTTTTATTATTCCTGTTCAATATCGATTTTTGTTTAACGCTATTAATAAATATTATTACTTATTTTTTTTCATGCTGCATCCTGCACACGGCAGGATAGACAGAGGGAACCTGTGGGGTACAGCGTGGAGCTGATTTTTTTTTCATTAAATTAATATTTCAATATTTAGCAGACATAATTATTGGAAGATTATTACTTATTAAAGTGAATATCTGGGCGAATTAGCTTCGCTGGAATGACGGAAAGGGAATGTAAGACACCTAAAAGGTTTTTTGTATAGCAGAGAAATGAATAATAAAAATAATTTATATTATTATGAAAAAAAAGTATATTTTTGGGTTTACATACAATTACTTAACTGGACGCCAAATTTCTAAAATTATGGTAAATAACTCTAAAATTATGGTCTTTAGGTGGGTCAATACGTTTATTTAAATTTATATTTCCATTTTACTCGTTCTGGTGTCGAGGTCGCAAGCGCAGCGTTGAATTTCGCCTCGCAATGCCTCCAGGATTCGGCGAAAAGTAGGAAACGGAGTGTCTTAACCTTAGGTTTTTTCTGCCTACCTTGCGGTTTCAATTTTGCTGATTATTTTTTTTATTTAAATAATAAATACTTTATGTGTATGTTAACAAAATTGCATATAAACATATGCGATATGGTAATATCTAAGATAATATATATAGCGCGTAAAATAACGCGTCTCATATATAAATGATCCCAATGAAGATGATAACGTCGATCATTGTAGTATCAGCTTATATATATTATATATGCAATAGATTAAACCGTTAACTATATTAACAGATGTGACACCTCTCAAGCTGATCGTATACATTTCGTATATATGTTGTTTTTTTATTTAATAAAGCTATCTTAAAATCTTTGGGGAGTATCAAGTTTGAAATATAACATATGCGGTGAGTTTATTTAAAATTAATTTTAGTACATTTTCGTCATCGTCATAATGAACTGTTCTGGTTTAATTATAAGACATGAAGGCGAGGGGAAATTATTATCTCTAAATATTTTTATTTTTTCGCTCTGTTGCCAAGGCAAAGCGCGTCACTCAATGAGGAATGGCCCGAAAATTTGGGGTAAAGTAGAGAACAGAGTGTCTTAACAGTAGGTTGTCTTAACCGTCTGCCTTCTCTGCTATATACATGGGATACATCGTGAAACTTATAAAAAAATATTACAGTTGTTTCTGTCACAAAAATTATAACTAAAAAAGCATTTACACTCTCCATTCATTCCATTCTCCTGGGTTTAAGTAACATGTCGTGGTCTCTCTGCCTATAAAGTATAATAGTTCTTATTACTATTAGAGACTTAGACCTACATACAGTGACTGCAAAATTGTTTGTTTATTTCACACATAGGTACGAAATGTTGACAGGATGGCGGCTTGTATTGTCGAAACGTAAGTATTACTTACATTTAAATAAAAAAGAATAGTAATATATCTAAAAATATTTTACATTCCGGATTCTTTGTTATAACTTTTATTACTATAATTAAAAAAGTTAAAAATAAATCATACTATTCTTATGAAAATTACTCCTATGTGGGATTTATTATTTTAAAACTAAGGATTACATTAGTACTTTAAATAAGGATGATGAAGAGCTATTGTAAGAAGTATACAGAGACTTAGAAAAAAATGGAATAACATAATTATTAAGCTTAGCTTGATAGTTATTGACAGATGTAAAACTATAAATGGAATTCTTTAGATATTATAATGTTGTTTGTTCATACTATACTTAAGTATTTTTTTTTACGTTTCAGTATTCATCATACCGCAACGCTATGTATTCGCTATAATGGCTCTATTGGCCGTAGCGAATGCTTACACCATGCGCGTATGTCTAAACTTGGCAATCACTCAAATGGTTAAAAAGAATGTGGCTGTAGAAGGAGATGCTAATTTTGACCCTAACGCCTGTCCAGATCCTCACATAGAAGCTAATAGTACTATGAAATTGGCAGATTATTTAATGAGAGATAGTGATGTACGTATGTCATTTTAATTGCACATTTAAAAAACTTGTATAAGTTAAAATAATCTTTTATTTATTCTATTTATTTTTATTAACGCTAGAATTAATGAAATAACTAAATATAATAAACTAAATAATTATAAATTGACAGTGAAAGCTTTAAGGGAATTCATAGAGACATGGAGTGGTTTCTTTAAGGGAGAAAGAACCTTTAATTATGTGGTCACAATGACCACAATTGTTATGTTTTGAGAGTTCTTTTGTTAATAAATAAATAAATCAGCTTCGCACTGTATCCCGCATGCACCAGGGTAGGCAGTGGGAACCTAGTGTTAAGACACTTCGTTCCCCAATTTCTGCTGAATTCTGGAGGCATTGCGTGTTGAGTGGCAGAACTCAATGCCGCTGACATTTTGCAATACGATTTGAACATATTAGCATCGCATTTAGCCTTGTATTATCATGTATTTGATTCATATTATATTCTATAACCTCGAGTCTTCAAAAGTCTTCCTTATTAAACAGAAAATACTTATGTATGGGAATATCGTTTATATCTATATAATGTCAATATACTTAAATTTAAATATTATTGTTCACAGTCATCACTTTTTGAGTGGAGTGAAGCGACACAGGGTCTTCTGCTTAGTTCGTTTTATTATGGCTACGTTCTCACTCATATTCCTGGAGGTATGATGGCTGAACGATACGGTGGTAAATGGGTGCTAGGTTTGGGACTGCTGTCCACAGCTGTGTGTACGTTCATTACGCCATTTGCAGTAAAAACTGGGGGTGCCACTGCTTTATTCATTCTACGTGTTGTGGAAGGATTTGGAGAGGTAGGTAAGTAGGTAGGATTGGTAGGTAGATCTAAACTAAATTCCGTTCTTAATTTTCTGATGAATTCTGGAGGCATTGTGTTGAGTGGCGGAACGGCGCAACTCCGCGCTTTGCCTCGACACCAGAGCGATGATTCTAAATATTTTTCCTTTAGTGTTGATAAAAAAAAATAAAAAATGTGTAAATTATTAATTTAGATGAATCATTGTAAGGAAATATATATTAATAATGTCTTTGTAGGGTCCAACTATGCCGGCGTTGATAGCAATGATATCTAAATGGGCACCTAAGGATGAACGGGGTCGTTTTGGTGGTATAATATTTAGTGGAGCACAAATTGGCAATATCGCTGGGTCATACTTCTCAGGTCTTATTTTGTATACAGGATCTTGGGAGCAAGTGTTTTATATGTTCGGTGGATTGGGCCTAGCCTGGTTTATTATATGGGTAAGATTTAATCTAATATTGGATATAATGAATATATAAATAGTCTTTTTTCTAAATAGTCTTACATATACTAAAATTGTATATTTACAGATATTAATTTGCTACAGTTCTCCCAATACACATCCTTATATATCTGATAAGGAAAAGAAATTCTTAAATGAAAATGTCCAGGCTCTCATTCACAGTGACAAACGAGTATTAGATCCAGTACCATGGAAAGCATTACTTAGATCACTACCCCTCTGGGCTCTAATAATTGCTGCTGTAAGTATTCTATTTATTTTTAAGACAGAACTTTATTGCTTCTTGATAACTAAGAAAATATTTATGGAAGCAGTAGCACACAGAAATAAACTTATATAAATAGGGTATGGCTATTTACATATATGTAATGTAAATGTATCTTGACAAAAATATATATGTTTTCTTACAATTTATGCGAATATTATCAATTATGAACATTTAGATTGGTCACGATTGGGGACACCTTACAATGGTTACTGATTTACCTAAGTATATGACGGATGTCCTGAAATTCAACATTAAGTCAGCTGGATTACTCTCTGCTATGCCTTACGTGGCGATGTGGTTTGCGTCTATCTTCTTTGGTCTTCTATGTGATTTTTGCATTAAGAAAAATTACCACAGTATCAAAAATGCCAGGAAGCTTTATACAACGATAGGTAATAAAAATAAAATTTAATTTTAAATAGAGAATAGAGTGATTCATTTTAGTAATTTTATCTCAGAACATAGGACAGCGGAGAGCTTAAGTAGAATATTACTTTCAGCGGCTACTGGACCTGGAATCTGTATTATCTTGGCTTCATACTCCGGTTGTGATACGACATTGGCTGTATTTTGGTTTATCGCAGCTATGACCCTCATGGGGGCTTATCACAGTGGAATGAAAATAAACTTTTTGGACATTACACCTAACTACGCTGGTACTACAAGTGCCATTGTGCATGCCATAGCTGCCGTTTCAGGGATTATTTCACCTTATTTGATTGGTCTACTGACGCCAAATGTAAGTCACGTTCTTCGTATTGTAAGTTTTAAGAAGACTGACTGACTGAACATGGAAGATTCGTTATTATTTTTGATAATATATTCATTCATGGACAGTTGAATGTATTAATGTCTTTAAGTTAGTTAGTTGTTCATCCTAGGTAAATTCTGTTATCTATAATTCCATAATCATTTTTATCTTTGTTTCGATGATATCACAGATAATAACTAAAATTCCCATCTCGTGCTTTTTATTGTGATAACAACTTGACATCAGATACGAATGGAGTAAATTGTTGATTATGCTGGGAAGTACAATGTGAAATAGTACTTATAATTATGTGTTTTTTCAGTCAACACTAAAACAATGGCGAGTTGCATTTTGGATTTGTTTAGCTATCTTAGTCATAACAAATATAATTTACCTGTTCTTCGCTGAAGGAGAACAGCTATGGTGGGATGACGTAAGGAAACACGGCTATCCTAAAGGCTGGAAGCACGGGCCGCTGCCACTAAGAAATGCTGACTCTGAAGAGACATCTAATAATGAATCGGCAGAGAAGAAATACAGATGTACCGTACCCAGTAGTCATTAATTGAATTTACATTAAGATTTTTGTTTTTTTTATTAAATTAATAAAAAAGGTAACCAAATATGTGAATATAATTTCGTTGGCTTAGAGTATAAAAGTGATATCAGCCTATTAAGCAATATCTCAGAAGAAACAAAGTATCTTGTTAAGAAATTATGAGTACGTACATATATTATTAGAAGATTTTTACAATTTCAAAAAATTATTTGTATCCTCTGCTGTATGAAATAAAATAAAGTTGATTTTGTTTTTTATAACACTTCTGAATAGTATCAAAATTTATAAGTACATAACGACCAAATATATTACTAAGCAGTCTCTTAAAACAATTTGTGTTATTCACTAGGCTTTAGCAATTGCAAATTTAGTATCTCCAACAGAAGTGCTACTATTGGAAATGCTAATATATATTGACAGACATCTATACTAATAAAGTGGAAGAGTTCGTTTGTTCCCTGTAACTACTAGACTAGATTTTTTTTGTTTTGTATGAAAGCTATATTTATTAGTAGTGCTATAGGCTATATAACATCACAGTATAATTCTTAGTTAGCGTAAATAACGAATTACAATAATTAGGAACGACGTCGAATTGCTTTAGCCGCGTGCGCTGCAAATATAGTAGAATATAATATGTAAATACATTGTACTACAAATACATTCAGTTTCATTAGTTCTAAAATAAAGTACACGACACCTCTGTAAATATTTTACAATGTTATAAAAGCATTCTGTGACAAAAAAAATAGAGAAAATTTCAGCGGTTTTTATTTGACAAGCCTAGGCTTGACTCCCGCGGGGGGCGCCCTTGCCACCGATGATATCCTCTCATGCAGCCACGTAGTACCTGCACATTCTCAAAATTATTCAAACAAGTTGTTTGTGATTGAATGTTTATAATTTATATAAAATCTATCTGTTGACAAATGGAGCATAATAAAATTATAGGAAGTATGCGGGCGAATCCGCGAGTGGGCCGCTAGAACTTTCTAAACACATCTGAACCCTAATACAAGCGCCTAAGAAAATTATATAGCAAAGTAAAAACAAGAAAGAGTTTTTTCAGCTTCACGTTGTATCCCACACACAGCAGTGTAGCTAGAAGGAACCTAATATTAAGACACGCCCTTCCCCAGTTTCTGTAAGTAAGGATTATTATATTTATGTAATATACTAGCGGACGCGCGCAGCTTCGCCTGCTTATTTGCACGATTAGGGGAGAATGCTAATAAACCATGAAACACGTGTTCAATGAAATATTTTAGTCAAAATTTTTAATTTTATAAAAACCGATGACGGCTTAAACTTTTTCCATACAAACTTTCAACCCCTAAGGGTTGAAAGTTTGTCTCGCCCTAAGGGGAGAATTCTAGAAAACAATGAAACATGTGTTCAATTAAATACTTTCAAGAGTCTAAGTTTCAAATTTTATAAAAATCGGTGGCCATTTAAAGATTTTCCCATACAAACTTTCAACCCCTTATTTGCACCCTTAGGGGGAGAATTCTAGAAAACGATGAAACATGTGTTCAATTAAATATTTTTAAAAATCTAAATTAAAATTTTTATAAAAATCTGTGCTGCTTTAATTTTTTTTTCATACAAACTTTCAATCCCTATTTCATCCCTTTAGGGTAAAAATTTATCAAAATCTCTTCTTAGTGGATGTCCAGATTACGAAAGTAAACATCTGTCTAAATTTCATGTTTCTACCATCAGCGGTTAAGGCTGTGCGTGCGTCTTACCTCAGTCAGTGAGGACAAGTCCTTTTACATATATAGATTTATTTTAATTAACTAACGTGAGTAAGTAAGCCGGTGCTTGCTCTTAATATGTTAGAAGGCGCTTATAACTTATCTTAAAACGGCTAAAGTAAAAGCTGTAGTTTTCACTATAGTTTCTTTGCAGCTTTGTCTTAACATTTATTTATATTTCAATCGGCTTTGAAATAAAGAAGTATTACATATATTCTTTAATGCTTGTTAAGAATACTTGTAAATAAGCATTAAAGAATGTTGTTATACAAAATTGCTATAAATAACTTATATAGAGACTATTAGTGACTATTAGTGATTGCCATACGTAAGTTTAGTTACATACTTGTGGGCCCGTGCGGGGCTACGCCCGCTTGAAATGGGAATATTAATAAAGAAATTGAAAATTAAAGATTCAGTCAATTCAGAAAAACAGTTGTATAAAATAACTGTTACGACAGTTAGCAAATTTGTCGAACTGAAACTTTAAATTGACATAAGTTTTTTATTTATGAACCGATTGTAATAAAATTCAGACGTTTGCCAAAATCCAATAGTGAAAACCGCATCTAAATCGGTTAATCCAATTCTGAGATTAGCGATGACAAACGCACAGACAAACGCACAAACAGACAAATGATTTAAAAATCATAGTTTTGGGTTCTATTAGATTAATAAAGGTTTCCAATAACATTTTTTTCTAAATATCTTCCAATTACAGACACTGAATCTCTTACGATTTTATTACAAGTATACATAGATACGTAAGTTTTAATAAGCTAATAACTTATGACAAACGAATACTTTGCCAATATTTAACAATATACGTAATTGACTGCATACAATAATGTAAACAAGTGTTTATGCATAGAGCGTGTTTAAGTATACCCCTTAATCTAGTTTGATAAAATCATCATCATATATCTATGTAAGGCTTATAATGGCGTACGGGCACAGGACGTACTTGTGGGTTCGATTTCCACTCGACGAATTATATAACATTTTCATTTTTAGACTCTTGTAAAGAGGCAAAGTGTGGCATTGAGTTCTGCCACTCAACACACAATGCTTCTAGAATTCGGCGGAAAGTGGATAACAAGAGTGTCTTAAGACTAGGTTCCTAGGTTCCCTCTGTTGTGAAACTAAAAACATCATAATATCTATACGATAATCTCTCCACCTCAAAGGCCAGCAACGCACCTGCAGCTCCTCTAGTGTTGCCGGGTCGTGGGCGGCGGTGATCACCATCAGGTGACTCGAACGCTCGTTTACCTTGTCCTTTTTTCATAAAAAATAACGATAATGTCTTTCATTTTGACAGCATATATTTCTGAGTTATAAGTTTCGAACTAGCTTACTTTAGATCAATTACGTTCTTTCACTTAAAGAATCTGTCTTCATCATCACGTGCAGTGGAAAAAATAGATGAAGATTAAAATCGCTTAAACTATCACTTTTCGGCGCGACGTTTGTTATTGTATCATACATCAATAGATAATAGTGTAAGTGCGTCGCAGTTGGCAACTAAGAACATTTATGCCTATGACAATGTAAATATTTTGCTATCACATTTTTAATAAATAGGTACTAGGATTATTTATTAACATAATGTTCACTGCGGGACATATTTTTTCAGAACTTTTAGTTGGTGCTGTTGAGGTCTTTTCGGCCTCACATTTTATACGTACCTGACATAACACGGCGTGAAGTCTATATGAGGCGGATTTCGATCTCAAGCCGCAGTTAACTTTTATATTAAAAAAAGAATGGATCTCTTTCAGAGATTTGCATTACATACTTTTAAAAGAATGGTTGAAACCATTGCATTTTCTCATATTGTATCGTTTTTTTTAAATAATTAAAATAGGAGTTGTTTTTGTGTACTTTTTTCTCATAAAATTATTACTTTGTTTTAAAAATAAGTATGATGTTAAAATTTTAATTCTTTGTTTTATTTCATATTGGCTTCACTAAAACATCATTGTATTTTTCTTTAATTAATGTCTTATTAAATCGATGAACGCCGGTTGCACGCACGAAAAGGCGTAACTAATTGCCGCGCGAGAGCGAGAGCGCGGAAGGAGCGAAAGAGAGGCACGATCGGCCTAGGCGTTCGGCTTGTGACGCATTTCTCCATTCATTGTAACTTCTAATGGCTGTGTTATTTAAGTAAAAGATATTTGAATTAACGAGTGTAAATAAATGAAAGGAAAAAAACACTCTGTATTCCGCACACAGCAGGGTATGCAGAGGGAACCTAGTCTTAAGACACTCCATTTTTCACTTTCCGCCGAATTGAAGGCATTACGTGTTGAGTGGCGGAGCTCAACGGCGTGCTTTGCCACGTCACCAGAGCGAAGAAATGGAACTATAAATTTAAGTAAATATTTCATTTTCTCTAGTGGGAATCGGTCCCACAACCAATCGCTTTTACAGTCACAAGTATTTAAGATTAGTTTCTTTCACACAGTTATTTATTAAAAACATTGTTATTTTTCATTACCTCCTTTATATTAAGCAAAGTTCTTTGTATGACAATTCAGTGATAATAATACAATTCTATTAATAAATGTGTCACTGGCCTATGTCTATTTACATTCATGCCCCGCCACTCAACACATTGGGCAAAAAATTGGGCTAAAAAAATTAGGTTCCCCTGCCTATATACTATATGTGTAATACTGCGTAAGGTCATAAGTATATTATTAATTTACGTTTTCCCTTGTAAATGAAAAGTGCAAGTTAAAAAACTGAAACGAAATGTTTACTTTATTTATGCGTTACTTTCGATTAGAAAATGTTTTTTTTTACTATAAATACCAACTATTATCATAATTCCCGTACTCAAACTCGCAAGTGGTTCCTTACGTTATATTAAGGGTGTTCCCTTATTTCTCAATTATATCAAATGAAGTCGTATTATGCACTAAATTACTAAAACAAAAATTGTATGAACTTAATCAAACTGAATTAATTATGTTTTTAATGATGATCTTTCTACATCTATCAGAAATACCCTGGGAATCTAGTGTATGAACCCTCTATTCTCATTTTACACGAAAACATACATTTTATAAAGCAATCCAAACATAAAATTACAAGTAAAATAATTATAATAAAAATAATACACCCTGTATATAAAGGATCCCAATGAAGTTGATAACGTCAATCATAGTGCTATCATAACATATTATGGCACATATATAGATTATACTTCTAGCTATACTTACAAATGTGTAACATCTCCTGTCGATCGTCTATCTATATTAATTTATTTTTCTTAGAAAAACCTAGCGGATCTACAGGGGTGTTAAATTTAAAATAAAATATTTGAGGTGAGTTAATTTAAAATTTGTTTTAGCATATATGTTTTAAGTAAAGTATAAAAATAAAGGAAATTATGAACAGTTTTCTCAGTGCGAAAAAGTTGTTTAGTACATAGAAATGTTTTTAAGCAAATACAAATAGATAACACGAAAAATTACATAGGTTAATTAAATAAAATAAATAATTATTAATAGCTATGTATTTTTTTTTAATTCTCGCTTTCGATATAAATTTGTTATATATGTTTTTCCTTTTTATTTTATTTATTTGATATTCTTCAAAGTGCAAAGCTTTAGTTAAAAAAATGCAAGCATTTATTTTACTCCTAAACTATGTGCAATTCTGCCTAAGATCTATATCTAAATATATATATACTTCTTCCTACCACCGGTGCCCACTGCTGGGCAATTATGTATGGTGACTCAGAGATCAATCCTGACTGCTGTAATATAGCAAAACCAGTTGGACCTGCGTCCACACATAATTCTTTCTAAGGCCGTCCCTTCCCGTTCCTTTACAACAGGAAATTTTTCCGAAAATTATACTAAAAGGAAAACATTAAAATAGTTGTGTACATAACATGCACCAAAGAAACGTGCCTTTAAAATAAATAGAATAGAGTGATAAGATTATTCAAGTCAAATATTGACTATTTACACTAAAATTTAACATTTTGCAATAGTTATGAGGATTATTTTTTGTTTTTGTTAATGAAAAAAATATCGTGTATTTCTGTTTTTTTTTCAAGTTCACGCTGTATCCCTCTTATGTAGGGTAGGTAGAGGGAAGATAGTGCTAAGGCACTCCGTCTCCGACTTTCCGTTTAATTTACGAGACCTTGCGCCAACTTCATCGCCGCGCTTTGCTTTGCTATGGTAACATAGCGATGGAATAAAAATATTAATAAATAATAATCATTCCTCCGAGTGGGAATCGAACCTGCACCGTCGCATTAACAGTCCCACGCTCGTGCAACTCCTCCACGCAGGTCCCTTCACAAAGTTGCTAGTAAATCATAAAGACGAATCTTACCATGCGATTCTTGGCTCATACAAAATGCAATACAATTCTTACCAATTTTTTGTTTAATAATAAATTAATATAATTTAATATGTCCACTTTAAAAATCTAGATTTTTATTAGATTTCCATTAAGATACGTCCGGTCCCCACTTTTCGCCTAATTACGTGTTAACTGGCGAAAATCAATACCACGCTTAGCCTCCTTACCAACAGAGGAAACGAAAATATTAAAAATTTCATTTTCTCAAGTGGGAATCGAACCCACAATCGTCGTTTACAGTCACATACTTGTGCTCCTGTGCCATTATTTTGCATGTCCAAAAACTAAGGTCATAATAGATTTTTAGTTTTGTTTATCTGAACGTCGGATTGTCAAAGCTATCATAAATTGATATATCGATCGACTGCGATTGCGAAGATTTTTAGCGGAGTGTCAATAGATAATGAATGATATTTACATAACATTTTTTATAGAAGTACTTATAACGTACGTTCCTTCTCTTTCTCTCTTTATTTGTTTGTTTTATTTATTAAAATAGGATTGTGTACTTTTTAATAATTGGATCTAAATTGCTGTGTGTTTTATGGATTTATTTAACAATAAAATAAACGTTAATTGATTTTTTTATTTATAATATAACAGTATTCTTTATTACGACTTGAAAAAACAAATCGCATATTACATTCGCTTTTCTCTATGAAATTCGCATATCGCATACATTAGAAGAAAATAGAAAATAGCATTATTTTCTAGTGTTCGAATGTCCTATTTTTTTAATGTCCTATGGTATTAAATAAAAAAATATTTAACTACATATGTACCTCTAATATATATTGAGTCAAAATCGTCATGCGGAGCGGAGTGGTACAAGCATTGACTGTTAACGCGACGGCTGTGGGTTCAATCTTCACTTGGAGAAGGAATTGCTTAATATTTTTAATTTTCTCGCTCTCAAAATTCAATGCCAGAATTCGGCGGGCAAGGGGGACGGAGTGTCTTAACACTAAGTGCCTTTCATCTTGTTATATATACGGGGTTATACAAAAATAGTGTGGCCTAAATGTTGACAGCCAAAAATTAGCCTTTCCGGTGGGATCCCGGTAGTGGCAATGAAGATAGAGTCAATGTAAAATATCTCATTACTTCTCCACAATAATTCATGGGAATTGCGTTCTTATTTAGATAGCTACAACGACCATAATGGCGTGAACGATTTAGTTTTTTCGGATATACAGATCGTCACCGCCAGCGTAAGCTGTAGTACCTTTTCCTGATTAGCCACACCGCCAAATAGTCGTATTAAAGAAACGAAACGCAGTGCTCGTAAATTATAATAGCACTAATACCTCAGCAATGGTGAACGCTAAGTCGTTTGTTAATTCCAGGTTCAAATACGACATGTTGACGGGATGGCGGCTTGCTCTATCGAAAAGTAAGTATTTATTTACATTTAAATAGAAAAATAATTTGCCTAAAACCTCTATAAATAGTTGACATTTGGAATTTTTCGCTATATATATATTTTTTTGTATAATCAAAAAGTTTATAATTATGTTAATATTAACAAACATACAGCTATCTCTCTCAAATTAATAATTCAAATGAACATTGTGTTTTAATAATTATATTATACATTAGTATTTATATTATAATATTAATAGAAACTTTGTATATTTACATAGCATATCTGTTTATTATATAATTTTAAATACAGTAGATAGTAGCTACCTTAATACATATGAAAATAAATATTAGTGGTTCTGAGATAGTAAAACAAGACATCGTGAGCATGTTGTGCATTTAATACTTGCTCGTGTTGTTTATAAAATAATATTATTATGTAGTATATTATATATCCATATAATATGTACACACATAGCAGGGAAGATAGAGGAACCTGGGAATCTAATGTTAGGAAACTCCGCCCCTATTATAATATTTCCGCTCCTCACCTTTTGCATTCTGTAGGCTTTTGCATATTAAATTATGAATAGTGTAATATTCCCGGAGAGCGAATCGACCCTATAACCGTCAACCTCAGCCAGACGGCCCGACGGTATTTAATATGGGAAATAGATAGAAATAAATTATATATTATACAAATAATTTCAAATTAAAATGTATATACATATATACGCTTCCAATTAACATCACAAACTGGATGCTAAGATATATATTTAATTATTATTTTTGATACATGAATAATAAGCTGAGTCGATAATGATAAAACTATGAAAAAATACAAAGAGGTAAAAAGTATCAAAAATGATTATTTCGCACTTAATTTCTCTAACGTAATAAAAAATAATAATTTCTTAGCATTAGGATAAATCATTCCGTTTCTCTTTTGTTGAATTTTGTTTCATATTAAAATTTCTTTAACTTTCCCTCCCTTAAATTCGAAAGCTAATTGTTGGAAAAGTAGAGTATAATTGGGTTCCTGTATTTTATAATTAGCAAATGAAATTGTAATAATTAGCTCAGTCAGATCTCAAGTCCACGTGACGTTAGTTTATCGTTGTAGAACTATAAATGGAATTCTTTAGATATTATAATTTTGTTTGTTCATACTATACTTAAGTATTTTTTTTTAACGTTTCAGTATTCATAATACCGCAACGCTATGTATTCGCTATAATGGCTCTATTGGCCGTAGCGAATGCTTACACCATGCGCGTATGTCTAAACTTGGCAATCACTCAAATGGTTAAAAAGAATGTGGCTGTAGAAGGAGATGCTAATTTTGACCCTAACGCCTGTCCAGATCCTCACATAGAAGCTAATAGTACTATGAAATTGGCAGATTATTTAATGAGAGATAGTGATGTACGTATTCTGTTTGTTTCTTTGTAATATTGTGTTGTAGATTATAAAGTAAAGCCATAAACGTTTAAAATAACTTGCATCTTTTGTTTGGTCTATTGTGGACCATTACAAAGAAAAAAAATAAGCCATTTTTATTATTTAAAAAAATATTTTCATGGAAAATATTCGAACGTATTTTTAAAATTCCAAAGAAGTCGTTAAGGTGAGGAAAATTGAAATATAATTAAACCTCATATAGATATGAAGTAATTTCATGTAGTGAACACAATTAATATAAAAATAGACATGTTGTTTTAAGAGGTTTTAGTTAAGTTGCTCACAGTTTCCTACTAAATTAAGGATGCGAGTGCCGATTGCCATGGTTTATTTCGACTAAGTTGTAAGGAAACTTCGGTTTAATCAATAAAAATATTACGTGCTCGAGTTGAAATATTAACTTCCGGGATAAGTGTAGACAAAGTATTAAATTAAAAAACTGCTAAATTTTTTTTTCAAATACTACAGATTCAGTTTACAGATCCTAGGATATTTTCAGGTCCTGAATATGAATTGAACCCAAATTTACCGCGCTTAGCCTTGTGCTACAATATATTTAAATGATATATTTTATAACCTCGAGTTCTTAATATTGTCCTCGTTCTATTATATTGTTCAAAGAGTTTCCTAAATTATATAGTATGTCCTTAAACAAAGATTTCTTTTATATTAGGATTAGGTTTATCTCTAAGCAATGTCAATATAATTAGATTTGACTATTATTATTTACAGTCATCACTTTTTGAGTGGAGTGAAGCGACACAGGGTCTCTTGCTTAGTTCATTTTACTATGGTTACGTTCTCACTCATATTCCTGGAGGTATGATGGCTGAACGATACGGTGGTAAATGGGTGCTAGGTTTGGGACTGCTGTCCACAGCTGTGTGTACGTTCATCACCCCGTTCGCAGTAAAAACGGGGGGTGCCACTGCTTTATTCATTCTACGTGTTGTGGAAGGATTTGGTGAGGTAGGTTTAATATATGGAAATTTTAATTCTAACTTCAGTAGACTATATAAAATGATGTTTTTTTTTTAAAATTAATTATTAAAATATATATTACCATATGTTATAATTTATATGATAGTTTCAAAATTTTCAAATATTTTTGTTTCTTGATTAAATATAATTTACAAAAATAAGAAAAATATATGTAAATTATATTTAATGTAATTATATTTATTTAGATAACAGAGAAATGTATATTTAGTTATTTCCTTGCAGGGTCCAACAATGCCGGCATTGATGGCAATGATATCCAAATGGGCACCTAAGGCTGAACGAGCTCGTTTTGGTGCTATCGTATTTGGTGGAGCACAAATTGGCAATATCGCTGGGTCATATTTCTCAGGTCTTATCATGTATGCTGGATCTTGGGAGCAAGTGTTTTACATGTTCGGTGGATTCGGCCTGGCCTGGTTTATAATATGGGTAAGAAAAAAAGTAATCTATACTTGTAATATAATCGTAATTCGGTCGGTATCTGTACTTGGAAGATATTAAAAAAAAAAATGTTATTGGGGACCTTTATTAACGTAATAGAACCCAGAAAAATACTTTTATTTTTTTTTGTCTGTTTGTCTGTGTGTTGGTTTTCACTAATCTCAGAATCGGCTTAACCGACTTAGATGCGGTTTTCACGATTTTGTTCTAGCAAGCTCCTGAAAACATCTAGGGTTTATTTGATTACAATCAGTTCATATTTATAAAAGTTATGTCACTTTAAAGTGCCTACTTAGTTCGACAAATTTGCTAATTGCCGTAACAGTTATTTTATACAATTCAGTAATCGACTGAATCTTTAGTTTTCAATTTCCATATTAATATTTCTATTTCAAGCGGGCGTAGCCCCGCATGGGCCCGCTAGTATAGAATATAAGTAGTATAGTAGCTAGTATAGTAGCTTACAGAACATAAATAGTTATTGTACAATTACAGGTATTCCTTTGCTACAGTACTCCCAATACACATCCTTATATATCTGATAAGGAAAAGAAATTCTTAAACGAAAATGTCCAGGCTCTCATTCACAGTGAAAAACAAGTGTTAGATCCAGTACCATGGAAAGCATTACTTAGATCAGTTCCTCTTTGGTCTCTTATTATTGCTGGTGTAAGTATTCTTTTTATTTTCCAATAAAATTTTATTGTTCATACTTGCCTATATATCTTATATCTACATACATTTGTATATCACTTAAGACGAAAAAGCATACATTTATGGCGTATAAAAATGTTATAGTTTATAGACCATAGTACCATGACGGTAACACATTTTTGTATAACATTTAATAATTTCCGTGAATATATAAACATTTGTATAATTTACTTTTAGATTGGTCACGACTGGGGATATTTTACAATGGTTACTGATTTACCTAAGTATATGACGGATGTCCTGAAATTCAACATTAAGTCAGCTGGATTACTCTCTGCCATGCCTTACGTGGCGATGTGGATCGCGTCTTTCTTCTTTGGTCTTCTATGTGATTTTTGTATTAAGAAAAAATTCCATAATATCAAAAATGCAAGAAAGATTTATACAACGATAGGTAATAACAGAAATTATATTTGATTTCAATAATAACAAATAGAATGATTTATTATAATTTTCTCGTGGTGTTCCATGGTGGTGGTGATGGTGAGAAGATAAATAATTTAATCGAAGAATATTACTTTCAGCGGCTACCGGACCAGGAATCTGCATCATCTTGGCGTCATACTCCGGCTGTGATACAACATTAGCTGTATTTTGGTTTATAGCAGCTATGACCCTCATGGGAGCTTACTACAGTGGAATGAAAATAAATGCTTTGGACATTACACCCAATTACGCTGGAACCACAACTGCCATGGTGAATGGGATAGCTGCCATTTCAGGAATTATATCACCATATTTGATAGGTCTACTGACGCCAAATGTAAGTCACATTTTAAGAAGACAGATAGGCTGAAGATGAAAGATATGTAATCATATATATATAATATTTTGATAATATATCCATGGACACTTGAGCTCATCAATGTCTTTAAGCTTATTATCATTTATATTCATTGTTTTGATGATGTCACAGATAGTAACAAAAATTCCATCTCGTGCTGTTTACGATAAATACTAGATATCGGATATATCTGGAGATAAGTGTGAATACTTCACGCCGTATACCACAAACAGCAGGTTAGGCAGGGGGAACCTTATGTTAAGACACTTCCGTTATAGAAATTCTGGCGAATTCTGAAAGCATTGCGTGTTGAGCGGCGAAACTTAACATCGCGCTTAGCTTCGGCCCAAGAGCGAAGAAATGAAAATACAAAATATTTCATTTTCTTGAGTTTGACTTGATTCTATAAACTGTAAATGCACGCCGACTGGCCACATCGTAGATTATACTTGAAAATATAAATGTAAAGCAATACGTATTCATAATTTTGTTTTTGTTTTTCAGTCAACACTCAAGCAATGGCGCGTTGCATTTTGGGTTTGTTTAGCTATTTTAGTTATAACAAATATAGTTTACCTGTTCTTCGCCAAAGGAGAACAGCTATGGTGGGACGACGTAAAGAAACACGGCTATCCTGAAGGCTGGAAGCACGGGCCGCTACCGTCAAGGAACGCTGATTCTGAAAAGGCACCTAATAATGAAACGACAGAAAAGAAATGAAGATGTTCCGTACCTGCTAGTCATTAATTTAATTTAAGTTTTTAATTTATTTTGTAATAAAAAAATAATAAAATTTGTGTTATTTTTTTCGTTTGTGTTTATTCCTATTAAAATAAAATAATATACCTTAATTATCAATAAAAAATTAAAGGTAATAAAATGGCCGTAGTGACGCAGCGGCACAGGAATATGACTGTAACGCGACTGTTGTGAGTTCGGACCTTACTGGAGGAAATGAAGTAAAGCCCTAGTCACATAAACTATAGAAGCTGTATAGATATATCACAAAAGGTATTATGCCAGCATCGTTCGCAGTCTCTGCCCCCCAGACAAGGCCTAAAATTAAAATTTCCATCATACGGAAGTCCGTTGAAACCGAATTTTGTGAAAAGTCTCCAAATTACATACAGGTTGCACTCGGGCCTGGGCCTGGGCGGTGATATAACAGTTCATGAAATAATGGCTGAATCCAAATTGAGCAATCAAATGCCAATGCAGCTGATCCATGCAGATCAGAAAGATTGTATAAAAAACTAGTTTTAAATAATTTTGATAACAATTAAACTGAAATCATTATTGCAAGCTCCATTTTTTTCGTTGTTTGTCGTGAAAATGGTTATCAGATTTTAAAATTTATTGTATAATGTCATACAGTTTATTTAGCTCATTAATAAATAATTATTATATAATTTCGTTAGAGAAGATTGTACAAACATTTCTAATCCTGGACTCTCTGGATACTCTACAACCATATTAGATTTACAACGGCAATGTTTGTGCATATGCAATTGAATTGTCCACTGAACTGAAGTAGGTCAAATTCGGCATACAGTATTTGATTACAGACAAACGAGAGACTGCTCATAACAATGTCTTTCAAGAGGAGCGGGTTCAAATACCGTTACGTTCAAAATTTTATGCATTTTATTAATTAGTAGCTTAGTAATCGATCACATTGACGAGTTTTTAGTTTACATGGCCTCCTTACATCATAATTATAGTGATGGAATAATTCTATACTAGATGTAAAAGGTAAATATGGTTAATATGGGGGATGACCCTCCATACTTACTCCCGGTAACGCTGTCAAGACTCCAGGTTAAAAGTTCAGGTTAAGACTTCCAGGTTAAAATTAATATTAGCTTAGTGAAAAAACAAAAGGTGAACGACTGAATTCCGAGAAATTCTATATGTATATACTAAATCTTTGTAAAATCACTTGGTTGTATGTCTGTCTGTCTGTCTGCCGAGACCATTTATGTTGAAATCACATGAATTTATCAAGCTGTAATTAATATCATATATTCAGATCTACAATCTCCCTAGGAGTGCAGAAAAAAATAATTTGTAACTCAATTAAAAGATATGAAAATTTACGCGTAGTTTTTGCTGTATTTCATACAGTCTCGTAGACCAGTAGAATTTTTTTTAAAGTTACAACTTACACACTTACTCAGTTTGTATTTAAGAAAAATATCTGAAATTAAAATATTGATCATTCATAGAAAAAAATATTACAGACACATATTTATAATTAATTTTATGCAATATTATATCTAATTGAATTTTCTCTATATATTTAAAATTACATAATAAAAACAAAGATTTTTTCGTTAAATCAGCTATTTAAAATGAACAAAAACACAACTAAAATAATACAGAATTACAGCTTAGTTTTTATAAAAATAACATTTTTTCTGAACATAACCTACATAGAGTTGATATTATCTTATATATTTGACAAGCACAAGAGATTTGTTGCGTACCAGATACTGTCATATCACAATAGACCCGATGACGCGAAGATAAATGGTGTGACAGCTGAAGCAAGTCTTTCCCGATCCTGAATTTTCATATAGTTTTTCTTTTCTCTGACGCATTTTCACTGTTAACTATATATATATATAATACATTTTATAACGTAAAACACTTATATAAAGGATTTTCTTCTTACAATTTACAGAATCGCGAGTGTTGTAAAAGATATAACAAATAACATTAATTTATAATTATGACGTTAACGGGGTGGCGAAGAGTTTTAAACAAAGGTGAGCATTTATTACAATTTTGTTGATTTCTCTTTATTTGTATACTTTTTATATTTTATGTATTTAGAATTTTAAAATCGCATCTTGCATTTTTTGTCGATTGTGCATAGAGCGTATTTCGGTAATCGCCTTTAACCTAAACTCAAAGTAAACCATAATATCAATGGTATGATGAATAATATATTTACAATTAAGCCTAAATAACTCTAACTTAAGTTTGTCAATTTATATTTATATCAGAAAAAAAACATTACAAACTCGTAATTATAGTTAACTCTGTCAACTTTTATATGTTTTATTTTGTTGACCTAGAACCCTTTAATTGGTCCACAACCTTAACTCAGCATCAAATGTATATAGGGTAATATACTTATGTCATAATATAATGTGCCTAAAAAGATTTTCAAAATAAAAAAGAAAGAGAAAGAGCGAGCTTAGTGTTAAGACACTTCGCTCTCCATTTTTCGCTGATTTCAAGAGTCATTACATATTGAATGATGGAACTCAACGCTTAAACTAAATAAATTTATAAAACTAAATTTAAATTAATAAAAAATCCAAGTTCTTAAAAGATAATAAGTAAATGATCCGTTTTAAGTCAAGTTTATTTAATTTTTAATAATCTTCATTATTTACACGAAGCTTAAACAATTCCTAATTCTAATACAAGCTTCACAAAAAGAGATATTTACTAACGTTTACTATTCTCTTATTTATCTAAGAAGATTTTTTTTAAAAAATTAATTTCTACAATTATAATTATAATTTTTTTATTTACATTCACAGTACTTATAATACCTCAGCGATATGTTTTCGGCATACTGGGACTATTTGCTTTGGCAAATGCTTTTACAATGCGCGTGTGTTTGAGTGTCACCATAGTTCAAATGGTGACACATGTGTCATCAGAAGGACACATTATGGGAGAGACTTGTCCAGATCCAGAAGTTGTCACAGAATCAACGAACACTACCTCAGTTTTTATTCCGGTAAGTATTTAATATATCTACAATATTTAAAAAAAAAATTAAGCCTCTCGTTGTATCCCGCATACAGCAGGATAGGCAGAGGAAACCTAGTAATGATATTAGAGCGAAGAAATGAAAATATGATATATTTAATTTCCTCTAGCGGGAATCGAGCCTAACCTTTGCGTTTATAGTCAGATATTGAGCCGTTATAGTCTTTTCATGATGAAACTGTTTAGATATAAGAGAACAATAGTCTTTCTTATTTAAAATATTGATATAATAATCTAGACGTGGGTGGGTCATCAGAAGTATAATGAATTGTACTACGTTATATAAAAATGAATTAAGCGACAAAATAAAGAGAATGATTTTTGAATGCAGATGATAAACCATGTAAATATGCATTTAAATATTTCCTTTCCTCGAATGGGAATCGAATCCGCAACCACGACTGGCCTCCATTCCATCTGGGTTAATCCATTCTTAGATAAAGCTTCCCAATTAGCAATAATGTAAAGTAATTTATTTATTTTTGTCGATCTATTTATAATACTAATAAAAACATTCTTAAGTTTTTAGACAAAACCCTATTTATGACCCATGCTTTTAGAAATCAATATTGCTGACCGAATACAATTAATTGCTTTTATTAGATTACTTTTAATAAAAGATTAACAGCACCTAAACATGAAGGAGGAAGAGGTCTAATAGACATTAAGAACTTGCATAAAAAACAAATAACGTCACTTAGAAAATTCTTTCACAATCGTGCACAAATATCCGTATTCCATAAAGCAGTTGTAAAATCTGACTGTAATTATACTCCTTTAATAATGAACCCTACAAAATGAACAAAATCAACAAAATGAAAAAATTACCACTTTAGAGCAGAAACTTAATGTATGGCAAGCCAAATCCCTTCACGGAAGACACCGCAATGATCTTCTTAGCTCAAACGTCGACAAAATTGCGTCGAACGCATGGTTAAAGAAAGGCAAATTATTTCCGGAAACGGAGGGATTTATGTTAGCCATACAGGACCAAATAATAGAAACGTGCAACTACAAAAAGCATATTATTCATGACACCCAGATGGATCAATGTAGACACTGTCACAGCGCTAGTGAAACAATACAGCACATAACAGGGGCTTGTAAATCTATTGCACAGACGGATTACAAGCATCGTCATGACCAAGTGGCATGCATTGTTTATCAATATTTAGCCAAAAAACTGAATCTAATATACGAAACTGTCCCTTATTATAAATATAAGCTACAATCAGTAATAGATACAGCCGAATATAAACTCTATTGGGATAGAACAATAATTACAGATCGAACAGTACATCATAATCGTCCGGATATAACATTACATATTAAAAAACTCAAAACAGTTTACCTCATAGACATTGCAGTACCAAACATTCATAACCTTTCATCTACGTTTACAGAAAAAATAACAAAATACACAGACTTATCCGTAGAGCTGAAATCACAATGGCAAGTGAACACAGTTAAAACTCTCCCAATCATAGTAGCATCTACAGGTGTCATACCAATCGCATTACACTCTTGCCTTAAGCAACTTGACCTTCATCCTCTTCTTTACATTCAGTTACAAAAAGCAGTAATTCTGAACACGTGTCGTATTGTTAGAAAATTTTTAGCATACCAATGAGTATGTCATATGAAGTTTCCTAATGTTTGACAAAAGTCCGCATTAGGAAGAGAATCCCCAGAAATGGGAGAAATATTAAATTTCTTTAAATAATAATAATAATAATATGGATTAGATTAATATTCTAATTCATAATATTCTTATTCGAAAGACCAACAATCGTCGTCCCGATAGGCAGTTATCAAAATAATCCAACCATATAAGATATAATCCGTTGGAGTTGCTGGTAAACCTGAGACTCAGTAAATATTTGTATCTCAAGTGACGGTTGGACATGCAGAAGTGCTATATTTTTTGTGATTACATTATCACTGAAATGATAAGACCACCCCCCTATAATTTTTACATGTAAAGCTATCTTTTATTATTATAATTGTGATTTTATAATTTTTATTAAGATTAGGCTGTAAGTCATAACTAATTAATACAAGAAGTCTCCGTCGAATGAAGAAGTCCTCCGAGGAAGTCTATCAGTCTCCGAAAAAGTTAGTATCTTTTTACCCCTAAAAAGATACTAAGTAGAAGTATACTGGAAAATTCTACCTACGTTAATATTATAGTAAGAAACATTGTGGTGCACTAGTGCCAACGTGTTACTGTAAACGCGACAGGTTCTGGGTTCGATTTCCATTCAAGGATATCTTCACTTCTTCATTGTGATAATGAAGCAAAATGCGGAATTGACTTCCGCTGCTCAACACAAACTCTCCAGAAAGTGGGAAACAAAAACATTTTAATAGGAACGAAGTATCCGGTAACTAGTAACTAGGTTCTCTCTGCGTATCCTTCTATGTGCGTGATACATCGTGAAGCTAAAAACCATAAGAAGACCTCTTTATAAAATCGACGGCATTTTCAAGTAGAAATTTATTATTTATTTTTATGTTTTCTTCTATTTAAATTTTACCTTAGAACTCTTGAAATTGTATTTGACATTAACGTTTCTATACGATATTTCTAAGCAGTAAGACCTATCTCGTAAAAATAATTTATAATACATCACTCTTTTGAGATACTGAATATTGAATGCTTTGAAAAGCTTCCAATTATATATATAGCTTTTTTCAAAGGTTTCAAAGCTTATAGATTTCATTACATTAAATTGTAGCAATTAATAAAATAAAAAACAATTTCACGGCAGGGTAAGCTGAGGAAATCTAGGTCCCAACAGTTAATCCCGATGAACTATTGGGCTTTTTTTCTTTTTTTTTTATATAGTCGAAGTTTTTATCTTTTATAATTATTATATTTTATTTCACACTTTTTTGAAAGGTAGGAAGCTAATAAATTAGCTTTGTTATTAGGATTATGAGACGAAAAATTTCGCAATCTTATTACGTCATTGAAGTAGTTGGATATTGTGAACCCGCTTTCACAGTCCACGAGTAGGCTTTTTCAGTTACTATTCCCGCGTATCCAATTTGAATTTGAATTTAAATCCTTGTATTGAGCCCTTTAATTTATGTCCATATTGTATATAAAAGAGATTTTTTTTACTAAGTACAATAGCATCGTACTTGGGTTGCTAACATAAAACTAGCGAAAGCTCAATTATCTAGATCCGTACAGCAGTTCTGGAGGTGACAAAGTATATTACATACATACATACATACAAGATACGCGAAAAAACGTAACCCTTCTTTTGTAATTGGGAAAAACAAATATTAACCATTTTATAGAATAAAAAGAAAAAAGTATGTCTATGTTGTTAATAATAACAGAAGAACTCTTTTTTACTACAAGAGTGTAAAGTAATTTCATTTGATGTACCACAGGCCATCTTGTAATGATGAAAAAACTACAGAATATTTGTTAATTTTGATCAACTTGCACAAGAGTGTGACTGTTAGGCGAGGGTCATGGGTTCGTTCTTCACTCGAGGGTATTAATGAATATTTTCATTTCTTCGCTCAGGCTTCACCAAAGTAAAAGGCCGGCGGTGAGTTTCGCCACTCAACCAACAATGCTCCAAAAAAAATCGGCAGAAATTGGGGAACGGAGTGGATTCCCTGTTCAACACCGGATTGCAGGGTAGGCAAAGGTAGCATGCGGGATACAACGTGAAGCTTTTATAACCGATCCTCTTATATATTACTGTATTTATATTTATTATTTTAGTCTCGAGAGCGGTACGATTGGTCTGAGAGCACACAAGGTCTCCTATTGAGTGCTTTTTACTACGGCTACGTGATATCACATCTGCCTGGGGGTATTCTTGCTGAAAAATTCGGTGGTAAATGGACACTTGGCTTAAGTTTACTGTGCACATCTTTGTCGACTATTTTCACTCCATTCTTCGTAACAAAAGGCGGTGCGATTGGACTTTTCTTCATGAGAGTCTTAAGTGGACTTGGCGAGGTGAGTGTTATTTTTATATTGGTATCTATTTTATTACATTTCAAATGTAGACGAATTGTGAAATACTTCATTATCAGTCAAATTATTTATTTATAATTGTAAAATAATCTAAAATATTTGTATTATTTTAAGCAAATGTATTTCATATATATGAAAAATAAAGAAACGTCCCCAACCCATGGACCACCGTTGATCCGCGATCTATTTACTTCCCGTATTTATTTTTTTCTTAAAAAGATTAAATAAATCAAGTCATAAGTCTTAAATATCCTTTATATTTATTATAAACCATACGTTCAGAAATTAGTTAAATGTAACTTATATACCTACATATATTATTATTTATTGTAATATTGTGATGTACTGATGATTATCAGTAAAATTAATTAGGACATAAATTTTCTAAGTTCTGACAGTGTTATTATTATTAAGTTCAAGCACAAACATTTTACAGCTTATATTATTACTATTTTATGTGGTTATAGCATTAAAGATTTAAGTTTAATAATAAAATAGACGGGTTTAGATCGAACTTGTCAAATGGTATATATCGATACCACATTTTATGACCTACAATTGAACAATTAGAACTATATTAGAGCCCTTTTAGTTTTAATTCTGTATAAAACATAATTACTGCCTATATTAACTCAAAGGCATAGCCTTTGAGTTAATCTCAAACTTAATAATTAGAACGCTGTTTAATAATAATAATCTATATATATAAAATCGAAAAGTCACTCCTCACTCATCACAGAAACTACAGGTGCTAGGAATCTTAAATTTTGCATAGGACGTAAGTGCTAACTAAGACGGGAATTTGCAATATTCGACTTCTAAGGGATTGTTTTTAGAATTGAAAGTTTGTATGAAACTTCGTTACTACAAATGCTAGGAGTCTCAAATTTTGCATGGACGTCACTTACAGGACCTAGGTAATCATGGAGACAGAAATTAATAATAACGTAGTTCACGCAGGCGAAGCCGCGGGCGGGCCGCTAGTAATAATATAAAAAATATGAACGTCAAACTCTTTGACATATCAATTGCAATCTTTATCAACTTTAAAGTACCGTTAGCTAGAAAACGTTATCGATTTACGTTTTTACGTAATTCAGTAAGAAACAAAACAAAAACTGTGACCGCGAGAGCAAACGTGCGTCACGTTCAAAGAATGGTTAGAGTTTTATCAATGAAAAAATATATGAATACTAATTTCTTATCAAGAAAGAATATTTGTTATAGGTTTTACCCGCATATCTGCTATATAGATAGGTAGATAGAAACTACTTTGAAAACACTCCGTTCTCTGCTTTCCGATTTCCAATTTCAATTTTTTTGCATGCTGAGTGGCGGAACTCAATGTCGGTCTAGGATTTGGTACTAGAACGAAGAAATTAATATACCTACTAATAAAAAATAATTCATTCCCCCGAGTGGTAATCGAACCCATAGCAATTGAATTATAGTCACACGCTTGTGCCCTTGCACCAAGACAGCGTCAGTATTAAATTTAATGCAAAAAATTTATTATTTATTTAATATTATACATTATTTATTTTTAATATGATTTCTTAATTTTTATAGGGTCCAGTAACTCCTGCCTTTGTATTGCTAATGGCTCGTTGGGTACCACCATCCGAGCGCTCCCGCTTCGGTGCGATGATATTTGGCGGCGCTCAAATTGGCAATATTATGGGTCCATACATTTCTGGGTTAATGCTAGCTGATAATGGGGACTGGGCCAATGTGTTTTATGTGTTTGGGGGAATGGGAGTAATATGGTTTATATTCTTTGTAAGTATACGTAACAGAGTTTCAGCTTTTCTAATAAAACGTGATTTTTTTTAAATTTATAGATTGCAGATTGTAACTTAATAAAAATATGTTTATATTATATAATTAAAAATATTTTTGAAAACATAAAAAAATAATTGCGGGAGGATCTGAATCTATCGCCTCGCGGGAATCGTTCAAGCGTTTTGACCACTAAGCCAAAATCTTATAAACACAATTATTACAATTTATTTATGTTGTCAGCATATCTGTATGATTTTTTTAATAAATTTTCGCTATCGCTTAGAATTATGATGTTTTTTTATACATTTCCTAAAATATTACTACAATCAGTGTAGAAAAACGCATTTGAAATCTTAAAAGATTCAATTATTAATTCAATAACTTTTACATATAGAGCAAGTCCTTTACATTATATATACATTATTTATTTATTTCTCATATTAAGCTTAAAAGAAATATCTAATAACATATTTAAAACCTTTCAGACCCTTCTGTGCTATAGCACTCCTAATTCACATCCATTCATCTCGGATGAAGAAAGGAATTATTTGAACGCGAACGTTGCCGCTTCTGGTTTACATAAGAAATTAGACCCTGTTCCTTTCAAAGCTATATTGAGATCTGCTCCCCTATGGAGTCTGGTTATTGCTGCTGTAAGTATTACTCTTTAATATTCATTTTCTGAGCTGGTGATAAATATATTATCATTATCATCTTATAAGGTATTATTTATATTATTTTACGTGGATTATGATTAAATAAAACTCTGCGGAGGACGTCTCTCTCTGTCTATCCTATTATGCTATATGGGTAGAACGTGAAGCTGGAATAACATCAGTTAAATGGGGTTTTAAGGGAAGTAAAATTGTATGACAAATAAATCTCTTTTCTACAGGTTGGACACGATTGGGGATATTTCACGATGATTACCGACTTGCCAAAATATTTCTCAGACGTTCTCAAATTCAATATAAAAGACACAGGGCTGATGGCCGCCCTCCCTTATATAGCAATGTACATATCTTCCTTCGTATTTGCTAACATATGCGATATCTGTATTCGTAAAAATTGGCACAGTATATCAACTGGAAGAAAAATTTATACTACAATATGTAAGTATACAAAATTTGAAAAAAAAAATGCATTAAATTAAGTAACATTTGTTATACAACATAATAAATGTAAACGCGACGGCTGTGGGTTCGATTTCCATTCAATACTCCATATTTAATATTTAAAAAAAAAAGACTTCACTCTACTACCTTCATTTCAAATTGAATACGAACCCGACTGCACTTTAGTCTTTTAATTTTTTGACTTGTCTGAAAATAATAACTATGAAATATTATATACTAAATATCAGCTAACTCGAAAAAGCTCGATCACGTAATCTCTGACCATCGTTCCACCAACAAAAACCCTGCAAATGCAAATATTCACTTTTTCAATCGGAAACAATAAACCTTTTTTTCCCGCAATGTCACTCGTTCCACGACTTACGGCTTTAATAAAATATGTCCCTGACTCCATCACGCTCACGGAACATTATTTTTTCCTCAGCTTCCACATTACCAGCTATATTTATTATTCTGGCTTCGTATTCGGGCTGCGATCGCCTGCAAGCTGTGGGTTTCTTTGTGATATCCATGGTATTCATGGGAGGTTTCTATAGCAGTGTGAAAATCAACGCTATGGATATAGCACCCAACTATGCTGGTACCTGTTCAGCATTCGTAAACGGCTTGGCTGCTGTATCGGGGATGATAACACCGTATATGATTGGGCTGTTGACGCCTGATGTAAGTATTTTTGTTGGTTAATTGAAAATAATATTTGATATTTTTAGATTATAATATTATATTCGATATATACTCAGGCCAGTCGTATCGCGACAAGTGTGGCTGTAAACGGGACTGAATGTAGGTGGGATCCCCACTCGAGGCAGTAAAATATTTATTTAACTTTATATTTTCATTTCTTTGCTTTGATGTCGAGGCAAAGCGTGGCATTGAGTTCCACCAGCTGTCGGTGGAAAATGGGGAACGCAGTGTCTTAACATTAGGTTCCTTCTGCCCCCTTGTTGTATGCGGGATACAGCGTGAAACTGATGATATAAGATTTTCAGCTTAAAAGAAGATAATATAAAAATTCACATCTTCTAACAAGAATTTGGTTTCTCTAACAGGGATTTAGTACATCCTACTGTACTCTAGTAATTGAACTATTAGCCGAAATGAATTAACCTACATAATTAGTATAAAAACCTGCGCAAGCGTCATTGTGTTTTTGCAAGAGACAGGCACTGGCGAGACTAAAATGTCATACTTGAGTTCACCTAAATTGGTCAAAGGTGAAAATGGAACTAGCGACGCGCGGAATTAATTTAATCTCAATATATTTTTTATATTTTATAAAAAAAACGTAATTCAATTAAGTGCTGCGAGGGTAATGAACTGACTAACGTCATTGTCAAAAATATTAAGCTGTTTTATTTTATATATTGGTTGGTATTTTCAAATGTTATTAATAATTGTTTCAAATATCATTGTTGGAAGAGAGTAAAGTATCTATTAAAACAGTATTTTAAATACTTTACAAAACGTTCGTTAGTATATAGAAATATAGGGTTTTCCATATGCTAGTATTAAGCATTTTATGTAATAACTTATTGTTTTGGAGATATGTAATAATAATTATTATATACTAATAAACTAATTTATAAGACATTTCAATTTTCAATGAATACTAACACTTCTCATAATAATTGTAAAAAGATATATATAAAATTAAATGCTTATTATTATTATTATTATTTGGTTACTTAACTAAAATAACATAATTACGTTACAGCAAACAATTAAACAATGGCGAACGGCATTTTGGACAATATTTGCCGTATTAATTGGAACAAACGTTGTATATTTAATTTGGGGGTCTGGTGAGCAGCAATGGTGGGATGACGTAGACAAATATGGTTATCCAGAGAACTGGAAACATGGACCTCTGAAGAAAAGGACGGAGGATACAGAAAAGAAAGTAGTACATCCAAAGCACGACCATTCACCTGTCGCTACGGATTGATAGAGTATAGATATAAATTAATATTTAATTTTAATTTAAGTTCCTGCACCTGTAGCTCCTTTGGTGCTGCACGGTATCGTGGGCTTGGTGATCACCATCAGGTGACAGGTTTTTCCGTAAAAAAAAAAGTTATAATTACGGCACTGTATGTCTGAAAGAATGCTTCGAACCTATGTAAATAATGTATAAAATATGCAAACGTTATGTTAAATAAATTATTATAATAAATGTACTTACTAATATAAGAAAATGTAGTTTTTTTAAGTAGTATTACCATTTTTTTTAGTAGTTGGTATTTTTTTATACTAATGACAAATTTAAAGTGAAGAAGATAAATAATGTTTTTAAATTAATTAACGTGTTAAATGGCTGACCTCAACGCGGCGTTTAGCCTCGCAACCAGAGCGAAGAAATCAAAATATAACTTTAATGTATTTCATTTCCTCTAATGGCAACCATTCTCGTTTACAGTCACACTTTGTGCCCCTGCGAACATATAGGTACATACGGTTTCCCAAAAATCTAAAAACTTCCTCTTTTAAAAACGCATTCGTGGTAAAAACAATAAATAAATATCTTCAAGCTTTATAAAGCCAGAAACTTCAAAAAACAATAAAAGTAATAACGCAATTACAATATACGAAAATACTCATATCTCTCGTACCAAAAAGTCGATCTATTGAAAACTGTTTTATTAAACTGTATTAAAGTACTTTTAAAGTTTGAAAGAAACTGCCTGTTAGGTGCTTTTACATGTCAAATATTTTATAAATAATTAATATAAAAAGAGATAATAATTTAAGGCATTTATAATATTTGATTTTTTAATATTTTGATTTTAATAGAGTTTCAGACTTTCAAGTCTGAAAGGGTTTCATAAGTTTTATTTATATAATTATATCATTCAACAATATTAGTGACAGTGCTATTAGCGTATTACCCCATGAATCGCGACCTGTAAAATAAACTTGTTTGGCTTGTTTTCCTTTTATCTTACGGCTCGGCTTAACTTACTATGGGGCAAAAGGCTGAAAGGAAACGAATTTATTTTTTATCTTTTGCTTAAAAACGCCTGTTAATAAACGAAAGCAAAATTGTTATTCATCGTTTCGTCTTGCTGAGACGATTTAGATCTATTCATGTAGTATACAAGTATTGTATGTTTTTAAACTATTTCCAAAAGAGAGTTTATTAGGTACTTCATCCGCTACTTATATTTTATTTTTGAGCTATTTTATCTATAGTTAAAAGTATTTATAATATTTAAAAGATTATCTACGAACTCATAATTGCTTAGGATTTCTTTCCTATCATCATCTCCAGTTCATGACTAGAAGTTAAAATATGCTTATTATAAGAAATTATATAAAATACATAGTACGCGCCTATAAAATTTGAAGGCTGGTAATAGAAAAGTATGCTCTTTCATATTAAAAAAAAAATCCGTCCACAAGTAATGGAGAAATCACGCATAAAGAAGTAAGTTAACAAACCTCCTTCTTTTCTTAAAAAAGAAGTGGATTAAAAACTATATTATTCTCATTAATGTAAATAAAAGTCCACAGAATAATAATATGTATTTCATTTATTTATGTACCACACAATAAAGAAAGTATAGAAAACATACAATACCAGAAAAAATGTGTAGAACTGATAACTTATTGTTAATAGAGATCTCTACCGGAAATCCATGAAAGAGATGTTAACAGGAACGATTTAGGTGCGGTATCTAAATGTCTATATATTGACAATAATATTTGCCAAAATAAAAATATGGGGGTGTATAAATAAATAATAAAATATGAATCAATGATTTTTAATATTCTTCTCTGAATGTTTTCACAGACCAATTTGAATAAAAATCTAACATGTAGTATAGCTATTAAGTCTGGACAGGGGCACAAAGTGTGATTGTAAAATAGGCTGGTAGGTTTGATCCCCACTCGAGAAAAGGAAATATTTATTTAAATTTATATTTTCATTTCTCTTCTCTGGTGTTGAGTGTGTCTGGTTCTGCCATAACCAGACACACTCATCGGCAGAAAGTGGGGAACGGAGTGTCTTAACACTAAGGAGCCTCCTTGCCTACCTTGCTGTGTGCGGGATACAGCGTGAAGCGCGTCACATATGCGTCCGTGTTGTAAATATATATAATATAATATACGATATGTATAAGCACTATAGATGTTATTAAAGTATTATTAAAGTGTTTACATTAAGAGATATATTTTATCAGCGGGATTTACAGTTGATTGTCAAAGAATGAATGTTACTCACCGCAAGAAAAATACTTGTATTAACAAGTACTTGCACACGTGACATAAAATAATTAAATATTGTATTCTCATGGAAATATTCCATTAACTTAAAAATACAAAATTACGCTAAAACATTTCTTTTAGGCTTGGTTTTCATGAATATACAAAAAAACAGATAATTGCGAGTCGGACTTGCCCATCGAAGGTTCCGTACCGTACCAATTTCTAGATTGTATTAGATATTCCTCTACGAGAAGTACAAATTTTTATTCAAAAATATAAGTTTATAGTGTTTTTTTTTCTAAAAATGTTAATTATTCATATTTTTTCTTCATTTGTATTGTAAGTTCTCACTTGGTGCTAAATTTCATAATTATATTAAATAGGTTTTTATTACGCGGTGACTTTCATACAAAATGAAGTAAAATTGATACATACATAAATGCTCGTATCTTTTGATTGAGTTAACTTAGAAGCTTGATTTTTTCTGTACTTCAAGGGATCATAGACTTGATTATTTGAAAATTATTTCACTTATCAGGGTTCCGTTTTTACATTTGAGGTACGGAACCCTAAAAATTATACTTAATCAAAATTTGTATATATTTTAAACATATATTGAAGAAATAAATTCTATATAAGGTACATGCAGTCAGTACTATATATTATTATGTTAGTATGAGTTTGTCTCTATTCCAGTCAGTTCAATAGCTTCGCTAAAGAAACAGTCACGTGTTGCAAATAACGATATACTTGTAAATAGAGAATTTTCTCACGTGGAAAATAGCGTGAACATTTCTATGGATCTTAAAGATATTTCTATAAAAACATTTTAAAATAGTTTAAGATAGATAGATAGATAGATAGAAAAACTTTATTGCACACAAAGCTCATACAGAGGACAATAACGGTCAATCTTAAAATAAATCCAAAGCGGTTTATTATCATTACGAAACTTGAAATAGAAGATACATTAACTTTGTTCCCGTGTTCCCTTTCCCATTCCCGTGTTTGTTTAAGCGGCTTATTTTTTTAACAAATAATATTTTTCCTTATATAATACTTTGAACGAATGCTTGCTATGCAATTGGTAGGTTTGAGCCATATGTTGATACAGTTGGTCTATAAATTTTCCTCATTATATATATTTGGAGACAAATAATTTTGCAAGTAACAGACATGTTTAAAATTCATATTATTATTTTCCTTATATTTAATGGAACCTTTCAATTTAGATTTACCTTGTTTCTGTAGGAACTGAGCATTTAAAGCTTAATAATAATATGTAGGTACCACATCTAAGAGATTATCGTTTATTTTATTTTGAACCCAAAGGTTCAGGGGGCCAAGGCCCCCTTTCGGGACAACATTTTTTAAATGATTACTTCCTTTTCTATACTTATATTAACAATGTAACCTCCTCTATAGTAAATAACAAGTCTAGATGTATAAGTAGTATGTTCATCGAAATCGGAAGTAACTTAAGTTAAAACAAATTGCAGCACTGTTCAAAAATGTTATATTTTAGGTCCGCTATTTTTATTCAAAGATGTATGTATGACAACATGCATCTCAAGTTCTTTCTCAGACTTGAGAGCGGCGTAGAAATATTTAAATCATTCTGTATCGTTATTGGCGTCCTATTGCGAATGGACTAAATGATGAAAATTAGTGGACAGTGGTTTTGTGTAGAAACAGGAAAATCATATATACATAAATATCTATTAATTTTATACAATGGTAGCTACCTACCGTTTTTGAAATCCTAATGATCTTAATAAAAAAAACTACATTAAAAAGGATCGATGTCAAGAACTTAAAAACGTAGCATAACTTAATAAAGATATAATTTAGAACATAATTTTTTAGGGTTCCGTACCTGAAAAAGTAAAAAAGGAACACTTTTAGGATCTCTTTGTTCTCCGTCTGTCTATCTGTCGTAGGTATTTATTTCCAGATCGCGTGGCTGTGTCGATTTGATATTTATATCAAATATTCAGGCTTAAGGTCCCTTAGGACTTGTAAGTCAATGCAATCAAAAGATACGAACGTTTATGCATCGCTTTTACGGTATTTTGTGTAAAATTGGCCACTTGCGTAATGGAAAAAGTCCAAATAGTAAAAATTTAGAGATATCTCATAGAAAAATAATAACAAACTTATATTTATAGTTTTATACAAAATGAGTGTATATGCCCGCAAATTTAAGTTTCTCAACTTTTATAAGTTTGCACTTACCATTGATACAATACAATCCTAAAATTGGTACGGAAACCTCAGTGGGATAGTACGACTCGCACTTAACCGGTTTTTTTTTCACGATGCACGTGTAGTTTTTATCATTCACGTTACGCCATCTCCTACAGATGATAAATAATTATATTTATAGATCACGTAACGATAGGAATGCGGAGTATAAATAATATAGAATTATTTCCATTGCAAATTAAAATACAAATTATGAGCTGACAGACAGGAATAAAGTTTCATATTTGTCATTTAGAAGACGTAAATATTTTTTAATAACAATGACGCCTTCTTGATGCAGTAGGATAGTGTCTTTCATACATTTGATTGTATTTAAATTATATTTTCATATCCTTTTTTAAGGGGTCCTCATGTTATTTATTACATTAGTTTCCTCCAGTATCATCAATACTGTGCTCTCGAAGGTCAATTGAGATCCTTGGCTCTCTCATCACTCTTGCTTTATAATTCTTTTGCCATTCTATCTTCTTCGCTCATTCTCTTGACAGCGACATTCTTTCGATGGTCCTATAAGGGTTCCGTTTATATATTTTGAGGCACGGAACCCTAAAAAACAATGAAATATCTGACAATAGAGAAATTTTACAGTATTATTTCTATCTATAAATAAGTGAAGGTAAAGAGATAAAAGGAATTGACGTTAACTATCATCTACTACGTACGTACGTTTACCATCTCTTAGATTAAGTGGAAGTAAGATATATTATATAGCATTACTAGTGTCCCGCATGCGACTTTGCCCGTGATTTTCGCAAAAATACTAATATTTTACGAAATAGCGTTATAAATTTTAAATGTTTTCGGCTCTACATTAATATAAAATGCATGTATAAGTCACCAATTTAAAATCTCTCCTCTTGAACCACTATATAATATTGAAATGCTTACATTCATGTTCGTGACAGAGGCTGGCAGAGGACACTCCGATCCCCATTTTGCACAAAATTCTAGAGGGATTGCGTTGTGTGGCGGAATTCAATCTCGCGCTTTTCCTCTACTCCAGAGTGAAGAAATGATATGGTGAAAACAGAATTAAAATATTAAATAATAATTAAATCTCTAGAAAGTAAGATTTTCCTACTATACAAAGATATATTCTGTAAGAAATTGAGTAATATCAGGTTTACGGGTATTCCCTTAAAAAGAGTCATTATTTTTAAATATAAGCAAATAGCAATGACTCACAAAAAAGACTAAAGATTTTTTTCCTCAATGGTGCTAAACTATCCTTCATTAAAAAGTAAGGTAAAGCTGCATTCATTTTGTACTTTTAGTTTTGAATATATATTTAATTTATTGTATTATTGATAATTAATTTATCAATAATACAATAAATTAATTAATTAATTAAATTAATTAATTAATTTACAATTCTTATTCTAGATTTATGCTTGACCTTGACCCGACCTTGACCGCTGATATCTTTTTTTAGTTAGAACAATACCTGTCAAATGTAATATTCTTTTGCAAGCGTGTCGAATTATTCATTTTTATTGTGGTCTTATTAAAAAAAACATGAAAAAAATCTCTTTTAGCAAAGAATTAATTGTATTTAAAATTTCTACGTGACATTTGTCTAAATAACGACTAAACAGTGTTTTTAATACTCAAAAATACGTAAGTCTAAATGTCTGTATTTATATATAGAAGAAGGTAATAAAAAAATATTTGCGGTTAATTTGACATTTATTCACGTCCGTGCTGCTTAAAATATATTTTATTAGTTAGCAATATCCATTTATCATGTTAAAAGACTACATAAGTATTATGAAGGATAAGCCATAAATATTTAAGAACTCTTCTGTGAAGAGATCTCCACAAATTTTGACATATAGATAAAGAACAGCCGTCGTTTGATGATATACCGCAAATTTAATCTGACACTGCACAACTGTGGAGGTGCGCAGTCGCAGCCCGTCGCTCGCTCGCGTCTACTAGTGCTGTTTGTGTGTTCATAAATGAAAATTAATATCGGAGTACAAGGCTGAAAAGTAAGTTTTTCTTTTGCTTTATTTAATCAATTTTAATTAGGTTATTCCCATTATAAAGTATAATTAGGTGAATTGTCTTAATTTAATTGTAATTGTAATAGCTTGACTAATTTGGTTATTTGTTTGTTTTTGAACGTGAGAATTTATGAATAAATTATTAATTATTCTAGTATTTGTTACCACGATTTATTTATTTAAAATTAAGTAGCAGATTATTATGACAAATATTAAAATAAATAAATATATCTTTTAAGATTCTACGTGTGAGATTATTAAATAAAAACATAATATTAGCTGAATTGTTTGTTATCTTTGTAGAACCTACATGTTAGTTCAACAAGAATTTTTCGTACATAAAATTATGGAATGTCAGTAATAAAGTATGTTTATGGCCATTAACTTAAAAAATCTCAGATAATTGGCTTACTTATCACTCAGAGGCATTAAATTATAAAATAAATCTTTTTGTTTTATCACTTTTTAAATCTTTTTAGTTCTCAATATAAACTTTAGATATATATATAAATCTAATTGTAGCTTTTGAGAAACTTTACATATTTTATTAGTTCCACGCTATATCCCGCATATAACAGGGTAGATAATAACCTGGAAACCTATTGCTAAGACACTCCCATTAAGACACTTCCTTTCCTCACTTTATAATATTTATTAATATACATACATAATACTTATGTATGATAAATCTTCTTAATTCCCTCTCTTCGGTTTATATCAAAATACTTTGAAGATTGCAGCAGCTTTTGTAAAAGCAGAGATAACATTGATTTAGGGCAGGTCGTACTTGTTACAGTAGAGTATGAAAGTGTACCCGCGGCTTCGAAAAATGCAGAGTGATAGACCATCGTGGGGGTTTAGTGAGTAGGATGCAGAAGCGTGAGTTTCACATAATCCGCATCGGATTTCACCCGGTATGCGTATACTCGTAAAAGAGTTTCCCCGCGGTAAAAAAAAAGGGCAGGTCGTACTTATGTTCCATGAAATTATCTCTAGACTCTCTATTTCACAATAATGGAAATGGTATGACCATTGTTTTTTTTTCTTTGAAATACCTATAAATTTTAACTTTTCGATTTTTTTCCTTTATTTGTGTTGTAGATCACTTTGTATCAAGTCAAGGTCCCCGGGAAGTACCCGTTTTGGTTACGGTTTTGATTACGTTGAATTTCATACAAAATGAGGCATAATCGATGCGCAAATGCTCGTATCTTTTGATAGCATTGACTTAGATGCTTGATTTTTTCTACGCTTCTAGGGGCTATGGTCATACATATCTGATATTAATTTCAGCTTAATACATTTAACGATCTTGAAATAAATGGCCTTGACAGACTTGCAAACTGACAATAAATAGATTTTTGCAGGTTCTAATTTTTATTTGTTGGTATACGGAACCCTAAAAACTTATTTTAATCCAAGATAGTATATCTTGCTCGCAAGTTGTACACACAGTGGTCGTTTAACATATAATTTACTTTATGCAGTTGTGAAACACTGCAGACGTTAATACTAGAGTTGTATCTATTTTAACCATTTTTGCTTTAGACATACCTATTTAATTTATACACGTGAAGTGGTACCAATTGACCTCCTATTTTACTTAATATATTACGTGAATTTTGCAATTTAGTATTTTTTTTATTTAAATTTGTATATATATATATGGATAATAATAAAAATCTCTCAGTATTCATTTAATTCGAAATATTCTAAGTGGATAAATATCAGTAGGTTAATAATACAGTGTATTTTGTATACGAATATTAAACTAAGCTAAGCTGTGTTAAGCTCGTAAAATCGATGATTTCGTTAATTATAAATTAAAGAAAGAAAAAATGTGTTAAGTATTTATTGTTGTCTGTGGTTAGCTCTAGTTTCTTACAAAAATATTTGTTGTATAAAACCATTTCATTATCAATATATTTAAGTTGTAAGTAATAATATTCAGAGCAAAAAAGAAAAGAAACATTTACATTTTAATTATAACAAGGGTCCCCCCGTGGTTTCGCTTGTTTAAAGTATATCATAATTTATTTAACATTATTTAAACTGTATTAAGGAAACACTATTATTTACACTATTTCGATTTATTACTTTAGGTACTATATTTGTTTTAATTTGAAAAATTGTCGTTTAATAGAAAAAAGTTTGTTTAATTTCATATCTATCTGACAGTAGGTATTTGTACTAGGTAAAGGCGGTTTTTCCTGCGTAAATCCCGATCTCACGGTAATTCCGAAATAAAAAGTAGCCTATAGCCGTTTCAGCTGTTCCGAGTTCCAGCTGCAACCTCCTCCTTGTACAGAAGTCGGTTAATAAAAGGCATTCATATATTTTTAGTTAAAAAGGAATTGATAATGCATAACCTACAAAAGCTTACTTGTTTCATTTTATCTTAATTTTAATTGTATTTGTTTACTTAAAATTATATTTTATAATAATGCTATAGTAGTGAATTACAATTAAGTGCTCACTTAATTGTTATATCTTTTAAATGAATTGGTCTACGAGAAAATATCAAGAGAAGATAAACGTGGTGCAGTGGCAGAAACGTGCGAATGTAAACGCGACAGGTTTTGGGTTGATGGAAATCAATTATCACTCAAAGAAATTAAATATTTAATATTTTAAATTTCTCATTTTGCTAACGAGGGATTACCAGTTTTCCTCTCCCTGCCTCTCTATGATCGGGATACACATACCGTGGAGCTTTAAAAAGAAATATTCAATTATTATTTTCATTTCACAACCACTGAACATAAAGAGAAAAAAATATTTGTTGGTCTTGAAAAGTCTCTCTCTGAGTCTGAGAAAAAAACTATTTACTTAGTACACGTATTGTAAAGTTAAAACAAACTAAATTATATCACAATTCTCTTACGTGTGTATGTCTAATGTTTCAATTGGATCAGCTTCAAGCTGTTCAGAGTTAGCTGATTAATATTTTTAAATTGGTAAAATTATATTTTGTTTATAATTTAATTAATGAAGCTATTCGTGGTGCATTGGCACTAAGTGTGACTGTAAATGCGACAGGTTGTTGGTTCCATTTCCACTCGAAGAAATGAAATATTTAATATCTTCATTTCTTAGATCTGGTGTTGCGTTCCACTAGTCAACGCGTAATTACTCCAGAATTAAAATAGGGCACGGAGTATCTTAACACTAGTTTCCCTCTGCCTACCCTGATGTATGTAGCGTGACGCTAAAAGTAAATTTTAGGTAATCGATAGAGTTCAATAGCAAATCTCTTTAAATCTCACATTTTGGGCTAAAAACCGAAACGTCCCGCCAAAAACGAGACATCTGGTAACGCTGGTTTATAACAAAATTAGTAAAATTTGCAATTTATGTAAATTTCCATTTTACGTACTCGTATTATCTTCATTGAAATGCAATGCCACATCAAATTATAATTATTCACGACAAACAAATTTAGCGACTAACAAATGTATTTTTAAAAATATAAATTAAAACTGTGGTTTACGTAGAACAATAGATTTGATTTCTTTATTATATGACTATTGATTTCTTTATTATATTTATAACAATTATGTATAGTTGTCATAGATCGGGCGCCCGAGCACAAGCTGGAGACATTTGTGGGTTTGATTCCCATTCTCTGGTTCTGCCACTCAACACCTCAAGAGCCGGAGGAAGGTGGTGAACGGAAGGGTGTTAATAGCTATTGGTCTTAACACTAGTTTCACAGATTCCCTCTAACTCTCCTGCTAGGTGCTGGATACAGCGTAGAATTATAAAAAAATATATATTTTGCATTAACAAAAATTTAAATTAACAGAATTGTTTTCAGTTCATTGAACCGTAACTTTATTAAAAAAAATAACAATTAAAATTTTCATACAATATATTATGACAGTAAGGTGAGATGAAAACAATAGAAATTGGCATTTTTCAAATGACGTTACATCGAGGTTTAATTTTCTATAGTGGTAATAATACTGGAACTGGGATGTGACCGAAGCCGTGGGCAAAGCGAGTATCAAATAAAAAAATAGCATCCCGCTGTATCCTATATGTAGCAGGATAGGCAAAAGGAACCTAGTGTTAAGACACTCTGTCCCCCACTTTCGAAAAGTAATAAAAAAAATTCATGGAGCTATATTCCCAATTAGAAATAATAAGGTCATGTCTTTATATGTATTTAAAAATTACAATAATATGTAACTTTAATAAAGCTTATTGAGCATCCACTATTCTAATATTTCTTCTGCTATTTTAGTTCTACTGCAGCTTAATACTAACTTACACTAATTCCATTGATCTTCGTTTAATACAGTAATTTATGTCTTACTCCATATATATAAAATAAGCTTTTAATATATATGCGCGTGGTAATTGCAGTTTTTCTACGGTATCGCATGGGAAACCTAGTATAAAAGTAGTCTAAATACTCTACAAACTTCTCTATCTTCCATTAAAAGTTGCATTAAAATCGAAATTTGAATTAAATATATAGTTAATTATCGTTTAAAAAAATAAACATTTATTTCAATGTTAAATCTAACTAAAAATAATGATAAAATATTTAACTGTTATCATAATTATTTTATATTTACACACACACCTTTTAGATTAATTGCTTCTATTGATCCAAGTGACCTTGACACCGAAAACCAGAAGTGGGCTAGCGTGGCTACATCACTAATTGATTTATTTATAAACGATGAAGATCGTATTAATATGATATTATATTTAAATCTTTTCTTTTCTTATTTTTTATGGTTCCGTACCTTTTAAGGAAGAAAAGGAACCTTTTCATGTCCGTCTGTTTGCATCGTTTATTTTATAAACTAGCCATGCCATAAAGAAAATTATTTAGTGTAATAAAGTTTAAGCCTTTCCTTCTTTTATTTAGGAAGTTCAATATTTTGTTCAGTATCACGCTTTCCTGCACATAGCAGGGTAGGTAGAGGAACCTAGGAACCTGGTGTGTTAACAATCGGTATTAAAAGTTAAAAAAACTTCCGATCCTCACTTTTCGCCAGAATTTGGCCTCGTTACCAGAGCGAAAAATGAAAATATTAAATATTTCATTTCTTCAAATGGGAATTGAACCCACAACCATTGCCTGCGCCACGACTGACCTCAAAATCAATGTTATTTATTATTAATGTAGATAATATGTATCAAATAAGAACTAAAAGTGTTTCTGACAGTCTATTTCGTATTCTCGACGAAAAATAGGAAATGCTGTTGATTGAATGGCGAAGTAAATGTATTTGGCATACAAAAAAATTTTCCTCTCTACATTTAACTCACGCAATTAGGGCTACCTTACAACTTTTCGAGCAAAGTTAGTACAAATTTGATATAAAATATACACTATCTATAGAGATAGTGTATATTTTCACAAAGATTGAGATTGAGATAGTGTATATTCATATAGATGAAATAGGATATAATCTTCTATCCTATTTATATATAAGCATTTTTATTTAAGTTGTTGTAGTAAATAACGAAAGAAAATGGATTTAACGGATTTATATTCTAAGCAAATGATTATTAATGACTTTCAAGTAAATGATCATCACTTGGGGAATTGAAAAATTATATTTATTTCACTGATTTGTTAAGAAAAAGTGCGCTGTTGAGTTCCATCACTCAACTTACAATGTTTCAAATTAAGACGACAAACAACGTCTTAAGTTCTCTACTTAAAATACTACATACCGTTAAATGTGGTATAAAATACATTTCAATAATAATTGTTAAATATTCTAGAAGAGACTTCCGGCATAATAGTTACTCCGGCATAATAGTATTACCATTTCCTTGTTCAACCACTGTCATAAACTGAAGATTACCTTACGCCTTATTGGATTGGTGACTCATTCTCTTTATTATTCTCAGAAGCGAATAACTCTTATTTTATCCTTTGTTTAACAATTAAAACGACAGTAAAGAAAAATTAAATAAAAATAAAATATTAAAATTACATTTTAATAATTTATTTGGAAAGGCCATTGTAACAGAGAGGCACTAGAGTGCGACTGTGGGTTCGATCCCCACTCGAGGGAATCAATGATTATTTATTAATATTTACATTTATTCACGCTGGCACGAAGGCAAAAGCTCAGCGTTGAGTTCCACCACTCAACATGTAAAGCCCCGAAAAATTCGGCGTTAATTGGGGAATGAAATATCTTAACACTAGGTTCCGGTACGGGATACAGCGTGCAGCTGATTTAAAATATATAGCATTCCTAGCGCTTATAATTTGTGAGGCGTTTTATAATAACAAGTAATTCAACCGTAAACACAATAGTGCGAGCGACCTCGATAACCGTTTGTCTGAAGGTCGTTTCAAACGGTTAAAAATCTTGTAAAATTAATTGTTAAGTTTTTAAGATAGATATCGCAAATCTTTTTTTTTATATATGTTATTTCTTTTGTGCTAAGACTGTTAAATACATAATAGCCCAAGATCCCAGAGCTGCCAGACCTACATCATTATAGCAAAGCTGAAATTTTGGGGAATTGTGCCTACCTAACTAGGAGGAATGTGCCTACTCACTAACTTGAAAGTGGGGACATTTTAGAGGTCTGGGGGCCTTGGGATCTCGGTCTATAAGGGAATTTGAGAATTGGTCTACTCATAATCTACAGACGACAATCAGAGATTTCCAACGGAATCGTATTTACGGGACATTTGATTTTGATCCACATATTATAATGTTACAAATACTATTACGACTGCACTGAAGTCGTGGAGGACGTGCATGTGACTGTAAACATAATAGGTTGTAGGTTCAATTCCCATTCGAAGAAATTAAATATTAAATATTTTCATTTCTACGTTCTGGTGTCGATGCAAAGCGTGGTGTTGAACTTTGTCACTCAACACGCAATGCATCTGGAATTCGCTGCTTTACCTTTTCATTTATGATTAAAAAATATATATTAATGTATGCTATCAGCAGTAAACATTCAGATAATTTTCAAAGAAACTTGGCACTGTAGAGGAGAACTTGTAGGAATTTATCTTTTTTTTCTGCTTTGGTAAAAATAGGGCTTAAAAATGATTGGACATCTTAAATTATAGTTTAACAAAAGTTAGTTCATTGTATGTATTTGTTTAAAGAATAATGGCAATTCAAAATACAAATACAATAAATTTTATTCAAACAATGTCGATGACGCTATCCATTCTTAATGACTGTGGTAATAAAACACATAAAATGCTCCTCACAACAACTAGAGTGAAGTAAATAATTCTTAAACGGTTACTTATTACTAATAAATATGACAAATGTTAATATTTCATTTTAATTATTTAGAAAACAGACGTAATCAAATATTTTGAACTAAGAAGAAAATTATTATTTCAACGTAATACAACAGTTTGAATATTTTTTTTTATTTTTTCATAATTTTGCCAATGCCATTTAAGACATTTTTATTATTTAATATATAGCTAGAGATAGATAGATTTAGAGATTAAATTAATTCTGTGACCTCTTAGGCTGTGAAGTCCGAAATTACAAAGCAAAGAAAAAAAAAAACATATATAAAGTCAACGCATACCCCTCTACTTACCCTGCTGTATGCGGTACAGCGTGAAGCTTATATCTGATATCTTCAAATTAATCTTTAGTATTATCTTGCCATTTTTAATATTAAACTTCATCAATTTGTGCATAGCTATTAGCATTCCCAGGTACTGCCCTCATCTCACTTTGCAAAGAGATGGAATTGTGAATCCACGGAATGTTAAGTAATTTCTTCTCATAATCCGTGCATTTTTCTGTATGCAAATGAAGTTTAAATGAAGTTACATGAACGTTTTAAAAGTGAAGTTAACGCTTTGGGTTAAGTATATATTTTTTTTATTTTTATTCCTACCAAAAAGTTTTATTTTACTAAAGTAAAATAAAACATATCAGAAATGAACAAAACTTTAATGAAATTTACGCAGTTTTAAATAAAAGTATATATTATTTTATATTTAAGTATATTGAATTCTCATTACATCCTCCCGTTGACTCTCGGAATTATTGTAAAAAAAATTCGTCCCGCATTAATTATATCGATAATGATTGTAGGGTTCTTTTTATTGCAAAAATATATAATTAGTGTTATAACCGCATTAATTAAATTAAATTCTTTATAAAGGTACTATTAGACTAACAAAAAAACAGAAGACTTGTTATATTTAAAAACACTTCTAAATTATTTCAAAGACCTCGAGAATAAATTGTTACAAAAAAAAAAAACATAATTAAACATGCACAAAATACATTCTATTCGATCTACTCATTATAAATAAAAAAAATTAGTAGCTGCCTTAAAATACAAACGTATACGGAACCCACTAATTTTGAATATAGTTTGAGAATCGCTGTTATCCTTTGCTATTGGCGAAGTGGCAGAAATTTTATTAAAAGCCGGTTGTTGGAAGTAAAAAGACATATTTATTTTAGTAATTACAGTTGATAAGTAAGCAGTGTTATGTAATTGGAGGACTTATATTATAACACACGTTGCTACAGTCATTATGTACTTAGCTTGAATTTTGAGTGCAAGTGTATTTTTTAAAAAAATAATTTAAACAAAAGTGTCAACGTCTAGTGCAATGATGATAGAAAAAAAGATAGACGATACGGGGATTACCCCATATCAGAAGAAGTGAGTTATTTTTTTTTATTGTTGGTACACGTGTAGGTACTAAGTAAATAATTACATTTTTTTTAATTAATATACATTGACTATTGACGTTTCAATGAAATATTTTTAGCTTAGAAAAATATATGTATTACTTCCATTCACGAGACATGGAAAAATGATTAAGTTTTCCGATAACACGAGGCATTAATGTTGTGTAGCGTAACTTTTTAAATAACCGGCTTATTACGTACGTCATGCGTATATTTTCAAAGGAATTTTAGATATGAATTGAATCGTAAAAGTTATTTTCTTAGAAGATTCTCACAATAAATAGGTATATTAATATATTTTTCTTATTTAACATTTAAAATCTATTTATTTTTAATAGTCTTGCTTATATCCTTTATGTTGAAAAGGAAAAAACAAAAAGAATTTTCTGTGACAAGTTAATAAATATACAGCATTTGTATTCAAAGGTAAAGTACAATAAGTATTGTTGAATGGTTTCGTGATAAGAGTAAAAATTTTATAATTAGCCTTTTCTTTGTATTTCAAAAGAATAATAATATAAGGCAAAGATTTTAAAATAATATTTGTATCATAATAGCAATGATTGTCAAGTCAATATATTTCGACTATGAAATAACCCGCACACAGCAAGGTAGACAGAGGGAACGTAGTAGGAGTGTTAAGACACTCCGTTCCCCACTTTCCGCGGAATTTTTGAACTCAACGAAGCTAGAGCGAAGAAATTAAAATATTAATTAAAATTAATATTTTATGTCCTCGAGTGGGGATCGACCACAACCATTCAATTCTGCAGCACTCTTTGTGCCCATGAGCCAGGCGTAGTATAAATTATATTTAAAAAAAAATCTAAATATTATTTCTGATGGTACTAAAGTTGTAAGATTTTAGGTCATATTTGTGTCATTCCAGTCGTTAGATCCCGAATACACTTCAATATTTGCGCCCTTGATTGCTTAAATAAATATTTAATTTCGAATGCGTCAATAAATAAGTTACAGCCTATTTCTATTTCAAATATATTTTTATTACTTATATAAAATTAGTTTCCGAATATTTTTGGGAACATAGTACGCAGTTAAATGATATATACGATATTGGAATCGAACCTGCAGTCATGACTGGTACATTCAAGCACTTCTGAATTTCACACTAAAGGTCTTCAACAATTTTCTTGTTATAAGTAGATTATATACGTCGAACAAAAAGTTGAAGTAGCATTCATAATGAAGAAAAATTCTAAACGGAAATCGAATGCATTTATTTCTATTCTTACCTTTGTCATATAATTTTATAAGAATGAAAGTATATTTAAGAGTATATAAGAAGAAGAACTTTAGATATTTTTAACCGTCTTCTGTAAAACGAGGATTTTATTAATTCGACTGTATTTTTTATGTTTGTTACCTGAAAACTTTTACCTGGGTGAACTGATTTTGATGATTCTTTTTTTATTGGAAAGGATACATTTATATTATGTGGTTTTATAAGAATTTGCTTAGATCTTAATTGTGGGATTTGGTTGAATTTGATCTGTTTGTTATAAATTATTTTTTAACTCTATTTTTTAATTTAACGAGAAGCCGTAAGCCGAATCGACTTGACTTTGTACTGTCGCGCTGTCAGAAAGTAGTTGACCTTTTTAAATTTATCTGGCACCAGTCGTCCGCTTACACAACATCGCGGAATATAGAGTGGCTTTTTGTTTACGGCCCCAAATTTTTATTAAATAAGAATAAATATTGACAGATTTAATTGTGAAAACTTGTTTTTGGTGTATATAACAAGTTTTAGCACGTAACTTCGCTTGTGTGGATTTAAAATTGTATGTAATATGTAAAAGTCCTTCATATGATTTTACAAGTACATTATGTCTCTATGGGGAATTTCAGGAAATTCTCTCTTAATGTTCTAATGTACCTACAACTTGTCAATTGTCAGAATAGAAATATTTTTTCTTTCTTGTTTAAGCTTTCCGCTCCATCTCGCACATGACATGGTAGGTAGAGGGAATCGGGGAACTTAGTGTTAAAACACTCCATTCTCAATCAAACACTTCCGCTTCCCTCTTTCAAAAGAATATAAAAATATGTGGATTATTTTATATATATAAAATAATTATTTAAAACATTTTGTAGAGATTAAGAATCGAATTAAATTGAAATATATACCCCAAAATATCACATAACTACAATAACACACTGTATAATCAATTGACGGTGATCTTATCGTCAAAAACCGGTTGAAATCCAGATCTTCAATAAATTACAGTCTTTAATCAATTTCTTACGTATTTGTTTAGCAACTATGTATCAAGAAAAACCACTAATGATAATTTTGCCCTCACATTTACTGAATAGGTTAAACCCCGCGTTGCATAGTATATGTCAGTTATAACATTATAACTGTTAGTTTGTTTGTCACTTGTTATTTCGAAATTTAAACATTTTTCTCACAGTGTATAGGTATTAACGTATAGTGTTTAAAAAAGTAATGAAAATATCAAAAAAATATACTACATTTAAATTTAAATTTCAATTTCATTACTTCCTTTAACCATTTATTTGTCGTCATTTAAGGACACTAACGCGAGCGAAGCCGGGGTAAAAGCTCTATACTATCTAATCATATATTTTAAAGCAAAAGATATTCTCTATATACTCGTATTTTAAAATTGCCTTGTTTTAAAAGGAGCACTAAGACCCGTATTTATAAACCGCTCTCTACTCTGAGACAGATCTTGAGAGCGAACTCTGAAGTTGAGAGCAGCTTATAAATACGAGCTCAAAAATCGAAGATTAACAAAAAAAATACTTTGCTTAGCTACCACTGTAAAAAAAATGGTTACAACAATTTAAATCGTTTTATAAGAAACTTGTGTTTGTATCATATTGCGTAACGTTATATAATACTTATAGTATTAAAATATGTAATAAATTATAAAAGTAACGAAGCAATTATCTACTTAAATACTTTATGAGGGATTCCTTATGCAGAGCTATTATAATAAGAATTGCATCTACTCAAAGACCTACATTTAGATATTTGTATCTTCTTTTTAACTTTACCATGTATCCCGCACATAATAGGGAATATGGAAACTGGGGATCCACTGTTAGGACCTTCCGTTCCTATTAAGACGTAGGACAAATGCTTCCAGCATTTGGCGGAATATGGGGAGCGGAGTGTCTTAAGACTAGGACTCTGTCTACTCTGCTCTTTTAACATGCGGGATACATAATACTTAGACGTGATTCTTATATTATAAAAAAAAAATAATAAAATAATAACACAAGGTAATGTTAAATCAATGACGTTCTAACATTTACCTTTCACACGTGGCCGTGGTTGAAATAATTACCGATTGAGTGTATAATAAAAACAGCGTGAGCACGTTTGTTCGTTTATAATAGCAATTTATGCAATAGATATTATATTACAGCAATTACAGAGGTTTATTTATTAGATTCTGGTCTCTTTAATTGTTTTAACCGACTTCTGTGAAAAGGAGGTTATCAATTTGACTCTATTTTTTACTTTAGAATTTTTGATTGGGTGAACGGATTTTGACGATTCTTTTTTTACATGAAAATCTGGTGGTGGTTGGTGTTGGTTCTTCCCGTGTGGTCCCCATTTTAATTTGGTCCATTTCTGACGGTCCAAATCACTAAAGTCCTAAATTTGAATGAATGACTCAATATCCTGCAAACCGATTTCGATGATACTTTTTTTATTGCAAAGGATACACTTTAAAGGTAGTTTACGTACGTTTACGTCACGTTTACGTACGTTTACGTCAGGTACGTTTCATGAAAATTTTGTTAGGTTCTGAATGTAGGATCGGTTGAAATTGAAGAAGTTAGTATTGCGTTTGTTCTCGTACTATCCCGCAATATATTTTTTGTTCTTAGTTTCACAGTGTACCCGGTACATAGCAGAGTCGGCAGCGAGAATTTGGGAGCCTAGTGTTAAGACACTCCGTTACTAATTATCACACTTCCGTTCCCCACTTTCCACCGAATTCTTCAGGCATTGCGTTGAGTGGCGGAACTCAACGTCGCACTTGGTGTCGTTTCCAGTGTTAGAAAATAAAAATATAATATTTTATTCCTATATGGAAATCGAATGCACAACCGCGGAGATTACAGTCACACGCTTGTGCCCCTGCGCCATGAGGGGCTCAAGTTATTACATTTTGTAACATAAATCGTAATTACAATTTTAATGTATATTCATTAAAGACAAATTTATTATACGAGGAAAACTGATGAAAAGAAAAACACTAAAGAAGTTTTAGATTACCCATCTTATTTACCTGTTCTACCTGTTATTTTTACCATCTTTTTAGAATGAATTAAAAATAAACTTTATAACTTGAAGGCCGTTCATTTCTTCGATCTGGCACCAAGGCAAGAGCCCGGCGTTGAGCTCGACACTAATAATTCAACGGAAAGTGTCTTAACACTAGGTTCCCTCTGCCACCTGTATGCGGGATACAGCGTGAAGCTGATTATTTTTTTTATAACTTGAAGTATTTCTTATTATTTGACACTCCAAGATCCCATAGATAAATGTGTCAGATGTCTAGATAGAATATTGTTATCCAGAGGTTATCTCGCCAGATAAATGTTCGCGAGGGTATTTACACTTGGTTAGCGATGAGTTTGTTAAGTCGAGGAGGCAGATTGCTATTGACATTCTCATATAGCACGATAGGAAGCCGTGCTTAGCTGTTGCCTTCATACGTTGATATTAAGTTTTGTATATATATATATAACTTAATAAAGTTTTCGTATAGTATTTAATATTCAGGTAATTTTTATGCTTTTTTATTCTTGTTTTTTTTTTTTTATAAATGGAGTGTTAAGTTAGTGATAGCGATAGGACTCTATATTTTGTTTCTTTTTAGATATTAACTCTTTTTTTTATTTGATGCTAATGTAGTTTTCTTATTCTGTTTAAATTTACATATTTTTTATACGAGATTTGAAGTTCTATCCATTAGTACCTTCACAAAATTTTTGGTGGGTGATATTTTGATTGCTCTACCATGCCTAAATCTTAACTTCAAAATATTAATTAATTTAATTTAGTTAAATTTGCATAAAGTGAACTGAGAAATAAATAAAAATATAATAATATAAAAAAACAATGACATTGTACATAAAATTACATAGCTTTAATACACGAAGGTATTATGTAAACAACGATAATGATGAAAGTTATTTTAAAAGGCTAAAAACTAATTTTAGTTTAAATTTTACCTATATTTCGTACACGTAACATTTATATTGATATCTTTATAGTTATTACATTATTTCATAAAGAAGGAATCGGATTCGAAGAATGCTACTTTCACTTTACGTTGTCGGAACCGATTATCATTATTTATCCAATGCGTTAAATTGCATAAATAAGAACAATTCAATGGCGGAACTCTCAATATCTTTGTTTTTATAAATAATAAAAAAGAAAATTAAATCTTAAACTTAATACTCGAAATAATTAGAAAAAATTCTTTCCAGGTCCTCAAAAGTTACACTCGGTGGTTTAATTTTTGTATTCTACGTTGCAATGTTACAAGGATGGCGTCTGAAGGTGTCAAAACGTAAGTACACTGTTCATCCGAAGCTATGTGGGTCAAGAGGCGTCTTACTGATAATACTCGTTTGTACTTAAATCGATATCTTTTATTGCCACATTTAAAAAAATACGAAAATAATAAAATCTTCCTTATAATGTGTTTAATACCTACTTGTAATAATTTAGTGGAGCTGTCGGAGTAGAGCATGCTTGTTTCACATTTGTTCATCTGTAATTTTTTTAAGCATATGCAAATATAAATCTGATATTTGTTAAATAGAAATAATAAATAATGTTATAAGAGTAATCGTCTATTAAGAACTTGAATAATTCTGAAGACTATTTATTTTTGTTAAATATTCCATTCCCCATTTTACGCCGAAATCTGGAGGCATTGAATGTTGAGTGTTTAAACTCAACGCCAAACTTTACATCAAAGCGAAAAAAAAATTAAATATTTCATTTCCTCGAGTGCGAAGCGAGGAGGGAATAATCCATCCCTTTTAAGTACAGACATACATGTGAACTCCTGCACCACGCCTGGCCTCGTAAAGATATTATGTTTTCAATTATATAATACAAGTTTAATTTTATTTGGAATTTATTTTTCGCTCAGTGTTCCTAATTCCCCAGCGGTATGTCCTGGGTATCATGGGACTGCTGGCTGTGTGCAACGCCTACACCATGCGGGTATGTCTCAACCTCGCGGTTACCCAGATGGTTAATAATACGAAGGATGCGGAGTCACATTTTGACCCTGACGCATGCCCTGATGATAGCGAGATATTCGCAAATGGAACTGTTACCTTGAAACCGGTGAGTTGTGGTTTATTTTTACCTTCACGCTATATCTTGGAGACAGATGGAACTTTAAGACATTCCGTTCCTCATTTTCTGCCGAATTTTTCAAGGCATTGCGTGTTGAGTGGCGAAGCTCTCCGCCGCGCTTTGGTAGCAGATCGAAGAAATGAAAATATTCATAAATGATCATTCATTCTTTCGAGTGGGAATCGAACCCCCAACAGTCACGCTTGTACCCCTGCTCCAAGACGGCCTCAAAATATAATTTTGAAGTCTAAATTATTATTTTTCCATTTCAGCACGCTATATTCGATTGGTCTGAATCGACACAAGGGCTCATTCTTAGTGGTTTTTACTATGGATATGCTATCACCCACGTCCCTGGTGGGTATTTAGCTGAACGGTACGGCGGCAAATGGACCTTAGGAATTGGTCTTCTGAGTACTGCTATCTTTACGTTAATGACTCCTGTAGTAGTAAAGGCTGGGGGAGCAACTTGGCTGTTTATACTTCGCGTTTTGCAAGGCATGGGCGAGGTAAGGATATTGTTTTTAATAATTTTCTGTATTTTCTTGGAACGTTAAATGTGGTTATAACTGGATATAGGTTGTTATTTAAATAAATTAGAATTCATTTGAATATTGAATTTGTTAAGTAACAGGTGTCTTATCGATTTTGACATAAATATTAATGTATTAAAACCTAATTGTTGCTTAATGTTTGAATATTTTAAATGCAATGTTTATAAGAATTAATTTTGCAATTTATATTTAAGTTCTTTTTGTTGAAAATGATAATAAGTTCCTTTTTTATATCAACACAAGTCTCTCAGTAGAGTAGGAGAAATTTAACTCTATGCAATGCAAACATTTTGTTATCAATATATTCCTACGAATATAACATATGTAAAAGTTTGTGGCGATGGATGTTTGTTTGACTTTGACGTAAGAACTGCTGGAATAGTTTGGAAAAAAACGACATAGGCTTTAATAAAAAAAAGCTTGAGCGGTCGAAGCCGCGTTTGGGTCGCTAGTAAAATACATGCTTATCTATTTTAGGGCCCAACTATGCCAGCTTTGATGATAGTGCTTGCTCGATGGGTTCCACCCCATGAGAGATCACGTCAAGGTGCATTGGTCTTCGGGGGAGCTCAAATAGGAAATATATTTGGTTCATTCATGTCTGGTTTCCTGATGGCTGGAGGTGGAGATTGGGCGAACGTCTTCTACTTCTTCGGTTGCTTTGGAATATTTTGGTTTATTGCGTGGGTAAGAAGTTTTTAAAATATATGAAAATTATCTAAAGTGTATTATGTACTTATGCATGTATATTGAATGGGAATATTTAATATTAGAACACAAATATACTAAATAAGCTATAAACGAATGTTATAAAATGAGGCTTTTGTGGTACAGTGGTGAAGCATTTAACTGTAAATGCGATAGCTATGGGTTCGACTTCCACTCTGAGGAATTAATTATTCACATTTATTTATTTATTTTGATAAGAAAATGGCGTCGAGTCCTACCACATAAGTGTCTCAAAAGTTTGGCGAAAAGTGGGGAATAGAGTGTATTAACACTAGGCCGCCTCTGATTGTGATGCTATGGTAGCGTGTAGCTTAAAAAATATGAAAATTAATCAGAAAATGGATTTTTTTAAAGAATTTATTCTTTTAGTTATAATTCATTTTTTGATTATTTACTTACATTGTTAAGTATAACTTGACTCCATAACTTCTACACATTTTAAACATATTAAGCAATAATAAATACTTCTCCCTAAAAGTTGGGACCTTTTCAGTAAATTTAAATGTAATTTTCCAGAGCATCTTTTGCTACAGCACGCCAAACACTCATCCTTTCATATCAGATAAGGAATTGAAATATTTAAATGAAACAGTAACGAGTGCGGAAACCGCCAGCGTGAGGGACCCCGTGCCTTGGAAGGCGATTGTACGATCGGTACCCGTCTGGGCCCTATTGTTCGCTGCTGTAAGTAATTTCATTTGAACCTCCCTTTAATTAAATTCCTAGTAGACATTAAAAGGATATTGATTTTATATTACTTGTTTTGATATTATTCAATTTATTGTTCTTGTGTTTATTTTTTTTATTAAAGCATATTAGTACTATTCTACTATATCGTTTATTTTACTGTAACACTATGGTTAGCAATTATTAATACAGGAATCCTATAAATTTGTTTTATATACTAAAAGGCTTTATAAGGTGACCTTTTAAAACAATTATTAATGAAGATATGCAAATTACGTATGATACTAATATTAGAAATGTTAATGTAAGTTTATATGTTACACTTTTACGCCAAAACTACTCAACACATTATCATGAAACTTTGTATAAATATTCTTAGAGGCTATCCTTAGGCTACAATATAAAAAAATTACAAGCGGGCGAAGCCCCATTTTAATTTCTAGCAAGTAATATTTATTAATAATATTTGCAGGTTGGTCATGACTGGGGCTACTATACAATGGTGACGGATTTGCCAAAATACATGACCGACGTTCTAAAGTTCAACATCGCGACTACCGGAACGTTGACAGCCATGCCTTACCTCGCCATGTGGATAAGTGCGTTTTTGTTCGGCTGGGCTTGCGACTTTTGCGTCAAGCGTGAGTGGCATTCGATCAAAATGGGAAGAATTATTCATACGACAATCGGTAAAACTATGTTTTTATTTAATTTTTTGTGCTTCTTTTGGGGTATTAAGTGTCCATAGTGAAATATGGTGTATAGTTTAGTTATAAAAAGCGCAGGGTTAACTTACGTAGCCTAAAAATTTTGAATAGGTATATGTACGTGCAAGTAAGAAAAGCTTATGCATAGTAGATATTCAGACTCAAACTTTAAAAAAGTAGATCATCAAAAGTAGATCTCATCTAATCTCTAGATAAGTTTTTTAATGTCGTCGCTCTGGTAACGACAGAAAATACGGTGTTGAGTACCGCGGAAAGTGAAGTGTTTAAGCATTTAGGTATATAGATTCTTTCTACGGGTGAAACCGAAAAAAAAAACTAGATAGACTAAGATATCTAAAAATCGATCTATAATAAAACTAGATATACAACTAAAAGAGAATTATATTTTATTTGATAATAGTTACAAGTGCAGATACGTAGTTAAGCTCATGGACTTGCATAGGCAACAGTGTTAGGTTAACACCTCAGCATGATAAGATAACAGATAACAAATATCTTGTGTAACATTTGAAATATCTTTTTAACTTGTCATAGGCAAGTGCAAGTATATTAGTAAAGTATATAGTTTTTTTTTCCTTTTATTTCTTTATTACTTCATAAAAAATAGGAAAAAACAAAGTTTGTATTTATATTGTTAGTATAAGCAAAGGGTGTTAAAAATTTCTGAACATATTTAGTTATTAAATATTTAGAGCTATGTTTAATATAGGCAAAATATTATTAAGCAGCAATTTTTACTAGAACATAATTACTACTTATATTAAATTATTAAAATATTTTTTATTATCATAAACATTTTAAGTAATTTTAGAAGAAAAATAAGGTATATGTCCAGTGTTTTTCAAATATAACATAAATATGTGATACCATAGACTAAACACGAATACACAAGAGAATACAATAATAAACAAGTAAAGTTTTATGAGTTTGGAATTGTAGATAGTAAAGTTAACGTGTTATTGTCTACTGAAGCAGAAGTGAGAGGATTGCTTTTTTTAGTATTATACCCAATCGAATGAGAAAAGAAATAAAATAATTTTGAAGTTTGGCAACTTCATTGTAAGAAAATAATTATAATCGTGTACTATCGTGTACGCAATGCCTCCAGACGACGGAGTGTCTTAACACTAAGTTCCCTCTGTCTACCCCGCTGTGTGCGGTATACAGCGTGAAGCTGATAATCCTGTACTAAAAACGTTTTTACTTTTGTAAAGTTATACTAATCAACAGGCACAAATGATGAAGATAAGCTCCTTCTTCTCCTCCTAGATACAATTAACTATCATCATTACCATCATCAGTAGTCTGTCCTGGTTCAGTGCTCATTCCTATGGCATCTTCCTGAGGTTGATCTTTGGGTCTTTCATTACCACCCACCTTCAACCTAGCAACGTTCTATATCATATTTGCTGACACGCGGTCTCCGCTTTAGAATGCGTTTACCCTAACGGTCTACCAAAAAATATAACCAGTCCACTGCCACTTCAGATTCCTATTCTTCAGAGATACTACAAGCGTGGATCTCCCTGAGAAACTTTAAGTTAACTATAATATAAAGAAATAACTATAATTGAAGCCAAATTACCATGTAATTGGTTTTATATTATCCTAAATTAAAAACTACTTACGTTGACTGTAGGATTATCCTAGAGCAATATAAAAAAAATGTATTGCTAAGGATAGATTACTTTTCAAACACGCTGATTGTCAAATGCTGAAGAAACTTAATGTCAACTTTTATCGAACAAAAAAGACTGGGAATTTGTAAACTTTGTAAACATTGCTAAGTTTTAGTTCCTAATATAAACATATAAAATAATATACATTTTTTATACTTCTTTTTAAATAAACAATCAGTTTACACTTACACCAACTAATATATTGTCAATATATTGCAATATTACTTGTTAAGTACAACAATTTCTGACATTTATTATTTTTACAGCTGCCACTGGACCAGCCATCTGTATTATATTGGCTTCGTATGCGGGATGCGATAGGTTTGCAGCTGTCGCCTACTTTATAGCATCTATGGCTCTAATGGGTGGTTTTTATAGTGGTATGAAGGTTAGATTCATTTTTATTTCTTGTATTTCTATAGTTAAGGAAATTAATCGAATATTTAATTGCTTTTGAACGTCGTTTATTATTAAAATATAGATAATACAGAAAATATACAGCGTTTTGAGATTGTGAAAATATAGATAATACAGAAAATATACAGCGAAAAAAATTGTTAATTATTTTATTACTATCATATTATAAGACATAGCCCAAAATCTATAAAATAAAGGAAAATATATATTTGAATTAGTAAAAGGGGGACATAAATTTAGTTTAGCTTTAATTTAAACTTTTTATAATATAATCTAATCTATGTTATATTATGACATTTTGATTATTAAAATTCTAATACAGATAAAGGTAAAAGGCAAAACAACAATATTTATATCTTGATTCACCTCCATCTTCTTAGATTATAAGACCTCGTATAAGAATAGTATATATGTATATATATCTGATAAGTATTTTATGTCCCCGTCTCGTGCCAATATATAGAAAATATAGTACAGTTTATTTCTTCACACCTTACAGCCTAACAAAGGATGTGAAATTAATTTATAATATTATTTTTATATCGATAGAGTCGACGTTTGCACCTATTGTTATAGAAATGGAGTTATGTTTTGTAGAAATGGAGTCGATTGGTTTTCATATATTCAGCCAATTTTAATATATTCCTAAATTATAAATATTTTTTAAACTGAATAAGTAACTGCATAGCTGGGCACTAGGTGTTATTAAACGCGACAGTTTAGATTCGATTCCCACTGGAGGAAATGAAATATATGCTATGTTCATTCTTTCGTTTTGGTGTCAAGGCAAAGCGCGGTGTTGAGTTCCGCTGCTCAACACGTAATGCCTACAGAATTCGGGCGAAATTTACATATTAACAAGCCTTTTTACATATTTCATTGGATACTCGAATGATTTCTTTTATAAAATCAAGAATAATAATTATTTTTCAGGTGAACGCATTGGACTTGGCACCTAACTATGCTGGTTCTCTAACTGCTATGATAAACGGTACATCCACCATATCGGGCATTATAACCCCTTATCTAATAGGATTATTGACTCCCGATGTAAGTATATATTATCGGCTTAGTTCCCACTTGAGATTTACGAGTAAACACTTAATATTATATCTAAGTTGGACTGTAAACGCGACAGGTCGTGGATTCGATTCCCACTCGAGGAAATACTTAAAATTTTCACCTATATCAAAAGTAATACATATATGTATATAAAAAATAAATATTTTATATTATAACCAATTAATAGTTTTTACGCAATGTAGCAATAGCCGTTGTTGACTTTCAGTCCGTTGTGTGTTTTTTATACATATAATCCATGCTGAAAATATTTTAAACTAGCGACCCGCTCGCGGCTACGCCCGCTTTAACTACTAAATTATTCATATAATGTATGTTTGCAAAGCACTTAAGATAATGTGAAAATTAATTAAACCCTAATGCAACCCGCATTTTCAAAGTTTAAAGTATTTTAAAGGATACGGATTAATACCATTATAGAAAAATATCCCTCAGAATAAAAAATATATTGAAATTACTATTTTAAGACAGAAATATGATCACTACACGTTATCCTTAAAAGATACGAATATGCTGTCGCGGACTTTTTTGTAGATCTTATTAAGAGGAACAATACTCCAGTACATTATTTTCATGTAGTACTTACCATTAAAGCAGCGCATGCGCGATAGTGNATTGTGGGTTCTTAGTTGGTTCAATACTCATCTTGTATAAATGAGTGGAAAATAATAAAAGGAGTGACTTATCACAATACTGTCCTAGCTCACTCCTTTAATGTGAGAGATGGGCGAAAAAAAAATTTAAAAAAAAACATATTTAACAACGAGATAACTTTGTTTATTATTAAATTTTACTTATCTGTGAAATGTAAGGACATTAGCAATTTCTAAGAGTAACAATTCGATGTCACTAGCAAAGATCCTATCAGTTTCTTAGTTCAGTTAAAGTTTTGTGGCAGATGATAGCCGGGTCGAAAGGATTTATTTCAAAGTTTCAGGACTCTAAAGCTAAACTTTGATGTAAACTGAGATTCACGATAAGCCAACCATTGTCATGGACCATTGTGGTATTTAGAATAGATAGTGTATTGTCTATTTAACTCTACAATAGTAGGATATAATCAAAATATTTCATTACAAAGGAAAATCCTTTATAACTGTACATCTATTTTATAGTTACTATGAATAAAATAATATTTTTGATATTTTCAAGTTACTCGTCACTTAGAAAAGAAAAGTTCTTTGTTAGAAAACATATAAAACTCCCACAACACACATAATATTTAATTTTTTTGTAAAAATACGACCAAAAAATTATTTTTAGTTGCCAAAATTAAAAAAAGATTTTATCTTTAATAGCAATCATGAGAAATAGTCAATCACTATAAATAAATATCAGGCGCCAAAGTTCAGAACGAAATAAAGACAGATAAATAAGTTTTATTTATTGCCTATCCTGCTACTTGCGGGATACAGCGTGAAGCTGTAATAAATGTATTTATACAAAATTATTTATCTTTTCAGTCAACGCTTGTACAATGGCGGACGGCATTTTGGGTGTGTTTCGCAGTGCTTGTCGGTACAAATGTCATTTATTGTATATGGGCGGATGGCACGCAACAATGGTGGGACGACGTCAGGCAGTACGGCTATCCCGCTGATTGGAAACATGGACCCTTAAAAACATCCGATGTGGATAAGGAACAGAGTAAAAAGAGCGAAACTAAAGGCACCTCACTTTAGTCCTGTGTTACCATAACAAATAATTTAATAATGTTACTTAATTTATACATTTTGAGTATTTTAATAATTAATTTTAATTATTAAATTTTATTGTTTGTATAATATAGTATAATAACTTATTAGTTTTAGTGACAATTAAGTGTTAAATATAGATAGCTTATATTATTCTATATAGTGCTTGACGTAACGTAAAAGATAAAATAAATTTGCTGAACGGTAAAATTATTTTTTATCTTTTTTTACCGTTGACGGGTGTAAGTGTAAATATTTGGCAATAAAAAAAGTAAAATATAATATATGAAATATCAATAGAGCTAATTTTGTTTTTGTTTTAAAAATGATAGCTCTATTATATTTGTTATTTAAATTCCTCGCGGTGCCATCTTGTGATAAACTAACTTACAGTGCCTTTTAGTTATACTATTATTTTAATACATATATCACAATTAAGTCATTAATATATACATTTTGTATTGAACAACCAAATTTTAAAAATCAATCAACATATTGAAAAACTTTAAAACATTGAAAATAAAGTATTTGAAAAAAGATGAAAAATTACAAATTTTATATAAAAATTAATAAAACATATTATTTTTATATATTCTAATAAGAATTTTTAAATTATTTTTCAAAAAATATTTTAAGTTATTTAATTTTATCATCATTGTAATAATAACTTCGTTTCAGTCGTGTTTAATGGTAGCTGATATTATATGTTAATTTAAACCAATTGTTGTTAAATAATGATTGTACAAATATTTTTTTCTTTATAATGTTGTGAACTGAAGAATAAAATTAATAAAATATAAAAAAATGAGAAAAAATATTTTATTTCACTTGTTCACACCACTTTTGAAATGAAAGCTGAATTAATAAAAATATTTACTTTTAATGAATGGAATATTATTTATTTTTATAAAGATATACGGATGAGTTGTTTTATTTATTTATTTAAAATAAAGGAAAATGGAGATTATGATGCTCACTGGGATGGAAATTGCTTGTTTGCTGAACGTAACAAACTTTATGTTAGCAGAGCGAGCAATTTTAATTCCCCAAGTAAAAATTGTACCCAGGACCAACGCTGAACTACGATGTTCTCATATTCAACGATAAGTTTCTTACATAATATCTTAGGTTTATAGATATTTAGTTCTTACAATAATACTTAAATTACTCGTCTTTACGTACAATACGTACGATATACAGAAGTATAAGAATAAAGATGTGAGACAAATGGAACTGTCATTGTAGGTCTATTTTTTCAAGACACAGGGGAAATTTTGGGAACATACCGTAGGGAAGAGATTGAATTAAGAGATTGAATTAAGAGATTGAATTAAGAGATTGAATACTTACGTAAATATAACATTTAATAGGTGTAATAAAGATCGTGCTATCGGGACATTGGGGCCGTCCATACAAAAACTACTTAGGATCTATATGATATTAAAACTACATTTACATTGATTGTATTGTTCATAATTAACTATGCTAATTATATGCATTGCCATATATTATATTATTATTTATTTATTATTTGTTTTACTACTTCATAACCAAGGTACAGACAATACTTAAAAATCAGCTTCACGCTGTATCCCGCATTCACCAGTGTAGGCAGAGGGAACCTACGCTCTTATCGCCGAATTTTGGAGGCATTTCGTGTTGAGTGGCGGAATTCAACGCCACTCTTTGCCTCGACACTAGAGCGAAGAAATGAAAATATAAATGTAAATAAATATTTCATTTCCTCGAGTGGGGATCGAACCTACAACTACGAACGAAAATAATTGAATAAACGATCGAATAGACAAGATCACATATAGCGATATATATAATATTCGTTTATATTTTAAACTATTATCATCCATTCATCAATGTTAGTCCAACAATAATTATTATAGAAGCTGATAAACAGCAAAATGTATGGACAATTGTGAACAGAATATAAACTAATGGATTATCCTTCAATGTATTAATTATGTATAATGTGTCTAAAATTTGCATGCTAGTTACTAGATGTATTATTCACTAGTTGATGACCGCGACTTATATTTGCATCGGTTGTAAAGGCAGGCTCAAATGTCATTTGCACTGTGATTATTATTATGAAACGTATTTGATATGTAACTAAGAGCTATAGGTATAATTTTAAATACCTAATATATTAAAAATATATAATTATTAAATATAATAGAAATATCTAATTGTCTAGTATATATATTGAAATAAAATTATTATATATAGAAACCGTCGTGGCTCGGGTACAATCGATCAATTAGAGTAATTATATATTTAATATCTTTTATCCTCGCTTTGGTAAGGCAAAGCGCGGCGTTAAGTTCCGCCAAGCACCACGCAATGTCTCAAGATTTCTGCGCAATATATCGTTATTTTTATATCGTTCCCGGGTTCTCTCTGCTTGCCTTGTTATATACGCGCGGGATACAGCGTGAAGCTTTAGATGTACATATTTTTATATTTGTACATGAAGTACGGAAATCATTTGAAACTATAGCTTACTTTCAAGCAGGTACATAATCTGCTTGAAAGCTAGCTATAGTACTTGCTGTTTCTAAAAATATATTTTAGTTTTAGATTTAATATAATTTTAAAAAGCGTTCATCTCAATTTTCTTTTAATTGATCAATATTTTTTACGCACCATTTACTGAAATATACAGCTAATTTCGTAAAATAATGAGAAACTGTATAATATGAAAATATATAATCTAACATTTTCCATTTCTATTTTCTGTACATTTATATTCATATGAAGCAGCGGTAATGTAATTCCAGATAGAACAACCGCAGTACCAGCAACTTTACGACTTTAATACACTCGCGAGAAACAAAGACAATTTTCTGTAGATGAATATTTCGTTATAAAATGTAATACATAGTTAAAAAGTTTCTTAGAAAATTTAATAGCTAAAACGTGTAATTCTATGACCTGCAGACAGACAGTATATAGAATTGTTTTCTTGTAGGTTCACGTTGAATCTCGCACAGCAGGATAGCCATAGGGAATCCATTGTTAAGACAGCCATTTACCGATTTTCCACAGGATTTCAGGAGGCTTTGCCTCGACACCATAGCAAAGAAATCAAAATATTAAGTATTTTATTTCCTCAAGTGGAAATCGAACCCACAAGCTATCGTTTTTATAGAACTGTGACGTCAAAAAAGCTTTCAATTACCATGTTCATTAGCATCTCAGTAAAAGGTAGGTATTTTTTGCAGAGCGTACGTAGGCAGTGAAAATGCTAAAACTATTCAAATTCAATTGGTGCATGGCTAACGTCACCATTATTTGTGCGGCTCAAAACGAGACATCGGACTTTTGTTTTTTAGGGTGGTTTTCGTATTTTTACAGAAATAATCTCACTTCAAGGTGGCTCTCCTTTTAGAGGTCTTCTTTTGTTTTTTTTTTGAAAAGGGGGGGACTTCGTTTTTGATTACAACTTTAAGTGTTCTTGATTTTTGTGGACAAAGCATGACTCGATGCAAATATTTTACACTTCCCAGTTCTACATATATTTCGTAATACCGGGACACACAAGAGATAAACGGGACAGTCCTGTTCAAAACGGGACGTCTGGTCACATTATGCATGACATGTTGCAACTTGACGCGCTGCCTATATACAGAATGGTATTTACACCATAATAATGCCAAGGGTGGATCGCTACTGTACAGTAAAACAATTTGCCTGTACTCATTTAATTTCCTATCTTCAATATAGTTATCTGGAATAAAGCGATTACGTCGCCTGGATTTCTTCTTTTTTTATATTTAATATGAAAATGAACAGGTAGATTTTATTATAATTAACAATCTCATAAATATAAATCGAACCTACAATCATTGCTTATATACACACACCGGCAAAATTAGAGGAACGCACAAAAAAAGCATATATTTTTTTAATTACTAGATTTTCGTGTATGTTTTTCAGTTCATTTAAGTTTTGTTNCGATTACGTCGCCTGGATTTCTTATTTTTTTTTTGATTAAAGTTCACTTCACTCCCCACTTTCTGTCGAAATCTGAAGACATTGCGTGGTGCTTGGCGGAACTTAACGCCGCTACCTCGTTATCAAAGCGAGGAAACGATAATATTAAATTCTCCTCCAGCTTCTATATTTTATTGACGAATCAATAGTATTGCAATATCAACTAAACTAAGTGGAAGCTACTCGAAATGCTTTCTGCAAATAAATAAATTTAGTACTACATTCCTCTAGAACGGCTTCTATAATAGAGTGAATTGCGTAATCGTGTCGCGTAAGTTGCGGGCGGCGCCGCTTGACGACTTATTGCCAGACGCTTAACCGTGCGCATACTCGTTTATACGCATTACCTTTTTGTTATTTTCATATTAAAATAATATTATAAGCATATCAAGAACCAGTTTCACGCTGTATCCCGCATGGGGCGAGGTAAGCAGAGGGAACCTAGAGTATTTCGGCGAATTTTATGGGCAGAACTCCTGTTGCCAGAGCTAAGAAATAAAAATATTATTTTAATAAGTACTTTAAAAGTTGTTACAATATCAAAAAATCCTTGCTGCGAAACGGCTCGCCACTTGCCATGCTTCCCGCGACGTTTTGCTTGTACAAGCGTCCGCCGCGCCCGCCTGCCTTACACGCATCGGTGGTTCAGTGGTAGAATGTGCGTCTGCCACGCGGGCGGCCCGGGTTAGATTCCCGGCCGATGTATTCTATTTAATTTTCCTCACAAGCAGCCACGTAGTGCTTGCATCAGGGACAGAATACCCTCTTCAGCATTAACCACAAGCTCGAAAAAAAAAACACACCTGGCTCTATAGCAACGAAGATTTAGATGCGTTTGCACGTATTGGATAATTGAAGTTGAATTTATTATTTCAGCGCGATATATTTGGTTTCATATTTTTTGTAGTAGTTATTAGTAGGTAGGCTTTTGTTTATAATTACTTCCGTTTAAAAATAGTCATTATCTGAAAATAGTATAGTAATAAAAATAGTCTAAAAATAGATAGTTATCTAAAAATAGTCATTTAAATATATTTTAATAAGAACTTGAAAACATTAGTAGCACAGATTTAAAATTACGGTACCTACTAAAAAAATCCTTGCTGTGTAAAACAATTGGAAAATCCTTATTGAAACTACGAAAATGCGGGTTGAATTATGGTTTAATTAATTTTGACATTACCTTAAGTACTTTGCAAACATACATTATATGAATAATCCAGTAGTTAAAGCGGGCGAAGCCGCAAGAGGATCGCTAGTTTATAATATTTTTAAAAATATATATAAAGATATACTTTTTAACCGATTGCGCAATACAAAAAGTATTACATATACATGTGTGTTCCTATGTGGCGTTATAGAGACCAAACCTTGACCAAATTGATGATTATTACGTCATTCAATTCGTCTTAACGTTGCGAGATGCATTAAATACATTATTATAGAGACAATCAGTGGCCATATTGTCAAAATAAAAATTGACTAATTACGTTGAGTCGGGTGACGTTGAATAATTGTTAGGTTCCTTTCATGATTTTTCATTTCAAGTCACAGTTCATTAATAATTTACTCATTTGAAGTCGTTTTAAGTCGTTTTATTATTACGTTAGCCCAAACTCATTCCGTGGGGTCAATAGAAATGACAGTTCATCTTCAGTGCGTTTTACAAAAATTATAATATATGCACTGGAATAAGCATCATTAACAGAGAGGAAAGAAATGAAAATTTTAAATATTGATTGAAGTCAGTCAGTGGGAACTGAACCCCCAAGATGTCGCGTCAACGGTAAATAATATTATTGTATAATTATAAAAAATATTGTAAATTTTTTTGAAGAAAAAATATTAGTAAACAGTATTTAATGTGAGCAAATAGACTGACAAACTCGCTGTTTGCTAACATGTTATTAAAATAACAGAATATTTTAAAAGGTCAATTGATGTCAAGTTACTAATATTTTTTTCTCACGACTAAACGAATATTTTCAATTGCTCTATCTTGTTTAATGACTGTAGAAAACCTGTGTAATGTTTTAAATGACTTAAATATGAATTCTACTTTTTAACCGACTTCTGTAAGAAAAGGAGGTTATCAATTCGACTGTATTTTTTTTTATGTTTGTTACCTCATAACTTTTGACTGGGTGAACCGATTTTGATATATTTTTTTATTTGAAAGGTAAAGTTTCCCGAATGGTCCCATATTTTTTTGGTCTATGTCTGACAATGGTATCTATGAGAAAATCACATAAGACTCGGGGAAGTCGGTTTTTCTTTTTGTTAAAAATTAATTTATAAATAATTCGTGTTGCTTATGGGTTAATACATTATTTTATTAATATAGCTATGACATTTTTTTAATGTCTCAAATAAATTTCAATCGTTTAATATCATTTTATAAGACCGATAAAAATAATAAATCAAAACAAAATTTATTCCTATTCTCTAATCTACTTAACTATTTTGTATAACTAAGGTCGAAGTAAAGACATCCGCTATAAAGACGTCTCCTCACTACATCGCTCATCGTTGCGTATTTTCAACAATTTATATTTAAAATATACATAAAATTTTTATATTTTGTTCTTCTTCAAAATCGACTCTATTATAACCAAGTGATCTTCTTTCGCAGATTCTTCTTCCTCAAAGATTACCAAAAGCAAGTAATCTTCTGAAGAAGATTAAATTAACCAAGGTATCTAGAAGATTACTTAGTTTTGGTAATTTGAAATGATTATATTTATTTTATGATTTTTATGAGTCATTTCTTCGCTGTGATTTCGAGGTAAGGAACGCGGCGTTGAGTTCCGCCACTCAGCACGCAATGCTTCCAAAATTCGGTGGAAAGTAGGGAACGGAGTGTGTGTCACACTAGGTTCCCTCTGCCTACTCTGCTGTGTATTATATTTATCATTTTTCAAACTTTTGACTATTTGTCTCTTTATAGAAGTTGCTAACATTTTCTTCTTCAAACACGACTCTACCAAAACCAAACAATATTTAGAAGATTGCTTGGTTTTAGTAGTCATTTAGATCTCAATGCGCTCAAGGCCGGGGGCGTCCTTACAGTCATCGACTTCCTCACAGGGAGCCTCATAGTGCTTCCATTTCTTCAGAGACAGAGTACCCTCTTTGACCACCCCCCCACCCAGTGTCGCTGTAAAAGTCAATAGGGCTAAAAATATTAACCTCATGATCGAAAAAGGTAGTAAAGTAGTCATTTTGTAATACTATTACACTTCCATTAATTGTTTACATTTTCTTAGTCTTCAAAAACGACTCTACCAAAATCAAGCAATCTTAAGAAGATTACTTAGTTTTTAGACAGACCTTTGGTATTAATAATTTTGAAAACTGTGTGAACACGTCTTCTTTTTCTTTTTCTCTGGCATTAATCCCGGCTATTACCAGGGTCTGCCTTCCTACTCAACGTACTCCACTTTGGACGGTCTTTTCCGTCCATTGTGTGAACATGTCTTAATGCAATATTACGTTACAATTTATATGTTATATCTAACCCGGTTTTTATGACTGTTTTTTGTTGTGATAGACACCGGCTTATCAAGGCCAGTGTCAATATTAATGCGTAACAAAATTATTGATATTGTAAACGAGTACTCTTATATCAGCTTCACGCTGTATCCCGCACACAGCAGGGTAGGCAGAGGGAACCTAGTGTTACGGCACTCCGTTCACCACTTTCTGCTGAATTCTGGAGGTATTGCGTGTTGAGTGGCAGAATTCAACGCCGCGCTTTGTTCGACACCAGAGTGAAGAAATGGAAATATAAAGGTAAATAAATATTTCACTTCCTCGAGTGGGGATGGAACCTACAACCGCCACGTTACACGGCCACATATACTTGTACTCTTATATACTCGTATTTATTCGTTAACTTCTTACTTTACATATTTTATTTAATCACCTGTATGTTAAAATTGTATTATAATAGTAGGGTCATGTTAGGTCATAGCATTGATTAAATTGGTTTTTGTGTTTCAATATAAAAATAATAATTCGGAAATATCTTCATCTAAACTTATTTTCTTCTATACCACTATTTCTACTTATTCTCTTCTAGAATGTATTTTTTATTAAATTAACTTCAAGGGGTCAGTAGGATGGTCATCACAATGTACTTCGACGGCAGCGTCCACGATGATGATGGTATTGCACACATTATAGCGTAATCACTGATTTTTTTTTAGCACGACGTAGCAGAGCGGATCTGGGAACCTAGTATTAAGACACTTTGTTCCCATTTATATACTTCCGATTTTCCGAGGACTTTCCAACAAATTCTGGATGCATTGCGTGTTGAGTGTAGAGTAGAGTGTATTCCCACAGAAATGAAAATATTAAATCTTTGATTTTCTCTACTGGAAATCGAACCACCACAACCCAACCCAACACAACGAAAAGTTCAAAACTGTATGTATAATTATGTATGATTTTTTTTATATACAAATTGAACCTATTTCAATATTTTTTTTTTCATTATAGTATCTTCTATTAAACCGCCGCTATCGTGGTATCTTTATCGCCAATATAATCATTCACTACTCGAATGCGTGAGAAACGCTGAAGAAATAAAAAAAATATATAATTTCATGATTTTTTTTTTAAATAATACTTATTTAAAATTAAATTCATTATTTAGTTAATATTTTGTAGTGTCTTTGTTATGTACATTTATTATTATTATGCTATCCATATCACTTTTACCATTGCGGCTGCGCGCTCCGCTACTCAGTTAGCAGACTTTAATTCGGGAAAAAAGCGAAAGACGGAGTGTCTTGACACTAAATTCTTTGTTCAAACTGCTATATGTATGGTACAGCGTAAAAGTAAAAAAAATGCACTTACGTTAAGTTAATAAGTTTTCCCCAAATAGAAAAAAAACTCAATAAATAATTACATTGTAAATCTTAACGACAATTAAGATTTGCGATACATTTACTTAGAATATGATGATACAGATGGTTACACAGGCTCGGGCATTATTAACAATTATTATCCTCCTATTGAAAGATAAGTTATTACGTAAAAATGATCTTTGGCTTTACTTAAAAAGATAAATAATAAGTATAAACTAAACGGGATACTTATAATGTCGTCCATTACATCATTTTTGAAGAAACACTGATTGTGAACATCATGCTGCCTTAGGGCCGTCACCGCCACGGAGCACAAGCGTGCGGCTGTGAAGGCGACGGTAGCGGATTCGATTCACACTTAATTAATTATATATTTTCAGTTCCTGGCTCTGGTAACGAGGCGAAGTGCGGCGCTGAGTATCGCTATTCAACACGTAATGTTTTAAGTATTCTGCGGGAAGTAGGGAAAGGGAAGCTGGAAGGGTGTTAACACTAGGTTTTCAGGTTCCCTTTGCCTACCCTGCTGTGTGGGATTCAGAGTTAAGAACTATCATTTATTAAAAAACATTATTATTTAATTTTAATTACTTATTAATAACGTTTTGTATTGTTTCAAAGAATTAAAAATGCTATCATCTGTTTTATGAGAAGTATGACAAGTTATTCATGTATGGAAATGAAATATTCTATAATTTAGATTTTGTTTAGTTTTTTATTGATATTTTTATTGATCTAGTCACTACAGGCAGATGGTTCGTTTTCTTCTGCTTCTTAAAGTAGGCTTAGAACAGAGATGTATAATTATCTCTAGGTTTGCAACTCCTAGGAGAATCTTAAATATATATGTTGATTTTTCCTATATAACCAAATTAGTACTATTTTAGTAACTATTGCAAATAAACTAAGTTCACAAAGAATAGAAATATGACTGCAGTCGAAGTATGAGAAAAAAGAAATCTTACTAAAATTTAAAGAAGATGACTTAGTGACTTAATTTAGTTTGAAGAATGTGCTATTTTTGAGAATTTAGTTTGTTGATTTAACATATAAATACTTTTTTTTTACCTAAATATAAAATCTGTAAAATTATCTAAGAATTTTATAATTTTACTCGCTCTATAACCAGTATCGGTTCTCATGGATTCAAGGCCGACCACATATCGGTTTCAGCGTACCCACTGCCTATGACAATATTCGCCATGTGCTCCAAGTAGACGCGCGTACGCAACTCTACATTTATACGAAATCGCGAACTTCTACAGAATAAATCGTTAACTTGTATACAGTGGCCGTGTTGTTTAATTCATTATGTAAATAAATTTAATTTAAACTTAAAGTTACTTAGGTGTTTGTTAAGTGTTTTTAAAGGTATATTTACATGTAATTTTGTTTTTTTTTTGTTGTAAGTGATTGAATGCTTTAATTATATCATAATAAGTGTTATAATTGTAATTTATCGTAAGCAATAAATTATGTTGATAATGAAAAATCTTTACAGTGCCAAGCGTGGTTGAAGCTATTGATTGCGATTAAAATAATTTTAATGAATGAATGAATGAAATTTTGTTATAATTGTATATTTACTAATTCAATTTTCAAATAATTTTTAATTATGGTACTTTTATAAAAATGGAAAATTTCGTTTAAAAAAATAACTTTTATTTTTTTTTCATTTCTACCCTAAACAATAGAAGAAGGAGTGTTTACAGCAAAGATAGTGTTCATCTAAAAATAAAATAGTGAAGGAAAATAGTGCCTCGCTATGGAGGAGTCGAATCAAGTTCAAGCGCACAACTTGCTTGGACTGAAGACACAAATACCAAAAAGAAAAGATAATGCGCTGACACGCTCGCTTCGATCATGTAAGTATTCATATTTTTACACTCTATGTCCTATGTGACTTTAACTATATCTTTTTTTCTTAGCTTTATGCTTTATCTTGCAGGGTAGACAGAGGGAACCTGGTAGGCCAGTGTTGAGGCACTCTGTTCTCATTAAGAGTAGGGAATGGTCCCTAATTCTAGAGTTATCCATTCTATTAATTTTTTTTTCATTGTGAAAATATATTAAAATATCTTAAAAATCGAATAATTGATCTTACAAATAATATATAATGAGATAAGAATAAACTGCGGAAAATATAAATGTTATTTTATAAAATTCTCCAAAAAGATTCCTAGTTGATTAGAGAAGAAGTTCTTAGAAAAATGACATAAATAAAAAAAATAAAGAGGCAGTATTTTCCTTGTTTACTTTAATAGTCTTGGAATAATTTTTGTATATATATTTAACGCAAAGGTATATAAATGTGCCAAATGATTTATTAATATCTGTTATCACTATTTTTTATAACAGAGCCGCAAAGACTACCAACTAAAACTGTCATATTGCGTAATCTGATACCTATGAAACTGTTTGAAATACAAATAATAAATCTTAAACTTTGAAAATTTTCCATAGTTGCTAAGACGAAGTCAATAATCAATCAGCTTCACGCTGCATCCCGCTCACAGCAGGGTAGGCAGAGGAAACACTCCGTTCCCTACGAAGACACTCCTTTCCCCACGAAGTCAATAATAATAATAAAAAACATATACTTATAATTTTTATGTTCATACATTAGTGTTCTAACTTCGAAATTAAACACATATATTAGGAGTAATAAAACTAACGATGCTAAGGATTTTTTGGTGAGCGAAGGCAATTATTTTTTTTTATAAGCAGTCAGAAAAAAACAGATTATGCAGAAAAACTTGTTTCCTGTCAAGAATTTCATTGATGAGAATTGTGCCTTTTAAATATAGCAATATTATAGTTTCTCAATTGTTTAATGAATTTTGCTAGTTATAAGTAATGCTAAATAGGGAGAGAGTCTTCTCTGTTCTGCAATTTCGAAAAATTGAAAAATTGAACGATGAGCTATAAAATAATAATGAAATAATATATTTATAAATATCTAAATTAAAATTGCAGAATATCTGAATTTAAATTGAAACATTAATATTTCGAAGTCAAAGTCCGACATCGACTCCAGTTGCAAGTCTATCTTTGAGTTGACTAGTTATGATATGACATTCAAGAGCACGCTCTCAATTATTACTATTTTATACATTAAAAGCGTTTAATAATAACTATTCAAAGTTGTGCATATACGACTCTATAAATAGTATTGGAAACAGACCGCACCCACAAATTATATTATACTAGCGAACCGCTCGCGACTTCGCCCGCGGAATAACGAAATTATTCGTGCTTTTATATATGTACTAGAAACTAAAACACGACTTCAATCAATTTTTATTAAAAGATAATTCATTGGGGGGCCTTTGTTAATTGTAAAAAAACCAAAAACAATGATTTTCAAAATTTTTGTATGTCTGTGCGTTTGTTCACGCTAATCTGCGAAACGAACAGTTCTCACTATTCTATTTTGACAAACTTCCCTCAACATTTAGTGTTTCTTTCATTTCAAATGGTTCAATTATCAAGCATCGATATTGTCTTAAAATAATAATTCAGATATAAAATAATTAATAATTATGTAGTTCAAACGGGCGAAGCCATGAGGGGGCCTGTAGTAGTAAGTAAATAAGGGTAAATTATGATATATTACCATAGATATGAATTGAAGCGGTTATTATGTTTTTATGATAATTTTATGACTAATATAAAATATGATGTCACTATAGGCAATTGATCGTAGGTACTGTAATTTAGGTCAACCTTATACTGATTTGATTTTAATCAAAAAGTGCAACATGCATCCATTTAGATTAAACATATTGTATTTATAGATAGATAGATAGATAAAGATAGATGGTAACTCTAGGTTCCCTCTACCAAACCTGATGTGTGCGGGATGAATTGACTGCCTTGAAAACTGTTACATTTAGAGCCTATCCGTAAATAAATATAGAGGCCGTAGAAACGCGAAGATTGTGGATTCGATTGCTACTCGGGGAAATTAATTAATGTTTTCTTAAACGGCAACGGAATGCCTTAACATTAGATTTCCTCTGCCAAGACACAGAGTTAAAAAATATTTTGACTTTTCTTAATGTGGAAATTCCCATGATCTGTAGCGATAACAACACAACAAGCGGGCGAAGCCTCATACATGACCTTATGTTATGTATAAATAATAAAACATAATCAAATATAATTTAATTTCTATTGATTCATTTCATTATATTGAGGTGTTAATTTCCGCCATTAAACCACCAGTGATTTCGTACCACTAGGTTCCCAGGCTAACTCTGCCTACCCTGGTATATAGCAAGATATAGCGTGAATCTAAAAGAATCAATATATTTTACTGTGGTAAATAAATATAATATAATAAAATATTATATTATTTTAGTATTATACGATATCCAGTATTCCCAAGCATGACAGTGACTTCAATAAGGTACTTTACTCCTACGCAGGGGTTTTTAAGAAGTTATTATTTTAACGAAATATCTATTCATACATTGTTCTCTATACTTTTTAGAATAACAATGTTGGTATATATTGTATATAAAATGTACACGATGTTTATTATAAGTGAATAATAAAGACTGAGTAGAAACGTGCTTAGTTTTAAATATTTTTTTAACCGACTTTCAAAAAAAGGAGGATTTGAAAACGTCGGAATCTTCACGCTGTGTCCCGCAAATAGCAAGGTGGGAACGAGAAACGTTATGTTAAGAAACTCCGTTTCCCATCTTTCTTTGAATTTTCGTGGCATTACGTGTAGAGTGGTGGAAATCAACGCCGCGCTTTTTTCCTTAGTACCATAGCGAGGAAATGAAAATAATAATTAATTTCACCGAGTGGGAATCAAACCCACAGCCACCGCGTTAAATTCACATGCTTAATTCACTGCATCAAGATAGCCTCAATCAAATATTTTTTTTATTTACAGTATAAACTGTATGTGAAAATTATTTATAAAAGAAATATATGAGAAACACTACAAAGAGTGAGAAATAGAGTACTATGTCATATTGTAACAATAGCGACCTAATATCAATGTATTGAGGACGTGGGTATATTCACATTTAGAAGTGTTCAACGATACCACAAACGCGATAGGCTGTAGATTCGATTTCCACTAGAGGAAATGAAAATATTTAATTTTTCACTATGAATTATAACAGGAACGAGGCAAAACGCGGCGCTGAGTTCCGCCACTGAACTCACAATGTCTTAATGGACAGAGTGTGACTTAAAATGCACGTACAAAGAAAACATTAATCGAATTGTCATTTTGAAAGAAATTTAAGACGAAAACATTATTTATTAATTAATATTAATTAAAATTCCATAAAAGTAAAAAAAAACCAGTAACAATATCTATCTAGTTCATTCATTAAAAGAAAGTGGACAAGGAAGTTATCTATCAGTCTAGCTCACTATCAGTAGATCTTATCGCATTTCCTATTTACGAATTACGAGTGTGTCACTTTAAAAATCGAAAGGTACTATTCATAAATATTTCTTATAACATTTAAACTTTTTACTTTAAGTAAGTAAAGTTGAAAGAAAATATTAGTTTTTTTGTTGTTAATAATATTTACTTAAGTTAATTCTTATTGTTTCATGTAGGTAAAATGAGAAAAAAGAATTGTAATATTGTACAACAATTAATATTAATTCAGAATTGACAATGTTAAAAAAAATTAAACTATTCAAATATAGCTTTTCATTAAAAATCTTTACTTCTGCGTAAGTGACATTTATCAAAAACTTTAACAAATATATTGTATCTGACTGTACGTTATATTAATTATATTATTATATTTGTTTGTAATAAGCAACTTAATAGCATTGACAAAAAAATTGAATTAGCAAAAACTTGTAATAGAAAAAACACATATTTTCGCCGAATTGTTAAAAAAATATTCACTTAAACAGCAACACTTAACACTAGAAGCGCCGCCGTCCCATTTTTGTCCCAAACGCAAGTTCGATTGTATGTAACTTTTTTATTTGTTAATTTATGTAGATGAAACTTTTTGACTATTACCAATTTTACACCTTTATTTAATGAAAAATATAAATAATTTTACACCTCTCATACTTTTTGAAAAAAAAATAGATTTACCTAGAACTGCCGCTGGGTCATTTTTGTCCCGCCATTATTATTTTATTAGGGTATCATTTGACATATTTTCATGCCTCGGGGACGACGTGGAGGCGGAGTGACGACGCGGGAGCGGAAAAAAACATAGAATACTAGGTTTAGCAGTCAATTCCTAAGCTTTTAGGGTTTCGTATATTTTAAGGAAAAAGGAACCCTTATAAGAACATTTTGTTGCCCATTCCAGACAGTTGCCCGTCTGTCTGTGCCTTTATCTCAGGAATTCTTGTTAACATCGAGTTGATAAACATATAAGTATATAAATAAACAAAAATCTTCCTGAAAAAATCGTACTTACAAAAAGATTTGCCCATTTATATCGTAAAAAACGTGTATTTCGACACTCTAAAGGATCTACCTTTGTTAATGAATAAGAATTGATATTAAATTGATTATTAAAGGTGGTCTGCATATTTTTACGAATTATTTTGAATATATATTTTTAATAACTTTCTTGTCTTACACCAACAATCAATATAATAAGTAGAAGGGGACAAATTCGTCAGGACGGCGGTTCTAGTGTTAAAACTTCTAATTTCTCGTTATTTAGAGAACAAAGCAATTTACATGATGAAGATAGATATGGGGTGCGTTCCGTCCCTCGAGGAACTTCCATTCAAGTAGCTGTTGAAAGCAAACAATAAGGAAGATTATTTCATTAAATAAATCATTCCAGGCATTCCAATCATTCAACGCAACAGGTTGTGAGTTCGATTCCGACTCGAGGAAATTAAATATTTAATGTTTTGATGCTCAGGCAAAGTACGGCATTAAGGTCCGCCACTCAATACACAATGTCTCCAGATTTCGGCGGAAAATGGTGAACTGAGTATTTTAACCTAATGTTAAATGTTCCTTGTGCTTACTCTGCAGTGTGCGGGATAGAGCGTGAAGCTGGTTTAATTTTGATTATTTTTTTTGTTATTTTATTTTAGGTTGCGTAATACCACAACGTTATATATTAGGAGTGATGGGACTCTTGGGCGTTTGCAATGCATATACCATGAGAGTGTGCCTCAATTTGGCCATCACACAAATGGTGAACCGGACTAAAAGTTCTGTTGAACACTTAGATCCTTACGCGTGTCCAGATGAGGAGAGCAGTGGAGGAAACGTCACATCTGTTCTACGTCCAGTAAGTGTCTTAAAATAAGTAATTGTCTTTGAATATTTAATGGATGTAATAAATAATTTACTTTATTAAATTTTAGTTTAGTCGTGGCGCAGGAAATATTAAATATTCTCATTCCCTCGCTCTGGTAACGAGGCAAAGCGCGGCGTTAAGCTCCACCGCTCAACACGCAATGTCTTAAGAATTCGGAGAAAGTGGATAACGGAATGTCGGATCGGATATAAATTTCTCATTGCTCTATAATATAAAGGCTGTTAAATATTATAAATTATAATTAAGTGGAAAACGTTTTATTACCAACTTTTTCTTTACACAGCACTATAAAATATTTTGGATTTTTTAGTACGCGATTTTTGATTGGGACGAGAAAACGCAAGGGCTTATCTTGAGCGGCTTCTATTATGGATACGCTGCTACTCAAGTCCCAGGAGGCTATTTGGCTGAAAAATTCGGAGGTAAATGGACCCTCGGAATTGGTCTACTTAGCACTGCCCTCTTTACGTTCCTCACGCCTATCGTTATCAGAGCAGGAGGTGCTACTTGGCTCTTCATATTGCGAGTTCTACAAGGCATGGGAGAGGTAAATAAGAATTTTTGACAGAGATTACTGAATCGAAGGCGGAAGGACATATTTAGAATATAATTCATAAATTTGGAGATTTTAAAGTAATATTTTAAACAATGGCATCAAAACATATGTATACGTATATGTTAAAGTAAACTTATTTCCAAATATATTTTTTTATTCCTTATAGAATTCCTGGTCTTATTTAGGGAAAACTATTATCTATTATATTTTGGTAACAGGGTCCAACTATGCCAGCCCTGATGATCATGTTGGCAAGATGGGTTCCACCACATGAGCGATCGTTCCAAGGTGCCTTAGTATTTGGGGGGGCACAGATTGGAAACATTTTTGGTTCCTTTATGTCTGGACTTCTATTATCTGAGGGTAGAGACTGGGCGTATGTATTTTATTTCTTCGGTGGATTCGGCCTTTTGTGGTTTACGTTGTGGGTAAGTTGAAACGAAAGCTTTGAATATATTTATTCGAAACATTATTTTGATATAATATCTGTTAATTTAACCACATTCGGTGATATTACGTTCATTTGTGTAAATAAGAGAAATTTGAGCTAATTTACCTGGAACTAATTAAACTTCAATATTGTACCTACTAGTACTAACGATATATTATATATTTTTATTCTTTAATTTTTTTTTGTAATTAGGCCTTTGCTCGTATTATTTTTTTATTTAAGTACTAACGTAATATTTGCTTTGGAATGGTTATACATTATTAAAAATATATTGTGCTTGTAATATTATTTATTTAAACATGCTATAGATACTAGCAAATCAAAATCAAATAAATAAATAAAACATATTTTTTACTATTCTAGAGTCTTCTATGCTACAGTACACCAAATACTCATCCCTATATTTCAAAAAAAGAACTCAACTACCTCAATAAAAATGTGACAACTGCAGAAAACAGCAGCCGTAAAGATCCCGTGCCCTGGAAAGGAATACTGAGATCAGCACCAGTGTGGGCCCTTGTATTCGCTGCGGTGAGTTCATTATTATTATTCTTTATTAGAAAGAGAGAAAAATTAGAGGAGAAATATGGATTTAAAGGGAAACAGAAACGTAGAACAGAGAAAATACAATTATGCTGTTGTAGGTTATTATTTTAGCATAGTAAGCTAAAACGATAGAACTAATATAGATAATTTCATGATTATAGGGATAAAAGAGTGTGACTATAAAGCGACTGTTATGAGTTCGATCCCTACTCGGGGGAATGAATTATTATTTTTTAAATATTTACATTTCTTTTATTTGTCACCAATACAAAAGCCCGGCGTTGAGTTCCGCTAGTCAACACGGAAAGTGATACAGCGTGAAGCTGATAAAATATTAAAATTATATATTATTATCTATTTGCATATAAAGTTTTATTAATAGCATATAATTTCAATGCAGTATAATATACGACACTTATGTATGTATGACGCGATGTAAGCAAATTCCATCACATACAAAATTTACATGTTAAATTGTACCTTAATTGTACAGAAGTTATTTAATTTCAATTTTAAACCACCACGATAAGGTTCAAATTACTTTGCTCTATTGAATGCTTTTCGAGGTGTGGTTCCGGATTTGATACTGTACTGTTATATGCTAAAGATTATTCTTCAACGGCTCTAAGCGTTATCCTCCTACAAAGGATGCTTAAATAGCTTAAGTTTTTGTAAAGGTTTTTGTTTTGAATTTTCTGGTTTACCCGACTCTTGAAAAATATACAATTGTAAATTTGACTTACATATTAACTAAATGGAATCAAATTTAATTCTTCAATGTCAAAAATAAATGGAATTATGTTAAAGTTAAACTTATTGTTTAAAATATAAAAAAGGCTAAGGTGATATCCCAGTTTGATAATTTTATCTTGGTATATCTTTATGAATATATTAATTTATATGCAATTAATTGCTTAATGCATAACCTTATATATTACAAAGGAATTACACTTTTTCACGTTATTTTTATTATATTTCTGTGTTAAAATAACGGCTCTTCTCATCAATTCAAAGTTTCTTTTTGTTCAAAACAAATAATTATCCAATTTTTTTAACTCTTAATTGAGGATAACTTTTCGTGCAATTATTATTGCGCTTGCCTTTTCTAATTAGTAAAATAAATGTGTAAAACTCACTCGTCGATTTTAAATACAAAGTTTTGTTAAAATAATTATAATATAGTAAATTTAATCTCTGTAATACTAGTCGTTAGCAAAGAATAAGTATATGAAATTAAGATTTCATCTATGGCTCTTGTCTTGTCGTAGACTTCAGAAGATTCCTCATTCTATATTTAGAAATAAATGTACTTTAAAGGAAAATAAAACTTCCATGTTTAATTCAACACATTATAAAGGAAATAAATTCATTAACTGAATACTAATGTCAAAAGGTTCAGAGCTAATCTATAAATATATGTAGTATTCATAATAGTTTTATTATTATACGAAGTTTTAATGTGTAATTTGAGGCCAGGCGTGGCGCAGGGTCACAGGGGTGTGACTGTTAACGCGACAGATTGTAGGTTCGATTCCCACTCGATGAAAACTACATATTTAATATTTTCATTTTCTTCGCTCTAGCGTCGAAAAGCAAAGCAAAGCGCATCGTTTAGTTTCGGCAGTCAACAAACAATGCCTCTAGAATTCCCCGAAAAATGGGGAACGGAGTGTCTTAACTCTAGGTTCCCTCTGCGTAAAGCTAAAAAAATAATATTGTTATTATACGAAGTTTTAATGTATTCTTTAACTGTCGCTCAAACAAAGGTTTTATTTCGATGGTAATTTATTATTTTGTTAGGAAATTACGTAATCCTAATGACTCGTTCACCATGGGAGAGGCCTTGGTCCAAGTATTATAATACAGGCTTGCATGCGTTGCACCATAGCTTGCAGTAATCAAATTTGGTACCGCTGCCATTTTTAGATTATTTCCAACAATGTTTTTTTAGCTTGTATTTTTACTTTTTATTATAATATGTATAGATAATTAATTCCCTCTAGTGGGGATCGAATCCACAAACGTCGCGGTACAATGCTCCTGTTCCACGAAGGCGTTATTAAACAAGATAATAAAAATAATATAAATTTCTATTGAGAGCACGTTTTTGGTCGCTATCCGACAAGATTTGAAGCAGGTATAAGACAAAGTAATTTACATAATACGCCTACTTGTTTAGCCTAGCTATAAATTGGAGCGTTCACCTTTTAAACTTGAAATGGTTGAGCTTTCGTATTTACACGATTCGAGGATTTGTGACTTGGAGTTTAATAGATATACAGTATTTATTTACAGATATATAGTATTTTATAGATATACAGTATTTATTTACAGATATATAGTATTTTATAGATATACAGTATTTGTTTACAGCATTTAATAATATAAAATACCAAGAGGCCATTTGTGGCGCAGTGACTATGACTGTAAACACGACCAGTTGTGGGTTCCATTCTGAATGAAATATTTATTATTTTTTCTTCGCTCTGAATTCTTGCTTCTTATTAATTCGGAAAAAAATGATACTTAACACTAGGTTCCCTCTGCGAAGCCTGCTGTGAGCAGGGTTTAACATGACGCTAAAAATATGCATTATCAATAGACGCTACTGCTCAAAAAAATGTTTTCAGTGTATATGAAGATAAAAAACGCTGTTATCTACTGTTTTAGCCATGAAGTATTTTTACCTTAATTCTAATTAACAAATGAAATTAACATATTTATTAACTTATATCTTAACAAATAACCAACTAACTTATTGTTATATTAACAAATGAAATCAACAGATACATTAACAAATAACTAACTAACTAACTATTATATTATCAATATCTATTTTACAGGTGGGCCACGACTGGGGATACTATACAATGGTGACAGACCTCCCTAAATACTCAACAGATGTTTTAAAATTCAATATAGCTACCACTGGAACCCTCACTGCCTTGCCATATATAGCGATGTGGCTTTCCTCGTTTCTATTCGGGTTCGTTTGCGATTTGTGCATCAAGAAGGGATGGCACACGATCAAGACAGGAAGAATTATTCACACTACTATAGGTTTGTGATTATGGTCTTATATGATAAAAAAAGTCTATTTTTTCTCCTACATTTCTCTTTCGCCTGCAAATCTCACGTAACGTATCAAAAGAAAAAAATAATTACCAACTTATTGTATTTGTAGTTCATTTCTTACGAAATGTATGCATTCGTCCACAAATTTAAGTTTGTGAGCTTTTATAAGTTGTACTTCCGACTTAAAAGTAGTAACGAAACCCTCGGTGAGCGAGTCCGACTCGCACTTAATCGGGTTTTATTTTCGTGGACAATATTTTTAACAATGTTTATATATTATTTGTTTAAATTTAAATGAGTCTAAATGGGATGGAATAAAATTATGTAGTTTATAGTTTTTTTTTCATTTTCATACATTTTTTATTAACAGCCGATATAAAGCCTACTGCAATAAATAACAATATTTTTTCCTTAGATAAGATAATATACGAGTATGTTTTGTTGTTATGAATTATTATTAAACTTCTTTCTTAGTAATTATTTGCTCTTAGCGTTATCTGGCTTCATATATTTACTAGGCGTTATCTGGGACATCACCATGCACATGCCCAGTTGACACAAATATTTGTTTTGAATTTGCATTGGTACAATATTGGCATTCAGATGTGTGGTGGAAAGATTGTGTAAAAAACAAAAAGTAATCCGGAATCCTGTTTTTCAGCGGAAAGACTTTTAATATGGCAAAAGATAGTTTAAAAGTGCTAAGCTTGTTTTTATTTGAAATCAGCGTTCCTAGTTCCTTACTGTTACCATAAAGCAAAAGCCCGATATTTGAAAGTTGAAAAATTCGGCGAAAAGTCGAAAACTTTGTCTGTGAGTGTCTTAACACTAAGTCCCTTCTGCATAATCTTTAGTATGCGGGATACAGCGTGAAGCTGATTTTTAAATTAATATAATATTTATATAATAGACATAATATATATATTTTGAAATATTTCTCAGCTGCTACCGGACCAGCTATTTGCATCATCTTGGCTTCGTATGCTGGATGTGATCGTATTGCTGCAATGGTGTACTTCGTTCTATCTATGGCGTTAATGGGAGGATTCTATAGTGGGATGAAGGTGATTATGACATAAATGTTTTTTTTTTAAATATATATTTTTTATGTTTTTTTTTCATATTTCCGATCAGTATTGTTGATATCTATATATATAAAATCGAAAGGTCACTCACTCATCACGAAATCTCAGAAACTACAAGTGCTAGGAATCTCAAATTTTGCATAAAAGTTGTTTATAGGACGTAGGTGCTCGCTAAGACGAGAATTTGCAGTATTCGACTTCTAAGGGGTTGTTTTTGGGGTTAAAAATTTGTATGAAACTTCGTTACCACAAATGCTAGGAATCTCAAATTTTGCATGAACATCACTTATAGGACGTAGGTACTCATAGAAATTAATAATGACGTAGTTCACGCAGGCGAAGCCGCGGGCGGGCCGCTAGTTATGAATATAATTAGGAAAGAAAAATGATGTACTATTTTCTTTATTTGTGGGGACCAAAAAATACGAAGAACCTAATGAAAAATCATTGTATTATAAATTTAATTCTGATCAGGCAAATAATGTAAAACATATATTTTTTTATTTTTTTTATCTATATGCGACTTTTATATATTAATTCATATAATTTTCTTTGTATTTTAATAAGTATACTTTTTTAATTTAAAGGTAAACGCCTTGGATCTGGCACCGAACTATGCAGGGTCTCTCACATCGCTTGTGAATACCACATCCACGTTTGCTGGTATTGTCACACCATACCTTATTGGGCTGTTGACGCCTGACGTAAGTTTACATTTAAATTAATGCTAATGTCTACGCAATCATCTCGTAAACATATTTATTTTTATTGTCAAAATATTTTGAAAGAGAAACGACTACTAATTAAATATTTAATATGAATTATTTACCTTACTCACTTACCTCACTTTATTTTAGCTTATATATATTAAATTTCTAACAACATTTAATTTATTATCCATATCTATATTATAAATTCGAAAGTAACTCTGTCTGTCTTTTACGCAATCAGGGCCAAACCGCTAATTTAATTGTGATAAAATACTCATATAGAGATACTTGACGGTCTCGGGTTGAACATAGGATACTTTTTTTTCTCATATTTGTAATATTAACGATATATACCAATATATTAAAATGCTTATTAATTTGACATGCAATTTATTCTGCCAAACATGGCATGGCATTAATAACAATTAACAACCGTCGCTAGGCAACCGTTGCTAAGCAACGATTTGCAAAGTTTGTTGTTAGAAAATGACACCCAAAATGAGCTTGCTTAACGCATCTCTCTATTGAAAACCGAAAATAATTTCATAAATATATTTAATAAATATTCGTATAGTTCAAGCAGGCGTAGCCGCTTTCGGGTCCACTAGTATTTTAATAGTATTTTATTAGTACAAAATAATTCATATTACTTACACTTGTACTGTTTCTACGTAGAACTCAAAAAGAAACCTAAGAAACGAAATTCAAAATATGAACATTAAATTTATTATTTTTTGCAGTCAACACTGGCCCAATGGCGTGTCGCTTTCTGGGTGTGCTTCGCGGTGTTAGTTGGCACAAACGTGGTGTACTGCATATGGGCAGATGGTGAACAGCAATGGTGGGATGATGTACGCAAATTTGGCTATCCCGCTGGTTGGAAGCACGGATCCATAGTGCGCGATGAAAATCCAGAACAACCTGAAGCCGTTAGATTATCCAGTAGAAAGGATAATGACGATGCATTTTAAATTATTTCATACAATAATTAAATAAAAATCCTCGTATATTAATTTAAAGGCATTTAAAATAATCCAATGGTTTATTTTCAAACAATAAATGTATAATAACGATATATTAATTTTAACATTCTAAAAGATCGATATAAATTGTACTGAATTGTGATAATTGCGTAGTACGTTTACATAAAAAAACCATTTTGTGTTAATTCTACCTAAATATAAGCAAAACAACTACGAATTTCCCGATCTGAATTCTCCCAATTGGGCAATTATGTAACTCACTTTATTTTCAGGGTTATTTTCAGGGTTTATTTTCACAAGTTAAACTAGTTAAAGCTTATTATCTAGGTAATAAGCTTTTTTATACAACATTTTGCTAGTCAGTGAATTTTAATTGAAAAATGTAAGCCATAATATTTTATTAAAATATATATGAATTATTATTTCCATTTACATTTAAATACTGAAGTATAATGTATATATACATTGTACATAATAATTTCATAATTATGTTAATACTCGCAATAATAAAAAATATGTTACAGAAAACTTTATTTTATTTTAAATTTAAGATTTTGATATTTTCAAAAATTAAATTAAATTACCACATTTAACCGATAATTTAATTAAATTTAAATGTTGAAGCTAAAATTGTTAATGGTAAATAAGCAAAATTCTTATTAGCCTGCCTTGCTACCTATCAGTTTATAAAGTAAATAGAGAATTATCATTTCACAAATAATATGATATCAGAAACATCTTACAATTTTGTTTAATAGTATACCTACATATATCTGTATTTTTATTTAGTAATTACTGAGATGTTATCAAGAAACATTTTCAAAGTATAATTAATACCACAATTAATTACTAATTATGGAAAAAACATTCCAAGAAGAAAGTTTACTTAACAATGAAGTAGAACCACCTTTAAAAGAAGATGGCTCGTTTATAAATAGTCTACGAACGTGTGAGTGTGATTTTTCCATTATTTTGATCAATACATTCACAGTCTATGCAATTGAGAGACATCCGACCTAACTAGCGAAAAAATATTTCTCTGATATTCACTTAAGGTAATCGTATCTGCAAGATTAAAATTATTTACACCCCCAACTGCAGACTATAATTTTGTTAAGAAACGGAAAAAAATGTTTGTCAGTGCAGATAATTCTTCGACATCAAAAATATTATATAGATATAATGTAAATTAGCTCATTACAATGTACATTACGCATGTAACATGGGAAGTGTTCTGAGGAACTGTTTGACCTGTTACCTGTCGCCGAATTTTCTAACCGCACAGTACTTCTCAAACTCAAATATCATCCACCTCCTCTGGAATCGTAACAATCCACTACTGTGCGGTTTTGTAGAAACTTACTTCAACGGGAAGTATTTTTGTACTTTACCATAAATTCCGCCTACGCACCTGTAGCTCCTCTGGCAATGCAAGGCATCGTGGGCGTCGATGATCACTTACCATCAGGCAACCCGTACGCTCGTTTGCCTTATCTTTACCATTAAAAAATATGAATAGAAAACAATATAAATAAAAAAATATATAAATAATAAGCAAGAATCATTAAATTATTTCTAGGTTGTTTAATGCCCAGACGATATGTTTTTGCATTAGTGGGACTTATTGGAATATGTAACGCGTTTACAATGCGTGTCAGCTTAAATATTGCTATAACCCAAATGGTACTACATAAAAAAGTTAGTAAGGAACATTTAGATCCAGACGCGTGTTCTGTAGACGTCGTAGTGGGTAACTCGACAGTTTTCATAAATCCGGTAAGTTGAAATAATAATATCAAAGAAAGAAAGAGAGAAACGAGAAGAAATAATCAAAGAACTCCAGAAAGAATATATACTATCAAAATTTGGACTAAGTCTCATCTCATCACTCATTTATTGATAATGTTTTAATTTGTAGTTGTTTGATGAATTTCTAGAATTTAAATCCTTATAATATAATAAGAAAACAAGGCTGATTATGATTTTTTTGAAGCATTAATTTATTAATTAATATTTTCTATCACGGCGTTGAGTTCTGCCACTCAACACGTAATGCCTCCGGAATTTGGCAGAGAGTGGGGAAAGGAGTGTCTTAACACTAGTTTCCCTCTGCCTACCCTGCTATTTGCGGGATATAGCGTGATACTGGAAAAAAAAATATTTTCGTAGTTTTGATACATAAGTAAAAGTTACCAATATTTTTGGTCCACACAAATTAAAAATATTCATTAGCTTTATCAATTTATTGTGTTACCAATCTATTTAACAATTGAATTATTTTCAGCATGCCATATTTGAATGGGATGAAAAGACACAAGGTCTTCTTTTAAGTAGTTTCTATTATGGCTACTTTACAACACAAATTATTGGGGGATACTTGGCGCAGAGGTTTGGTGGGAAATGGGTTCTGGGGTGTGGACTTCTTAGCACTGCATTGTTAACATTTCTTACACCAGTTGTTATAAGATCAGGCGGTGCAACGTGGTTGTTTATTCTTCGTATTGTTGAAGGAATGGGAGAGGTAAATAATATTCGTATAACATTTTTTTACTAGAAATTATAAGCTGTATCGATGATTTTTACTTTTTTCAGGGTCCAACCATGCCTGGATTAACTTATATGATGGGACGATGGATTCCAACTCATGAAAGAGCATTTATGTCTGCTATAATATTTGGTGGTGGACAAGTAGGAAATATATTCGGACCAGTAGTCGCCGGTCTACTTATGACCAATGGAAAAGACTGGGCAAACGTATTCTACTTTTTTGGTGGTTTTGGAATAATTTGGTTTCTGTTATGGGTGAGAGATAGTCATCAAACATATAAAAATTTCTTTTAGTATAATAAAAATAAGATTTTTATTTGATATACAGTTTCACGCATGTAGCAGGGTAGGCAGAGGAAGTCTAGTGTTAAGGCACTCCGGTCCCCTAATATCCTCCAAATTCTAAAGGCATTGTGAGTTGAGTGGTGGAAGTCAGCGCCGCGCTTTGCCTTGGCACCAGTGCGAAAGAAATTAAAATATTAAATACTTTATTTCCTCGTGGGAGAATCGAACACAGAGCCTATTACGTTTACAGTCACACGCTCGTGCCCCTGCGTCACGACTGGCTACTGTTTTATTTAATTTTATTAAATCTTCAGAGTGTTTTATGCTACAGTGAACCTAAAACTCATCCTTATATAACGAAATACGAACTAGAATTTTTAAATAAAACAGTGCCAAGAGCTGAAAATAAAAGGAAAGACGATCCTATTCCTTGGAAAGCTATTCTTCGATCTCCACCTGCTTGGGCTTTACTAGCAGCAAACGTAAGTGCCAATAGTAAATATTACAGACATTACTGAAAAAATAAAGATTTCTAAGACTACTCAATTTATATAGTGATTAATAATTTAATTTACAAAATTCTCCTAATACTTTTCTTGGTTCTAGGTTGGCCACGACTGGGGTCTATATACTATAGTCACTGAGCTTCCCAAGTATGCGTATGATGTATTGAAGTTTAACATAGCCACCACTGGTTTTCTGACTGGCCTACCATTCGCTGCCTCCGTTATTTGTTCCTCCATTTTTGGATTTTTATGTGATTTAGGTATTAAACGAAAATGGTATAAAGTAAAAACAGCACGACAGCTTTTTACAACTATAGGTAAAAAAATACCTTGCCCTTTATATCTTACTTTCTATGCAATAAATATGATGTTTTTCCTAAGGAAAAAAGATAATATTGTACATTTTATGTTAATATTTTAGCTTCTACTGGACCAGCTATTTGCATAATCTTAGCCTCATATTCTGGATGTAATCGATATACCGCAATGTGCTATTTTATTTTATCTATGGGGCTAATGGGGTCTTATTACAGTGGCATGAAGGTCTGTTAATTAACTTAATATTTTATACTTTCAGCAAATTAAAAAAATCTTAATGGTGAATTCTCAATATCCTTTAGTAAATATATAGTCAGCGATATAAAATAGGATATATTATATGAAAGTAACTTTATTTATCATAAAATTTTAGGTTAACTGCTTGGATTTAGCACCCAATTATACGGCCACTTTAACATCGCTTATAAACACCGTATCGACATCAACAGGAATAATAACACCCTACTTAATGGGGCTTTTGACACCTGATGTAAGTTAGTTGTTTTAATTTCTGTATTCCAGTTTTAGGTTTTATTAAACTACCTAATTAAAAATCATTGAACTTTAGATCACACTCTATATTTGTAATGCCTCAAAAAGTCGATGGAAAGTGAGGATCAGAAGTATTTTAATGGATAACAGAGTGTCTTAAAACTAGAATTCTAGGTTTTTCTGCCTACTTACTATTTGCGAGATACAGCTTGAAGTTAGAAAAAATGTAAAAGTAATAACTAATTCTATGATGTACCTATAAAAATGTTGCATTTTAATTTATAGTCTACTCTGGTTCAATGGAGGATAGCATTCTGGATATGCTTTGTGATGTTGATAGGAACAAATATTATATACTGTGTTTGGATGGAAGGAGAACAGTTATGGTGGGATGATGTTAGAAAACATGGTTATCCCTCCGGATGGAAACATGGACCTCTTACCATCGAAGAGATAGACGCTGCTAAAGAAGTACAACATAATGTTACTGAATTAGAAATACTATAGTACCAGTACCAAACAGAGATTGAATGTTTTCCCAAATAAAATTATTATAACTTTATTTTTTTGCTATATTTTTTAAACCTTACATTTATGTATTATATATTTATCACTATCTCTATTCCCACATGTTTTCGAGAAAAGATCGTTTTAAAATACTACTTGCTTGAGCTCGTACGTGAATATTTAACTAACGTTATATGAAAGCAACAGGTATTTCCATCTCAACATCTGGACCGACCCTTATGCCACAAGAACTAATTCGAAATACATGTTCAGCTGTTCCTTCCACTTTAGTGGATGAAAATGTTAATTGCATCCTGTTGTTAACAGGTAAGCTATTTGCTCTATAAATGTAATTGCTATAAAATAAATACAGGAGAAGGAACGTGTTCTCCTTCGTACGTACTGTAAACTGATACAAATTGAGATTACATTTATTTAAAGAGTAGTTTATTTTGATTTATATAATATAAGGCGTAGTTTATAATTGTTATAAATATATATTTATAATGTATAATAAGACAACTTTTATATCTTCTATGTTTTTTAGTTTACGCTGCTTAGTTTAGTTCACGCACATAGCAGGCTGGGCAGGCAGGGAACCTGGGAACCAAGTGTTAGAACACTTCAGGAACCCACTTTCCGCCAAATTTTGGGTTGCATGTTGAGTGGAGCATTTCAACGCTATGCTTTGCTTCATTGCCAGAGTTATAAATGATAATATTAAATAATTCATTTCCTCAAGAAGAAGGAATTGAACCCTTAACTTGTCTTGTGGACCACGACTGGCTTCTAATATCTAAGTGTCAATGATTTTAATCACTCAATGATTTTTTGTAAATGAATTACAGTGTTAATTTTTTTAATAAAAAATAAAATATATATTGTTATACAATATCAACATAATCATCATTATCATTCGCATTTACATTTGCGGAGTTGTGAACTTGCATACATTTTCTAGTTTGTCTCAATTTCCTTGTAGTTTCAGCTATTTCTTCTTCATATAGCTTTTTCTTTTCCCTGAGTTTAATGACCTGTATTTAAAATTAATACATTTAGTTGTATCGCAGTGTACAGTAAGTAGTGTAAGTAATAACAAATAAATGATATATTTTCAAAGAATATGTATTATAAAATATTTAGTAGATTAATCTTTTTGACAATTAGAATAGACATAGTATAGGTTCTATTTTTAAAAGCTGTTTCTTTAATTTATCTTAATTAACTAAAAAGGTAGCACTACATTTTAGTATAAAATCGCCGTTGTGACGCAAGGCTACAAGCATGCAACTGTAACGCCCATATATTGTGGGTTCGATTCCAACTCGGGGGAATAAACTATTTAATATTGTTTGAAATCGAAAGCGGTTAAGGTTTTTAAAAAAACAAGAGAAAAGATGAAAACACATATTTCTAAATTATTTTGAAAGAGATTAGATTCACACGAGTTTCCATCCAATAAGGACGTCGCCGACAAGCAACTGCCTCTATCGACACAAAGCCATTGTTTTTTAGGTCTTTTCCACCTACATCTACCCTCTTTTACACGAGTTTGCTAACAATATTATCTTTTTTACGAAGCTAAGCACTCCCCCTCTCTTCGCTTTTCACTTGAATTAGAGACATTACGTGTTACACCACGCATAAATTTCACTTATTACCCAATGTAAAAATTGAACCCACGACCAACCGACCGTCAAGGGTTGCTCCACTACGCCGTATAAAAACTGTATAATAACAAGATCAATCAAAAAAACTTAAGAACGATAATGCAGGGATAATAGGCTCTAAGCATGACATCGTACCTGGTCGGTAGCGTCTTGGTAATCACGCAACAAATCCTTCCTGGTGAGGAGACCTGCCTTTATTCTTTCCGCTTCGAGAGACCAACGTAGTTTATCGCGTCGTCCCTTTTAATGAAACCAAATAAATTATAAAAACTGCGTTAAGGTAAGTGGAATTACACGATTTTACACAATTAATTTGTATTAATTTATTTTTGACATTTTCGAAAGAGAAATATTAATTTAGAAAACATATAAAAATTTGAACGTAGCCAAATATGAACTTCGGAATTTAAGTTTTCGGGTGTTTTCCAAGAGGCGCGGCTTCAAATCCCGCTACGTTATTTTTTTATACTTTTCCTAAATAAGTACTCTTTAGGTAGGTAACCTATCAATGTAATAAAATGCTATTTTTAAATACTTTGTCCCATCTGTTTTGTTATTTGCTTGAAAATTTGCTATACATAGAGGAGGTTATCAATGTATTTTTACTCAATCAATTATCAAGAAACTATGATAATTCTTTATTGGTATTTTACCTCATGCCATAGAGGTGGCGATAGGCGCTTACGACCATGCTTACCATAATTTTTATCCACTTTGCCAAAAATGTATTTACAATTTTTTTTTCATATAATCAAAATGTATTAACATTAAAGAATTTGCATATATAGTAAATATATAATTACTTTTATTTCACCTAAGTCTCCTCTGGCTCTTAAAAGTTCAATTTCAGCATCTCCAAGATCACATTCGGTGAAATCAATGACTTCGTCCGTGTGATTCATTTTTTCTCTTATATGAGCAAGCATTTGGTTGTGTTCGGTGCAATTTACACGATTCTTTATTAATTCGTCTTCTCTTTCTATGTTAAAAAAAGAAGAGAGAGAAGTTTCAAAAACAAATTTTAAAATTTAATTAAATTTACAAAATATTTTAAAAATATGTTTTTTTGGCACTTTAAAAATTATGATTTTTTTAATTTCATCATTCACGACACCTAATAGTTTTGCTAAATTTGGCAATATAAACTGATATTTAACATATTCGTATCATGTTTGTTTAATATTTTCATTTGTTCGCTCTGGTGTCGAGGCCAAGCGCGGCGTTGAGTTCCGCCACTCAACACTCGGGTGTTCGCCTCCAGAGTTCAACGGAAAGTGGGAAGCGGAGTGCCTTAACACTAGGTTCCCTCTACCAACCCTGCTGTATGCGGAATATAGCGTGAAACTGATTTGGTGAATGAAGAAAGATTGTTGTGAATTATTTACTTTAAGATCAAAAATCATTAAATACCTTCAATTTTTGACAGATAATTTTGCTTGTCAATATAAAGCTGTTCGAACTGGGCCACATTGAGGCCCGGAGCAATCATTTCCAATTTATGAACAATAGTTTCTAATTCATTTACTGCATTCCTCGCCTGGATGTGGCGTAGGCACAGAGCTGATGATTGTTCACCTTTGCGCTGTTGTAGAGTTAGGAATCGTTCTACAGTCTGAAATGGAAGATATAAACAAGTGTGAATTGAATTGTAGAGCTTAACGCCGCGTTTTGCCATATTACCAGGCCGATAGTGCAGAAATATTAAATATTTCATTACCTCGAGTGAGAATCGAACCCACAATCACGACTGGTCTCATATTATTAGTTATTTTTTTACGTTATATACGTTAAATTTACATATATATAAAATAATAAAATTTTACTAATATTAAACACTACATGAATACTTGAGACGTTTGTACAGACAGAACATACATAACAATATCGATAACTACAAAAAGTAATTTAATAATAATCTATTTGCTTTTAACATTTCATATAAATAAGGAATTTTAGGAATTACCCTAAATAATAAATTGCCTCATAATAAGAATTTATACTCTTATTGTTTTAGATATTCATTATCACGCTGTATCCCGCATACAGCAGGTTAGGTAGAGGGAATCTAGTGCTGAGACACTCCGTTCCCCGTTCTGCCGAATTCTGGAGTCATTGCATGTTTTGTGGCAGAACTCAGCTCCGCGCTTTGCCTCGACACCAGAGCGAAGAAATGGAAGTATAAACGTAAACGTTATCAACAAGAAGCAATAACCAATATAACCTTATCAGCGATCGGCTTCCCCTTCTTAGAGTAAATAAGTCCAGTGCCAGTCGTCCGTTCATATGTCTGGAGGCTATCGAAACTTTTCTCCACGTGTTCTAGTTTGCCGATGTACTGCACTTGAACAGCGTTCAATTTCGATTTGACCTGTGAAAATAATTAATCTTTCGTTATTGATTTTGCCATTTTACTTTTAAAAATGTATTTTATATCATGAACTTATTAAAGAATCTAAGGCTATTTAAAATTGTCCTAGACTTTTCACCGATGCCTCCAGATCCCTGGACGTTTGAATCCACTAGAATAAAATAGAATCACACTTGAGGGTATGCACTAAATATTTTTTAAAGTTATGGGGTATAAATTGGCTATTAGCCAATTATCTGGCTTTCCATTTCCCTTTTTTTACATTAAATCTTTTTTAATTGATTCTTGTAACAGAATCTAATTAAATTAACTTATAACCAAAGAAATAGATGCTTATCTTGAAAAAAAAAACAAAGTATTTATACGGCTATACTGTAGAAAGCGTAGGATACCCTTTAAATATACCAAATATCCTGTTAAAGTAAGAGTTTTCATTTTTTTCCATTGAAGTAAATATATTATGAGTATACGTATCGAAAATAAAGCCAGTTGGTTGGTTCCCAGGTTCCCTCTACCTACCCCGCAATGTGCGGAATGTTTCTTGTACCTATTAAAAAGAAAAAAACGAACATATATTAGATATAATTTTAAAACTATAGATAAATAAAGTTATTCACATCAGCCATTTCTACTTCTTCCTTTTCCTTGAGTTCTTGATATGTGAATAGTTTTTGTTGGTATTTGTCTTCTAAGTGTGGTACATTTTCTAAGGGTTTTAGAACGTGGTCGAGCTTTCTCTTTCTGTAATAAATAATTGTCAGAAACAATGAAGGAAAGAGCAAAAAATTAGTTCAGCGTATGAAGAAATGGTTGATACAATATATTATCATAATTACTAAGATTATTTTAAATCTTAGATATTACATTTAAATGTTCTGGAATTTAATCTAAATAGTTTTTCATGGTTAAAGCTACAGCTACAGAATTTTTTTGTCTTGCATCTTTTGCATCTTTTTAATCTTCATGAATTTTAAGAAAACACAACTTTTTCATTTCCTTGGATTGCATAAATACGAATCTTTTTAAGATTGGATATTTAAGTTCCATCTCTATCTAGAAATACTGGTACTCGCCTAACTTATTTATTCTTGATTTCATTAAAATCCATCACTCTAAGGTTAACGAAAATTGGTAAAATACAATTTGCGGTCGTCATGGCACAGTGGCACAAAGGTGTAACTGTAACGCGACGGTTATTAGTTCGATCCCCACTGTCACCAAAAGCTTGGCATTAAGTTCCACCTCTCAACATGCAATCCCTCTAAAAATTCGGCGGAAAATAGACAACGGAGTGTCTTAACACTAGGTTCCTTCTGCCTATCCTGCTGTATACGGCAAACAGCGTGAGGCTGATTTTAACAGTGCAAATTGCATTGTTAAAATCAGCTTCAAAAGCTTCAGCGTATTCAGTAGAATACACCTAGGGGATTCATGCTCCCTTTCGTTTCATACTGTAATATGTACAGCTATACGTGCACAGCTATAAATGCTCCCGTTCCGCTACCAGAGCAGACAAAGCAAAAATAATTGTGTTATCGGTGGAATTACGCCTGCGTAAACTCATTTTATACCTAAGGATGGCTTATTATTAACCTTATTTATATAATTATTTTATATATGAAACTCGGCTACCTTATATAATATAAAATATTTTAAGGAACGGCATCAAACAAGCTAGACAGACTTAACCTGGGAACCTAATGTTGGGTCCCTCCGTTCATCACTTTCCCCTGATTTTTAAAAGAATAGCGAGTTGAGAGGCGGAATTGACACCGTTTTGCCTCGGTAGGATAGCAAAGAAATGAAAATACCGAATACTTTATTCGCTCCAGTGGGAACCGAACCCATATATTGTACTCCTGCATCACGACTGGCCTGGCAAAAGTTAAGGTAGCCGATATATCACTCACTTGTAATATTCGGCAAGACGGCGATGAAGTAAATTATTTTTTATCTGCAACTGATGATGTTCGTACATCATGTCTCTGTAGACTTGCAAATATTCATCTCTGTTTATTGTCAAAGCACCTGCAGCTACGCCCCTGCCTGTTTGGCCGCAAGAGACTTCTTTGTAATTTTCCTCACTTCCTGTTTCGAACGCTTTTGTATTATTACAATTAAATATGTTATTATTAAAACTAATATACCTATTTGTTTTTAGCACCTAGAAAGCATAAAGATTTTTCAATTTTATCCTGCTTTAGCTTTTTAGTTTACGCTTTATCCTGTATATAACAGTTTTCTAAGGGAAACCGCTGAGAGTCTTTATTCTGCACTTTCCGCCCTGATTCGAGTCATTATTATTGAGTAACGGAGTTGAACCCCGCAAATTTGGGTGGCTAAAGCGGAAATCAGAAAGACCTTATTTCCCTGACTGGGGATTGAGCCCAGAACCATCATGTTATACGTAGTCTCACTATACCACAATGGAGAACTTAAAGGTAGGTTATTAAAAAATGTTTTGAATTTTTGTGTTCTTACGGAATAGAATCTAACAACGACCTTTGAAAAAGCAAACTAACTCTGGATCTAAAGCAAAAGAACAACTAATGATGCACTTTAAACTATTTTTAAACCTATTTATTGAATTTATTTTTTATTATGCAAATAGATATTCAGGATAAACGGTTCATGGAAACATGTTAGCCTGTTACTCCCGACATGATTACGAGCAAAAATTTAAACAAGTATTTCACAAACACCTGGTCTTTGTTACTTGTTGCATAAATCAGTTTAAATTATAAACAAAAAGCACAAGGCAGGTTTTATTTTAACGCCTACAAACAACTTTAGTTTTTTAATCTTCCTGATTTATCTCATCATCATATAGCTAGGTTAGGTTAGGCAGAGAAAACCTAGTGTTAGAACACTCCACACCAAAATTGCAGACCAATATTCGAGGCTTTTATTGAGTGGTGGACTCCAGAGCGAGGAAATCAAAAGAAATTTATTCCTTCTAGTGGAAATCAAACCCGTAACCGTCTCATTTTCAGTTAATATTACTTCAAAATTGCAATAGATGAAAGGACATATATATATGAACGAGAATAACTTATAGAACCGACATTACCTTACCTGGGAAATGAAAATGTCAGATGAAGAAAGTGTGAACTTAACTTATGTGAATTCAATTTTATCGTCCCATATTTTAAAACATCATTTCGAATGCAAATATGACCGAATCGGAAATCGACCGTGCGCCCCTTAAAAGAGCTCTTATTTGTTAAGTTGTGGACATATGCTTAGCGTTACGTCAATATTTTCATACGGTCGCTGTAGCTTGTGAAATTTTTCAAAAGTCGTGCTATTCGTAAAAGAAAGTTGTTTTTGTTGTATTTTTTTCATAATTAATGAAAAATATTCGTTAAATGTTATTTTCATTTTTTTTCTCAGCTTCACAGTGTATCCCGCACATAGCGGGGTAGGCAAAGGGAACGCAGTGTTGAGACACTCCGTTCTTGACTTTCCGTCGAATTCTGGAGTCATTTCGTGTTGAGTGGCGGAACGAAATAATAGTGTTAAAATGGAGTGGAGAAAAAGTGGGGGGAACCCACAAGCCGTCGGTTTAACAGTCACTCTTTGTGCCCATACTCCACGACTGACCTCTGATTAACTGAAACTGGGGAGAAGCTACATTTGATATCATCGTATTGCAGTAAGGCGTGTCTTACTATCATTAACTACCCTGCTCGTGATAGTTATGGAATTAAATTATACCCAGGGGAAATTTTATATTTAAAATATGTTGGTATTTTACATATTTACCTTAAATTTATTTTTCTTATCAGGCCAGAGAATATTGAATATAAGGTAATATCAATTTTAAATACATAATATAGGGATCGTATGTAAAAAAGTAGGTGCAAATTGGTAATTTACAAACCATTCGAAATACTAGTGTTGTCACCATCAGTATTTTCGAGCTTTTTCTTCTTTTCACTTTTAAAATCTTCAGTTTGCTTGAATTAATACAATAAATAATTAATACAGATTACAAGAAATTTCATTAAATATAATTTAATTGTCTTTATAAAATAAAATATAATTCAAAGTTGTTTAAGCTTTTGCAAAATTCCATCCTAAAAATTAAATTATAGAGTAGAAAATAGCAAACATTCACGCAACTTTGTATGTTGAATTGCGAAATACAGTACTTTCCTTTTATTTTAATATTTTTTTTATATTTTGTAGCTTCACACTGTATCCCGTAGATAGCAGGGTAGGGAAAGAGTACCTGGGAAACTAGTGTTAAGACATTCCGTTCCCATTTACACACTACCCCACTTATCCCAATTTCGGAGAATTTCCATTGCATGATGAGTAGCGAAGCTGAGTGTCTTAACACTATGTTCCCTCCGCCTACTCTACTACATGCGGGGAATATAGATTAAAATATAAAAAAATAACAACAATATTTAAAATAAAATTGACATTTTCTTTTAACAAATTAATATCCAATTAATAAAAAGCAGCTAAAATAAAAAAAAAAAACCTAACAAAACTAATACGTTATCCATTCCCGAAGAAACGCTTCTATTCGCTTGGTAGTCAAAGGGAAGTATATAATCTAAAGTAATAAAGTAAACCGAGTCGCATGTCGTTCCAGTCACAATAATTAAGTAGAAAGGGGGAGGCTTACCTTAGAGTCGGCCATATCGCGTGTTCGACTTGAATTACCTTCCCTTATTGATCTGTTTAAGGTTTCATCAAAAATTATTTTAATCCATTACGCTTAGCACAAGACATGCGAGACTTGTAACGGTTGCTAGGCAACGGGTAAACAATTATTGATTTACAGTCTTGTCAGTTTGTGAAATATACTAGCTGTGGCGACAGGTTTTACGTAGTGGAATATCAAAAAGCCGATGTTCGATCTTCACTCGAGGAAATTAAATATTTATTTACATTTATATTTCCAGGCCTCCAGAATTCGGCAGAAAGTGGGGAACAGGGTGTCTTAACGCGAAGTTCGCTTTGCCTATCCTGCTGTATGCGGGATACAGCGTGAAGCTAATTAAATTAAATTTAAATTTACAAAAATTAAAGGACTAATTTCTTTTTCTATTCATCAATATACGATACATAAAGGTATTATAAATAACAATTTCATCCTCACTGATTAATACACACGGAATTAAGTCTGATTGTCTGCCAAATTGTTACCTTTTCATGGCTGCACCTATAAACGAGTACATATTATATGAAATTTGGCAAAGCTTTAATTTTTTTCATTCCAGTCATACATATATGAGATTCTTTATGATGAGATATATGTACATTATATATATTTATTATAACAAAGTATTCACAGAAGCATTCGGCTTAAAATAAAAATTTTGCCATCAATATATAAACTCGACCAGTCAAGGGTGTGGGTTCGATTCCCACTCGAGGCAATGAGATATTTATGTATATTTATATTTTTATTTCTTCGCTCTATGTCACAGCAGAGCATGGGGTTCAGTTCCGCATCTCAACACGCAATGCCTTCAGAATTTGACGAAAAGTGGGGAGCGGAGTGTTTTAACACTAGGTTACACTGCCTACCCTGCTGTTTGCGGGTTACAGCGTGAAGCTGATTTAATTGTTAATTAATGCTTTATAATATTTATAAAGCTCGATATCTCTTATGCGACAGCTTTAGATTAGCACAAAAGTAATTAATTAATTCTGATATGGGTAAAGCAAAGTTTGAAAATGAGAAGTGACTTCCTCAATTCCATTAATTACATTGGTGAGGAAGTTTAATTATTTATTCTCTTAAGAGAAAATAAAAAATAAATTTTTAAATTGTTTTGTTCAGCGCGGCGGAAAGTGGGAAAAGTGGGAAACGGAAATGTTCTAACGGGTTACCTTTACCTACCCTGGTTATTATAAAAACTTTTTTATGTTTCTCTCTATGATGTTATATTTTCGATCACATTGCCTTATCTGGAGGCATCAATCACGATGTCCATGGCCGGATAAGCGCTGCCTGGGCCAAATGGCGAGAGGTGCCCAAGCCGATATACAAGAGCATCATCTGACCGATTCTTTTGTATGGCAGCGAATGTTGGCCAGCACTATCCTGGCACACTCTTGGGTAGTCTTGGGGTCCGTGACGTAACGGATAAGCTCCAAGAGCTTCGCCTGAGATGGTTTGGCCACGTTACGCGCCGGCCTAAGAACTATGTCGGATGCAAGTGCCTTGCTATATCAGTCCCTGGAGTGAGACCTCCCGCACGCCCAAGGAAGCGCTGGTTGGATGTCGTGATGCAGGACATGAGAGCCAATGGTCTAACCACCGAGGACGCAAAAGACCGTGCAAAGTGGAGTAGGTTGAGTAGGAAGGCAGACCCTGGCAATAGCCGGGATAAATACCATGAGGAAGATTGCCATATCTGCATCTTACTTCTGCCATTGATCCTGGCGTATGTTCCCAGACTCTGCCTTCCTGTTTATATTACTCCACTTTGCATGGTCTTTAACGTCCTCGGTGGTTAGTCCATTGGCTTTCATATCCTGCATCACGACATCCAACCAGCGCTTTCTTGGGCGTCCAGAAGGTCGCACTCCACTAACAGACAAAGCAAGGCACTCACATTCGATATAGTTCTTAGGGCAGCGCGCAACGTGGCCATACCATCAAATTGGGGAACTGAAGTATCCTAATTGGGGAACGAAGTATCTTAAAATTAGGTTTCCAAGTTCCCTCTGATTATTCTGCTATGTGCGTGACACAGCGTGAAACCAAAAAATCTTTTCATAAATAATAACTTTGAAGATTTCTTAAAACATTTACTGGTTCATTAGCACGCCTGGCCTTTCCTTCGACGATTTTTTAGGCCAGTAACCTTTGTTTGAGGTTGGCAGTGTCACAGACCGAAACTGGGTCGCTGCCAGATTTCTCGACAATGCAAAATCTTTAAATAGATCCACGTAAAGTGTACACTTTTTTTTTTCTTTCTACAAATCAGAAGAACTTTGAACCTATACCGATATCTATATTTCTTATTTTATAACTCAATTGAAAAGAAAATTTCAATAGAAAATATATTTTTTATGGTAGAAAAGTAAATTAAAGTATTCAGTTAGATAAAACAATTGGTGATGTCTACATTCTGAAAGTATGTCATTGTTTATTTTCACAGCGACACTAATGCCAAGACAAACTGGGGCTGTTCGTAATTTAACGCAATGTGACGATTTTCACCTACGTTAAATGTACTGTATCTGAGAAACTATTAGGGAATTGAATATTTTGAAATGTCTGTGTGTGTGGCTTATAAAATGCGACGACGAGGTATTGGTCGAATAATATTCTGATAATAATCTTATTTCTTACAGAATTAATTCATATTATTTTTCAGCTATATTGTTTTGCATCTTCACATGTAACTGTATATAATTTTAAATTCAGGCACAAGTTAGTTTAGTTCTAAAAAAATATTCGTTTTTTTTAGGGTTCCGTACCTTAAAAGGCAAAAACGATACCCTTATAGAATCATTTTGTTGTCTGTCTGTCCGTTGATCGACGTCATTTATTTCCAGATCACGTGGAGGTACGAAGCTGAAATTAATATCAATTATTCAGGACTATGTTCTTTTATAGTTTAGAAAAACCCTAGCACCTAGTCATCGCAATCACATCACATATAGCACGAGGTGAGAACTATAAATATAAAAATATAAGTAAAAAAAAATATTAATCATTTATAAATATATAGTAAAAAAAAATCATTATAAACCTATAATTTTAACTAATTTTAAACAGAATGAGCGCATATAAGCTTAAATTCAACAAATTATACTTTCAGTCGACCTACAATCCCAAAATTGGTACAGAATCCTAGGTCGGAGAGTTCAGCTTACATTTAACCGGTTTTATTTTAATCGTATATAATTTTATGTATTATAGTGACCCTTGAAATATTTAAATAAAATCTAACGACGTGGTTTATCTCTACATATTGGATAAATTTTAATTAATTCATCCGATGGTAATTGACGAGCCCACAGCAATATCCAATACTTACCAACTCCGTCTCCAAGGACTCTATTCCTGATATATTAGCAAATTTAATTTTGGGGTGAAATAAAAAGCCTCTTAAAATATTTATAATCAAATCAATATTTATTACAATGAACTGAATGCACATACATAAGAGCAACACGCAAGACGAGGCAATAATATTGGAATAAACAACAGTTTAAACATAGAAAACTTAACGTAGATTATTTACATTTTATTAAAAGGACGACTAAAAACGTCATACAAAGAATTATCCACTTTTAGGCAGAATTTTATTATAATGGATCATCAATTGTCAAACTAGACCTTTAAAGAGAACACAAAAACATCTGAAAATCAACATCAATATTATATGTACAGTATATAGTAAAAATTTAAAAACCAGCTTCACGCTGTATCCCGCACACAGCAGGATGGGCAGAGGGAACGTAGTGTTAAGACACTCCGTTCCCCAATTAAATTAAATTAAAACACCGTCGAATTAAAATATTTAAGTAATGCTTAAGTTAAGTTTAAGTTTTAAATTACTTAAGAATCAGTTCTTCTTCACGCTGTGTCCCGAAAGTAGCACGGTACTGAACAAAAAAAAATGAGTAAAATTCTGGCCACAATTTATAACCGTGTAAAATTTAGAGTAGTAAATTGAAGAAATTGAAGCAACATTAACCAAAGCAATTGCATACGAGTAGTTTCTTTTCTATATTTCAAAGCTATACGATACATTTTTATTCTTACTTTATTAATAGACTGAGATCCCAGGGCCCTCAGACCTTTAGTTGGCGCTACCTCTGAAAGGGCCCCACTTTCAAGTTAGTAAGTACGCATACCATTTTAGACTACATTTTAGACTAATAAACCTGGAAATTTCAACTTTGATAAAATAAAGTAGGTCTAGGGGCACTAGGATCTTGGACTATAGATTTGTAGATTTCTAAAAATTATATTCGGTTATATTAATTTGTTATAAAAATTATGAATTCCGTAATCATCTCAATTGGGAATACCTAATATAGTAAATACAAACTGTCTTTTGTGTAGAGTTTTTTTTTCAGAAGGTACATAACATATATACTATAAATACATAATCAATATATAAACTTATTTTTAAGTTAACTAATACAATGCTAGCTGTATTAATATTTATTTTTATGAAAAGCTGTGCATTATATTTTTAAACGGTAAAAAATCAATTGGTTTCCTTCAAGATCTCCTAAAGTTTCGCGAAATGTTTGGAAAACTTTCTACATTAGTAAGTTTTCCACACATTTCGTGTACTAGTAATAATATATAGTTATGTTAATATTAATAAAACATTATTAATAAATTCAATTATTATAAGGTCCCTCACTGTGATAATTACGAAATATATATAAATAATTAATAATAGTTTGACTAGAACAAGATAAAATAAGTATGGCATAAAGAGCTTAGTTATATAGTTCACAATAGTCTTGTAGTATTTATTCATAAAAATAAAAAAAAATGTATGCGATTCAAATACTGGTAGTGTTTTCCATCATAAATATAGTATCTGTGATATGTTTATATAGAGTAACTTTATTTTCTCTACTCTTCTTCATTCTCTCTTCTAATTCTTTAATATATTTTTCATTAATTTGCAATGTTTCTATAGCGATGTTTCCTTTATATTTTATTTAATATTATTGAATTGTCTTTACTTATTAACTACTTAATAAAATACAATATAATTTAACTGGTCCAAATTTTAACGATAAAATCTTAAGCTATTTGAACCGCATACTGACTAATAATAATCATCGATTATAATAATTGTAAGGCTGTCATTAATCTCATAGGTCCAAGGAATATAAACATTTGATATAGCATCACGCTTAATATATTTCAAGCAAGAAAACCCAGGAACGATACATTAGGCGCGTATAAGATTAACAAGGCGTAAAAAGATCGTAAACAGTAAAGTGTATTCGACAGAGAAATATTTCAATTTAAATTGTAACACCGTGAAAGGTTTTGACCTGATTCTTTTGTTTGGTGAGGGAATGATTCTCAATCTGTTATTAAGAGCGATACATCGAGTTACAAATATAATGGACAGGGTATAAATAAAAATTACTATTTTACCCTTAACGATGTTAGGATTTAAATTATAGTTGATTTTATAATGTATATGGAAGACATTTATATATCTTATACCTTTACAGTTATTTATCATTTGAGCACTGTTCAAAAGAGACTTGAGGCAGTGTCCACGCAACAATAGTTGTATGGAGTTGAGTTTGAGGCGTCATCGGCCGATGATTGTAGGCTCATCAGCCATTGCTAGTTCGTCTGTGGCCGCCTTATCTCCCTTTCTCTTACGGGAGTACCACAAGAAGGAAGCGGCAGCGAATAAGTTTACCAGCACCACGAACCATGCCAGGAAGAAACTGATGTGGTAGCTGTAAATAATGATGTATTTTAGATTTAGAACTTATGGGTATCGATACCCACTCGGGGATTTTTTTTACCTGCCTTAGTTAAGCAAAGCTTAAGTTCATAAATTATAATATAGTTTACCATGATGTAAAAAAAAAACTAAATATCTATTTTAAACCTCAACTTATTCGAAGGATTTGCAATAATTTGCGGTTACGTCGGCTCTACGTTCAGTATATTGAAACTTTCGGTATAAAATTATAAAAAAAGAGCTACAATATCAATGAAGCAACATTTATTTATTTTAACAAAAACAATAGTGCTAGAACTCTCGATATTATAAGAGGCTAGCGTGGCGTATTGTACTGACTGACTGACTGACTGTAACGAACCAGTTGTGAGTACGATTCCCTCTTGGGGGAATGACACACACCTCGAAAAATTCAGGCGAAATTGGCAAATGGAGTGTATTAACACTAAGTTCCCTTCGTCTACTTTACTATATGCGGTAAACAGCGACAACGTGTATTATTAACTGTCGATAAACTTCTAATATTTCAATTAAGAAGCGAAATGATAAAGTTATCCAATTAGCAAGTCCAACCAATCCAATAATGGAGGGTATACAATACACGTATTGTAAATCACGAAGCATAAATTGTATGGAACAATTCAGCCAGTATCGATTTTAATTTATAAACAGAACGTTTACGTATATAGCCGTACGCTGTCGTTTTTGACTGACTGACGTTTAAATTGTTTTAGCCATTTGTTTACTAGCAATAAGAAAATTACTATACTGAAATTTGTTAGATATAGAGATATTTAGAGATTCCAGGTAATCTAGATAGATGAGTATTGAATACGCAAGCCATTACTTAATATTTAGTCTTTTGTTTTAGCTGCACTTTGTGTCCAGCACATAGATGTGTAGGCAGCGGGAACCTGGGAACCACTTTCTCAAATCCCTTTCCGCTTTCCTCAAATTCTAATGAAAATATGAAATATTTCGTTTCCTCGAGTAGGAATGGAATCCATAACCTGTCACGTTTACATTCACACGCTGGAGGCCAGCACCGCGACTGGCTACAGTTAAAAGTTAAAACTGTCATTGTTAAAAATAATCATAGTTGATATTGAAAGAAACTCAGTTTTCTCATATAGCCAATACTTACTAGTGATAAGCATGCTCTGGATACACAAACTTTAAATTCTTCTTCATATGGTCCACGGATGACATCATCACTTGTACGACGACAATCGTACAGGAAGCTGTATGGAAAATGTATAAATATTTTAATATTAAAAAAAACAAAAATATTTTAAATATTTATACTAGAAGTGCCTAAAGATATTAATAGTTTAGTAATGAAGAGAACAATGAAGAAGAGAACCATTTAATCAGCTTCACGCTGTATCCCGCACACATCAGGATAGGCACAGACATTGCGTGTTGAGTGGAAAAACTCAACGCCACGCTTTGCCTCGTCACCAGAGCAAAGAACTGGAAATATAAATGTAAATAAATATTTCAATTCCTCGAGTGGCGATTGAACCCACGACCGTCGGCCTCAGTGTTTTTATGTATATTTCATTCAAAATATAGATAATCTGCATGTAAAATTTTATCTGTGTTAGCCATTATTCAAAAGTCAAGTATTTGAGCCAAGTAAAAGTAAAATATAATATTCTAAAGTAACAAATACTCACTGCTGATGAAATGTATTCCTGCGGCAAGACGTTTAAACATGTAGCGTGGGTTGCGGAAAGTGTACACTGAGAACCCGCAGCCCATAGCCATCACGAACAAACTGATGATGCCAAAGGAAATCATTGTCCGTACGTAATCTGTAAAAAACTATACTATTAGTTTTATTTTGAAATTAAAATTAATGTAAATATATATATAGACCATACTATATATCTCTGAGTCCAGAGAGTGTTAAGCTTAACACGCAAGGCCTTCATAATTCGGCAGAAAATGGTGATCGGAGTGTTAAGACACTGGAGACTGAAGCTAAAAAAATATCTATAAAATAAAATCTTTATCTGACTATTTTTACGATGATTATAGATTCGTATCCCTTTGGACAATAGAAAAAAAATTATGTCAGTTCTGCAGATACACAGGAAAGCGTAAAAACGCTGTAAAATTGAACCAAAATCGAAAAATGCTACTAAGTAAAAAAAAAAAAAACATATATTGATAAAGAAACCATGAAATATCTTTTACTATACAAATCATTAATTCGCATATTACTATAAGGAGTAGGAAGATTATTTCCTATGATAGTTTCCCTCTTTAATCGCCATACCAATTACTACGTAACTAGCTCTTGACGTCGACGAAAGCTATAAAATAGGGTATATGTCTTTTAAGGCGTTTTTAGTACTACTACTCTATGGACAAAGAGTTTTTACCATAAAAGATATAAGATAAACTTGGTAAAGTATTTACGACATTACATTAGTTGATGTTTTTTTTTTAAATTATTTAACAAATAATTTATATATCTTCATTGATAATTAAATCGTAACGAATTGGTGTCTGTATATGGAAGATATATTAAGAAAAAAATATTATTATTGGCATTTAATTTTTTGATTTTTGACTGTTTGTCTGTGCGTTTTCTTAAGCTAATCCCAGATACGGCTAAACCGCTTTGATTGCAGTTTTCATTATTTTATTTTGGTACGCTTTCCTAAGAATTTAGTGTTTTTTTTGTATTTCAGTCGTTTTATAAATAAAATAGTTATACCAATTTAACGATCGTTTCCCGAAAAAAATACTATAAAGCTATAAAAGTTAACAAAATTACTATAAAAGTGAATATTTATTGGTATATTATTGAAACATATCATAAACTTATAAGGAATACACAATCCGGAAATTATCACGGAACCCTAAGTAAGTGAGTCCGACTCGCAGTTGACTAATTTTTAAATTTATTTTTAGCTTGGCTTACACGTATATTAATTTCTATAAACGGATATCGAAAACCTATAATATAGATAGTAGAGTATAAACAATTGACGTTATCTCTAGTATACAAAGCTCCTCAACGTTTCCGTAAAGAGCTTTCAATTCGAAGCTTTCATGCTGATGAACAAAACGGCTAGAACTAGATAAGCTTTATTCAAAGCTACATGCACCCTTTGGTTTAACGTGCACGGGGAAATTCAATTTTTGTCTTTTAGGTTTTAGAACTTTTAGTAAAATTTCCTTTTCAGAACAGTTTGTTATAGAAAATTTAAGAAGTTATAAATTCGTGTATTATTTACTAATCCGCTTGTAGTGGTCGTATACTAATGTCGCTAATGTTTTTTAATTGCCCGCACACTGCTGGGTAGGTAGAAGGTTACGACACTCCGTTTCCTATATTCCGCCGATTTGTGGAGAAATTGTGTTATGTAGTGGAATTCTTGGTCTAAAGACTAGAGCGAAAAAATGAAAATATTTCATTCATTTCAGCTCGAGTGGGAATCGAACCCACAGTCAAACGCTTTTGAACCCGCACCACGCTTAGCTTAGCTTTAAGCGCAAATTAAAAAAATAATTTATTTACACATATTTTTTCATATAAAAAAATGTTAATATTTTTATAAGTTTTCGTACGGGTAATGAAAGCGAAAAAATATATAATACGTCAACAATTGTGATATAACAGAGTGACAGCGGAGAATGATTGATGATTCATTAAGAGTTCTGTAGTAGATTCATACTAAGTTCATTGTTATAAGTATTAATATCTTATAACTTTGGCCAAATATATTTATATTTAAGTTTTTATTTGTTTATGCTCGTTAGAAAAAATATTTAGAACGTAGTTAGGTCATTTTCATTAAATTATTTATATTAAAAGTACTCTAACTAAAAGTTTTTTTTACACTATTCGAGCTCTAGCTTCTAAGTCAACGCAATCAAAAGATTTTATACGAGCTTCGCCGTTTAATCAAAACCAATAAGGCACTTCTCGTGGAAGTACAATTATGAAATTTGGCACGAAGTGAGAGTTTTAAATACTAATAAAGAAAGAAATCCGAAAAGTGAAAAATTCTCGGTGTTCTATAGAAAAAAATCATTACAAACTTATATTTGTAGTTAATTTTATACAAAGTAAGTGCATATGCCCACAAACTTAAGTTTGTAAACTTACGTAGACTGGACTTCCGTTGACCAGCAATCCTGAAATTTCGATACAGAAGCCTCGTTGACTGGACTTGGACTTAAGTGATATTTTTATTTATTTATATAATATGTTAATATCCATGTAATTCATACTTACTTGCTATATCTATATCATATGCGGGATCAGCGGGTTTGCCATTCTTCATTATAGGCTGAGCTAAGTAATTGGTGCAATCTGCAACAATGTTAATAATATAAATAGAAAATATATATTTCAGTTGTTAATAATTATTTTAAATAAGTTAATAATTTATTTTAAAATAGCTTCATACTCTATATTGCATATAGCAGAATAATGAGAGAGAACCTAGTGTAGGCAGAAAGAAACGTACTTTACTTTCTGTCCTAACTCTAAACCTTCCGTCTCTAGCGATGGAACTAATCGCCGTAGTTTTGTTTTCTAACGAGAGCGAGAGCGAGAAAATAATTTATTTTTATAGTGGAGTTTCCCAGTTCATTGACATCGAAAAAAAGTTTTTATAAAACTAAATAAAAAATGGAGACGGAATGTGTGTGACAATGGACAATAGTTATTTATGGGTCCATATGCAAATATTTTACAGTAAAACATTATGTTAAATGGCCCCACAAAAAATATTTTTTTATTTAAAAATATTGGAACGGTGATAATGAACTTTTACCATATTATTATTGATTATAAATGTATTAGAATTTGAATAAAACGCACAAAGAATCTTTCTTAAATATAGAAAGTAGGGTAGATTTATTTTTTTAAGAAAAAGTACCAAAATAGAGTCCTTAAGTACAATTTTCGATTTTTTTTTAGTTTAGAACACTAAGTCTACTGTCGATTAAATATCAAGCATCAGTGTTTGATATTATACACATGTATATATTTATAAAGAAAAAATAGCTTAATAAAAATTTAAATAATTTGACGAGTACAGGCAAGGTTACATTCAACCGCTATTAATAATCTTTTAAATGATATCCGGAAATACCCCACATTCTATAGTCTCATATGAAATGCATCCAAGATAAAACTGTTTTTGCATTATAATTTAGTGGAACGCAGCCACAGGACCATAAATCTTTTGTATGCTGTTACAATTTTATGTAACAGGCGACTAATATTATCAAAAATGTATGGCAAAAGAATCTTTCATTGTATTTTCATTCTAAAATACGACGAAATTTTCACGTCTAAAATTTGTACTGTTAATTTTTATTGTTAAATTACTTTAGTTAAATGGATTTTACTCAGCATAACTTTTATATTTCATGTCATTATGAATTAGGCTCTGAAAAACTAAAAATCGGTAAAAAAAAATACATGCCAAAATATCTAAACTCCACGTATATCAGCTTTATATGAAATGTGGCAACTTTCTTCGATAAAAAACAAAAAGGGAAAAAAAATATCTATAGTGATAAATAATTGTTATATGAAATATATTAATTTTTCGAGGCCCTCGTAGCGCACTGGCGGTGTCTAACTGCCATTTTTTTCGTTTTTCTTGCTCTAAAACACATAGCGACGCCGCAGAATAAAATTCCGCAGTGTATTCTAGGTTTGCCACTTCCAAAATTTAAAATATCAGTAAAAAAAATTCTGACAAGTAAAGCTTATTACACTGTTCAAGAATATTTAGAGGACAAACATGTATGGAATTAATGTCTATTGAATGTAATGCAGGATAGNCCACGTATATCAGCTTTATATGAAATGTGGCAACTTCCTTCGATAAAAAACAAAAAGAGAAAAAAAATATCTATAGTGATAAATAATTGTTATATGAAATATATTAATTTTTCGAGGCCCTCGTAGCTCAGTGGTGGTGTCTAACTGCCATTTTTTTTCGTCTTTCTTGCCCTAATACACATAGCGACGCCGCAGAATAAAATTCCGCAGTGTATTCTAGGTTTGCCACCTCCAAAATTTAAAATATCAGTAAAAAATATTCTGACAAAAAGGGCTTATTACACTGTTCAAGAATATTTAGAGGATAAACATGTATGGAATTAATGTCTATTAAATGGAATGCAGGATAGCTGCCAGCTAATGTAATAGATTGTACCATTGATTTTGAAAAGAGCAACTGTTGAGTTTCTTGCCGGCTCTTCTCAGCAGAACTGCCTTCCGAACCGGTGGTAGCTTTTTGTTCATGTGTTCATTCGACGATTCAAAAGTGCTTATAATAAGTTTATTTGAATAAAGAATATTTTGAATTTGAATTTGAATTTGCAGCGTTCAAATCTGCAATGCAACACGCTATATCTCAAAAATTGGACGAAAAATGCCTAACAGAGTGTTAGCTTCCTCTGCCAAAAAAAAAAAAACTAAAACCATTTAACGTTAGAATGCTATAAATTAGACATAGTTAATGTATATTATACGCTTCAATAATCACATCACAAACGACTATTTATATGTCGTAATACATTTTAGCCGCTTTTACTGCGAACAGTGTACCATTGTTTATTTACTTACGTTTCTAACGAACGCGCCTAGCTCTATAGTGACGACTTGATACCACCAATGCGGTATTTTTATCGGTGACGATAAATCTCATTGTGTGGGCTGACCAGCTCGTTTTTTATAGGAATTTAGCTTCTAGTTTCAGTTGTTTTTCAAACTATATCTAAGTCTATGTATACATTAGCGTATTTACTTTTGTGGGTTAAATGAAGAACTTTAATGCCTCCAAAATTCGACAGAAAGTGGGGAACGGAGTGTTTTAACACTAGATTCCTTCTGCCTATCTTGCTTACGACGAACTTAGATATAGTATCTTAAGTTATTATTATTAATATTCCTAATAAATTAATACAGATATATATATATAATTGCAATGGTTGCTATTTATTATTTCATCTAACTATCTCACAATAAACATACGAATTGCGAATTAAATACATACAACCAATTGTTGATATGTAAAATAAACAATAGGAAGACTTGTTATATCTTTTTTTTTGCTTCATTTGGGTAATCAGCGTTGACACTCCAATCTCCTCAGAATACTTCCATTCCACACTTGTCGTCAATTTCTTGACGCATTGATGCATGCTTACCAGAGTGAAAAAATAAAAATACTGAATATTTCATTCCCCCCGAGTAGGAATCGAATTCACAACCGTCACCTTTAGCATATATCCTTAGCATATTGATATTTTTTTTACATTTTTTAATGTATCTTATAAAAAGACAACTATGGGACGCTTCATATTGATATGACAACAGCTTGAAATGACCCAATTATTAAAATTAACGACGATTTTTACTTCAATCTTGTGGTAAACAAAATAATTTATGATGAAAGAAATATAAAAGTTCTTAATGTATGTTGGTGTGTTTATTACATTCTTTGATTTATTTTACGATACAGATCAAAAAGCAATAGTATGACACTTAAATGACAAGGTTTACTTCATAAATACTGAAACAATCCCATTATATAAGTATGCTATGGGGGGCTTCGTGGGACTGTAAGGGCGATAGGTTGTTAGTTCTATTCCCACTCGAGGAAATTAAGTTTTTTTTTCTAGCGTCAAATTCCGTCACTTACAATGCCTCTAGAATTCGGCGGAAAATGTGGAAAATGGGGAATTTCAATAACATCTTAAGATAATGTTAAAATGTAACATCGAAGTTATATAATCTATTAGTTGAACTTGCTTTTTAGTCGTGTAAAATTTAGCTAAGCTAAATGTATGGGAGTGCGTTAGTGTACTACTGTCGCTACAACGCCTAAATAAAAAAACCTTTCATAAGAAATCCCATAACTATTTTAGTATTCCCGATTGTAAAAAAAACATATAATCGAAAATTCGTGTCCTCTTTTCGCTTATAATTTATTATCAAATATTTTATATTATGAAATCTGGAAAAAATAGAAAATTTTGCACACATTCATTACATATCTATTCCATTCCTACGTATTTGCCTTATATAATTAGCTGACAGTAATTGACGGGTATTTTGACTTTTTTTTTGTGAATTTTCTTCTTATGCGAAAAAAGTTTGACATGACATTGACAAAAAAACAGCTTTTATTTCAATAAAGAGTAAATTAAAATTTATTTCTGTTTTAAATTGGTTTTGAGCATAATATTGAAGCAATATCAGAGTCATACTTTTCCCCTGGTGTCATAACTCTCCGTTCCCCACCCACTGTTGTATTTTCAAACACTTTGAATCTCGCATGCAGCAGTGTGGGTAGAGGGAATCCAGTGTTAAGACACTCCGACGTTCCCTATTTTCCGGCAAATATTTGAGACATTGCATGTTAAGTGACGGAATTCTTCGCCGCGCTTTGCCTCAAAACTCAGATCACAGAAATGAAAATATTAAATATTTTATTTCCGCGAGTCTGTCACATTTACAGTCATATTTTGTGCCTTTACGCCACGACTGGCTTCAATAAAGTATTTTTATTTTTAAATATCTACAAATAAATTAAACCTAATGAAACTGTTTCATTAAGATCAATATCCTATATATCAATCCATAATATTAACATTAAGCTATAAATTACAAAATACGATATTAAATTATGATCGCACTTATAAAATATGACGCATTTAATTTTAGCGTATTGCTTTTGTGAAATAGATTTAAATTTGAATTCCACTTAGGGAAAAAATGCTAATATTTTCTTTCATATAACAGAAGTCGTGGCGAAACGGTAGTGTCTGTAAACGAGTTTACACCAACTGATTACGAGAAAATGTGTTATTTTCATTTCTCCGTCTAACAAAACAGCGCGGTGTTAAGTTCCGCCACTCAATCACTCTCATCATGCTGGCATAAACAGCGGTAATCTCTCAAACGAATTGTTCCTAATAATGTGTTATCAGTTGATATATTTGGCAAGAAACATAAGTACTAATTCAACGCCAATTCTATTCACCAATAGCCAAGACGGTTAACAAATGTCTGATATAATGAGATAATCATTGAGATATGTAGAAATATAGAATTAAACTTAATATATATTGGAAATTATATTTGGCATAGTAAGATATATTTGATTTGATTATAAGCGAAAATGAAGAGTCTTAAGACTAGTTCCTACCTAGTCTGCCATGTAAGGAATAAGCGTGCCCTAAAATTATTATTATATATATATGAAAGTGGAGGATAAACTGTTCATCCTGTTCCTGCTCCATTTTCTACAATTCTTCTTGAAATTAATAAAACCATATATATATATATATATATATATATATGAGCTTAATGGAAATATAAAAGTAAAAAAAATATTTTTACCGCCGCCGCGTTACAGTCACTTTGCGCCGCTACGTAACAAGCTTATATAAAAGTTTTGTATATTTTATGTATTTTACATACATACATACATACATACATACTGTATATACTAACAATATGCTTTTAAAATTTATCTTAGATTGACTGACGTTTAAAAATAGCAGTATTGTTAGTATTATGATAATAGATAAACACACAAATCGGACTAATTGCATTAAACAGACAGACATCTGTTCTCCTGGTGCAATTTACGAATACAGGTTATGTACCTATAGCGTTAGTTATATTTGCAAATTTTAAATAGAACGAACCATTTATAAAACAGAGAGAACTTAGGAACCTAGTGTTAAGACACTCCGTTCTCATTAGCACACTTTTGCGGGATGAAGTGTGAAGTTAAAAAAAAATGGATACTAGAAGTGATTTTTAATAATTATGTCTCAGTGAATTTGTTAGACATTTTTTTAGATTTAATATTTCCTTATTATCATTATTAAATCCTTATTCTTTATCTTCCGTAACTTAAGTTTTTCATAAATCAAAACAAATTTCTAATAACAATCGAAATTTTACAAGAGCTTATCAAATATTAGTTAAGAATGTCAATCATTCCTGTTTCTATTAATGTTAGAAGCATCCAAGTTATTAAAAATTGTAATTAATTGGACATTTTAAAGTGACTATAATTTATATTAATAGGAACTACTATTTTTATTTAAGATATACTTATTTATTTTTTATAATGAAATAAATAAAAATAACGAAAAATACATTCTTACATTAAGAATTATAAAACGAATATCAGTAGTATTGATGGACTGGAGTGGAAAGGAATCAGTTACCACCAAATTGCCATTGCATTTAAAAAAGTTAATCAATGCTTTACAAACTCAATAGAAATTAATATGCATTCTAACTCTTATACGATAAATGATACAAGCACTCAGGTGCTATGCTGAAAAATAAGAAAAGCAAATAAGTAAATAATAAAATATTAATTAAAAATCTATTTTGATATCGAAAAATCGTTTTTTATTATGAAGTTGCATAAGATTGCAGCGCAAATTGAATAAAAAAAGCTTTTTTAGGAAGCTTACAAAAGTTTTTTTAATAAATATTCATTTATCAACATATGATTTTTACTTTGGCATATTACGTAATAAACACTAAACGAGTGAAGCTCTCGTCATCAGACACACGTAGTTTATTTGTATTTCTATTTTTTCCACGGTACAAGAAAATAGCTTTGGTAGAAAAAGCAAAGCAGCGGGGGCTAATGGAGTTAGCGAGTGAGCTAAGACAGAAGGCCGCCGGGAAAAATAAACTTACATTGAAAAATGCTGTTTTTCAGTATATTAATCAGTTAACGGAATTGCTTACAACGTTGGTATGTTCCGCATATAATTCATTCTCATATTTAAACAAATTAACATCAACTAACTTCAAAGCGTTTTTTTTTAATATTCTATTAATATCTGAAAATTTGCCCTTTGGTTTGGATTCATTATTTTAAAGATATTGTTATACGAGTATACAGTTTAGTACTATTAGAGGCTTTAGTGTTTTTTTCTTTAAATTAAATATTATTTAGTGCTTGCTTAACTTGAGAATTTGATAATTTCGAGATTAAGATTCAGGCAGAAAATATAGTGTACTCTTCTTCACCTGGTGAAGCGAATTAAATTTTTAGTTTATATATAACTTCGTTTTCCCCTCAGTTATATTTGAATCTAAAATTGTACATCCCTGTAGGTGGTGTTGATTAAACCAATCTAACAGAGACGTTACGTAGGTGTTAAATTCTTAACGCTTAATTATTAGAAACATGTGAAACATCTTTATACGAATTAGTATACATTCGTTTAGTAAATTTTTTTAGTTTTCCTTTTCTTTTTTTATTTTTGTATATTTTTTAAGCCGATTTTAAGACTTTGTAAAGTACTTTTGTAAAATAATTCACTATTTGATATAGTTAGGTGAGTGCTTTAGAAAAAATATCTAATTAATTGAAATGAGTATTAACTATTTAATACACAAATAAGAAAATATGACGCGAACAATTTTAGATTAATTTTATAAAATTGTAGTTAACCAATTTTAAAGTTTTGTATTTTTTTCTTTTTTATAAAATATTTATAGGCAAAAAAACTAAAATATACAAGTAGTATATACATGATGGTAATGAAGGCAGACCCTGGCAATAGCCGGGATTAATTGCCAGGAGGAAGAAGATGATTATTCCAAAATAAAAATATATAATTTCACAAAAATCTTATCAAAAATACAATTTGAAATATATCTGAAAAATACATCTTACTTGTGAAATATTCTCCTTTCAATCCGCTCGCGTCGAACGGATTCATGGATGCCATATGTGTCGCATTGTGTTGAAGAACCGAATTGTCGGTGGGGTGGAATACGTATCGACATATCTCCCATACACCGGACTCGCTGGACATGAAGTAGCCTCCCCGGGTGGGCAAGAATATACCTGGAGAGAATAAAAATGCATAAGTATCTTTTTTAGGAAATATTAATAAGAATAAATTCCCATTTGGTGGGATGGGCTTTTTATTTCCTGCCTCATATACAATGTTTCGAAAATTGAGTGTAAGGTGTGGAACGGCGTGTCTTAACAGCAGGTTCCTTCTGTCTACCCTGATTTGGAATAAATACATAATATTGCGGAAATTTTACAAGAACTTAATTTTCCTATTAATTTAGCTTCCCGGTACGCAGAGGCACACTAGTGCTAAGGCACTCTGTTCTCCCCTTTCTGCATAACATTTACGAGATATTGCTTGTTGAGTGCCTAGTAACTAGAGCGGGAAAATTGAAATATGCAATATTTCATTCCCTCGAGTGGGGATCGAACTCACAACCTATCGCGCTTGCAGCCACATTTTGTTTCCCTGCACTTTCAGTGCCCTTAATTCTACAGTGGAATTCACATATCAATTGACATATTGTTTTGTGGAATTCACATATTACTGGACGTTATTATTTTTATTATTTCCAAGAGTAAAATATTTAATCGATCATATTTTCTATTATACATATAAAAAGATAAAATAAGAAAAGTTAGGTAAATAAGTCGTAAATTAACGAACCACCAGTAGCGCCACTGTTGCTAGCATTGTACTAGATATCGGTTAATCGTTCCAGTTTGCCGAGGTAAATAAATTACAGGAGTAATAGCACCTATCCGTATTGGTTACACTGGCTTTCGAACCACAAATAAGAATAATCTTTTGTGATCATGATATTAGTTTAAAAAAATATATTTCAATATATCAATTGATTTATTTATAAATTAAGAAACGAGCTTTTTGTGTTTGGCTTTATAAGAGCCAACAAACAAAATTAGGATTGAAAATTCGTTTCAAAATATATGAAATAGATTATATTAAAATAATGCATGTCGTATGCAATGTGCAACTGAAAATGTAGATATTTTTATTCACGCACTCATCAAGGCAAGCAAGGGTACAGAAAAACTAATATTAAAGCACTCTGTTATCCATTTTTTAATTTGTATAAATAAAAAAATATTACGTATAACTCAAATAAATAAACATTTGAAAAGGCAACTTTTCTCCTAATAGGTGAGAAAATCTTAATTGTTTTTATAGATCTATATTTTCGAGGCACTATCGACAATTCAATTAATAGATTGTTTGTAGTTACATTAGGGTGATACATAACTTCACTTAATAGCAACTGTTTCCACTCTACCTACAAATATTTTGACAGAATACTTATATTATAAATTAGTGGTCTAGCGCTAGTATTATAATTAAAATATATTATTACTAAAATAAATTATTATTTATGAGACAATAATATTAATAAAGGCTAATAGTAGTAATGTTTTAGAATTATTGTATAAAAGACAAATCGCGGCGTTAAGTTTCGCCACGCAATATGCAATGTAAGTGTAAATGTTTTATTTAACTCTAGGTTTCGTCAGCATATTAAAATATTACGTCGACTTCCGATTTAGAAGCCATTTTAAAGTATTGCTTTACCCAATAACAAATATGTACATATTAAATTATTATTAAATAAATAATCATCAGCTTGTCTTATGCCAAGGTTTTGCCAATCTAAAGCTTAAAAGCTATTGGTTTTAATAATCTTTCTCGGTGGAATTAGTAGAATAAATTGGCACTAATTGTACGAAGTACTTCAAGGTAAGTAATGAATTATAGAAACACGACATTATAGACGACGAAATACAAACAGCGATTAAGCATTCTCAGATATTTTTAATATGAAAAGCAAAAGGTAGTTATTATTTCGACAGGTCTGTATGGATGTATGTATGTTCGTATATAGCTTCTGAAATATTTATCATAGTTTGACAAATGAAGTATTGTTTTTGAAGTATGCAAGCGTCTCAATTGTCTGAATTTGGAAGAATATGGGAAACGGAGTGTCTTAACACTAGGTTTCCTACACAGCTGTATGCGGGATACAGCATGAAATTGAAAAATAAAAAACACTCGCGACAAAAATAATAAATAATAAAATATACTAACATGACAATGTGACAGCTATAAAAGATAATTCACAACAAGACTTCCGAAACAAAGTGTCAAATAGACGATATAAGCCTATACAACATTACATGTACGTGTATGCATGTATGTAATCAAAAATAACCCCACGGACATCGACCCGAACGCCATATGCTTATAATTAATAATAAACTCGCGTGTATTTGATTTAGATTTTGATCTACAATAGGCGTCAGCGCGTCTCAAACTCAATCGCCTGTTAAATTTTACCTGATTGGAATAATTTAAATTTCACGCTTTGCTTTTTTTTAGTTTCACGCATGTAGGGGAGTAGGCAGAGAGCCTAGATGGCCTAGTGTTAAGACACTCCATTCCTCACGTTCCGCCGAGTTCTGGAGGCATTACTACTCAAACCTTGCACTTTTGCCACTTTTGCAACTTTTTTAGCCTCATGCTGTATCTCACAGCAGGGTAGGCAGGGGAAACCTAGTGTTAAACTACTCAGTTCCTCATTTTGCGTCAAATTCTGGAACTGAATTCCGCGCTTTGCCTTAACAGTATGAAGAAATGTAAATATTTAATATTTAATTTCCTCGTGTGGGATCGAACCCACTACCTGTCGCGTTTACAGTCACACGCTTGTGCTACTGTTTTCATTGACGCGAAAATATTAAAATCCTTCAAATTAAGTTAAATTTTCAAGACATTTACTCCATTAATTATATACAGACACAATAAAACTAAAGTGTTTCTAAAGTACTGTGCTATTTGCATTAACGATCGTTTCCAAACGTTTGAACACAAATAGAATGAAATAGTAACGTTAAAATATAAATTGTACAGCAATAATAATAAATATGACCCGCAATTGATATTTATTTAGCTTAACGAAACTGAAATAAATATTATAATAGTTGATTTTAACCCGGCGGGAGTGTGGCGGGGTGTGATAAACCCCAGGACCCATTCATATCCCTATATAATTTAAATTCGCGATGTTACATTTTAGCGGCTTTGTGTAGCTGGAGAGGAAGGATTGTGGGGAGAGGAAAGTGGTGTGATCGCAGTGTTGCACCGGCCAGTACTCGGAATATACGTGTGCAAACGTCTGTGTAGTAAGTCACACCCCGCCACATACTTCGTGTATACATTTTTGACAATATTTTTTAGCTTTTGCTTTTATTTATTATTGATTTAATTTTTATTTATTTACGATAACAACAGCAAATTTTACGTTAAATGCCTTTTATTTACTTGCCAATTATTGCTTTTTTTAGGTTTTAACCAAAAATTTTAGTGGAAAGCGGTGAAAGAAGACTTTTTAGTCTGTTATTCTCTTAAAAAGCATAAAATGGCAATTGCCAATGTCCACTCTTTACCATGATGATAAAATTGATGAGAGCATTGAAGATAAGAAAAAACCGGAAAATATTACGTTTTATAACTCGACAAAAGCTGGAGCAGTCGTTGTCGACGAATTGAGCGCAACTTATGTTGTCTCTTGCAAAAGCAAACGTTGCCCAATGACGACCTTTTATGGACTTTTGAATATGGCAGCTATCAATGCTAGCATCGTATTTCAATAAAATGCCAATAAAAGGAATAAACGAACAGAATTCCTTCGGAATTTGGCATTGAGTTTGATTTATACGCATTTACAGTTACGAGGAGATGAAAAAAATATTCCTGTCTAAATTTGCCACAAAATTTCTTAGTTTTTTTTTTGTTTAAATAAGACTTGTTATTTTTTAAATAGAGGTTAATATTTTTGTTACCAAAAACAAGTGACTTAGATCTCATTATGTGAATTAATTAATAATAAATATAATTTACTATATATTTTATTTTCTTTACACGTAAATATATAGCTTATATAATATACACCACTTATTTCATTTAATTTAATTAAAAAAACTATTTTAAATACCGATTTGTATTGGGGTATGCCACACCCCGCCACATACTTTAAGTAACTTTTATTCACCACACTCCCGCCGGGTTAAAGTATATTATAATATTAAAGTATGTAATTGAAGTCAGTTATGGCGCAGGTGCTACTGTACCCGCAATATGTTGGTGTTCGATTCCCACTTGACGAAATACAATATTTAATATCTTTATTTCCCTGTTCTCGTAACGAGGCAAAGCGCAGTATGGAATTTCGCCACTCTACACGCAATGTGTGCTGAATTCACCGGAAAGTGGGGAACAAAAGTGTCTTATTGGGAACGGAGTACATTACCATTAGGTTCTCAGGTTCGTTATCCTGCGATTAGAGCAGCTGTACGCTTTCTTTCTATTCTTTGTTTGACACTTAGTTCCCCAGTTTCCGTCTAAGCTTCAAGATATTGCTTAGTGAGTGGCGGAACACAACACCGTGGTTTGTCTACTAGAGGGAGAAATGCTAAATATTATATATAATATACAATCATAAATAAATAATTAGAATTTCACAACAGAATGACCTACTCTCTCGTTAATCTATAGGTACATTGTCATTACGTCCTCGTAACAGTCTGTTCGGAGCAGATATAACTTCCTTTCGCTCTTCGCTTATCTAAATAATATAATTTTGTGGGGCTATTGTTGATAGCGTTTTCTTTACTTCTTTAGGTTAAACAAGACGTATTGTTGGGTTGGGCCGACGACAAAAGGTTGGCGGGAAGCAGATGGGTTCGAAGAGCTGAGGATCGAGTGTGGCGGCGAGAATTGGGGAAGACCTATGTCCAGGAGTGGACAAAAGGTGGCTGTTGATGATGATGAGGATGATTGTTTGGTTTTATCATATAGCATGGAAGAAGGTGCTTTATCATTAGTTTTTTCCAGTCTACCATAAAAGGACTGATTTCTAGATTTGGGCAAATATCACTCTGTATTGATAATAAAGATACTTGGGTGATTTTCTTAATATATTATTTATCTTATTATATTATTTTCTAAATATATTATTTTAAAAAATATATACTTCTACACTTAATAATTATTATTTTTAGCCTCTGTTATCTTTTATAATTAAATAATTTACGTAACAACAATTTTATTATACATCTTCATTAGTACTATAAGAATGAATTTTACATTGAAAAAACTAGCGTGTACAATATAATTGTATCGTCCAGACAATTATATACAGTTTAAGTGACCAATACTCACCATTACCACCTTCAATATGGACCCATTTATCTGTAGAAATGGCAGTTATCCATACAAATGTACTGAGTCCAACAAGTACAGTGCAGGCGAATAGAATTCGCCTCTCGATGAGAAGGGCTTGCAGTAGCGGTCGACGCTCCGCCGCGCCTACAGACGACGCGGTCGACATCTTGTCAGTCTCCATAGCTCCGTCTGTACGGATGGAAAAATTTTAATTAAAACATTGAACTATCAGAATATTATAAAGTTTCATTTTGTTTTATAGAAATAAGACAAAAATAACTTAGAACCAAATATGTGGTACACACGGCAGTTCTTTCCTTTTGACCATGCATAAAAAAACATGACAAAAACCAGTATTTTATAAAAAAAATAGCAACGTTCTTAAAAATAATTTTAGAATTCAATATGGGCATAGACTACAATTTAACTGGCTAGTCGTGGCTTAATATGTGACTGTAATCGCAACTTTATGAGGATGTAGATTCGACCCCACTCGAGGAAATGCCTCCAGATTTCTGCAGAAAATGGGGACCGGAGTGTCTTAACACTATGATCCCTCTGCCTATTCTGCTGTGTGCAGGAAACAGCGTGCAGATAATTATAATTTTTTTACAATTTATTGTATTTCATATGTAAAAATTCATAAATGAACAGCGTCCATACAGCTGTGAAATATCACTTGTAACGTTCGCTGAGCTATACTCCGACACTTTCATTTAAATACAGTGCCTAATGTTTACACTACTGATTGACAGACAAAATTAAATGTTTACTTCAAAAGGGTCTTGTTTCGGAAATATTTAATTTCAGATCTAAATCTGATTTTAAGGCCAGTTATGGCGCAGGGGCACAAGTGTGACTGTAAACGACAGGTTGTGTCTTCGATTCCCACTTGATTAAATGAAATATTCAATATTTTCATTTTTTTTCAACCTGCTGTTGAGTTTCGCCGAACACGCAATACCACCAGAATTCGGCAGAAAACTGGAAACGGAGTGTCTTAACACTAGGTTCCCTCTGCGAACACTGCTGCGTACACGAGGATATAAAAATGATTTTAGAATACTCTTTCCTTAATCCAGAGATGTTAGGAGTTATTCACGAAAGATGTATTACATGTTATACCACGGACGGATTAGGACCACGGTCTACAATTTATAAAGTAAATTCAAAGTAAATTTATGTACAGTCCATGAAAGTGTATTTTGTTTATAACGTAAAGGTTGACATTTATATTTTATCACTAAACGAGGTCTGCCACACAGCTTGTAAATGCGATAGTCAAAAGGAATTGAAATTGACAATTTACGATCGCAGCTTATACTTACGGTTTTACTTAAAATTTTATTATACGTTCCTTTTTATGTCCTCAATCTTTCTAGATCTTGAATTATTAAGTTGTAGGAATGTCAGTATGTAGACTATATATACTATATATAGTCTCTTTCAGTTATACAAAAAAAATGAAGAATATGCTTCTGTCAGATTCATCTCATCATCTCTTGTCAGTTCATAATATGTAACAAAATTTACTGTTTAATTGTTTTTGGTTTTCTCCACTATACATGACACTGGTAGATTATTTTCCACCAGTCATTGAAAAATTGGGCCATAAAAACGAGAGCACTCTCATAAGTGCTATAGTACTATAAAAATAATAATTATTCTTCTTTAAAAGATTTTTTTTCTGCAAGCAAATTTACTTAAATTTATTAAAATTAAAGGAACCTAATAAATTTATGTATAATTAATAATACCTACTTCCACTTCCATATTACAATACCTATTTAATATATTATGTAACATTTCAGTATATTTCAATACTTAACGTTTATTATTCATTAAACATGAGACTTATATTTTAGTGCTCCACTAATAAGCTTTATTACTAAAAGCATTAAATATATATTTAGAATATATTATATTAAAAATTTAATCAAATTAAACCAGCATCACGCTGTATCCCGCACACATTAGAGGCAGAGGAAACCTAGAGTTAAAACACTCCGTTCACCAATTTCCGACTACTTCTGTTAGCATTGCGTGTTGACTGGCAAAAGACAAGGTAATATTAATAAATAATTAATTTCCTCGAATGGAAATCGAACCCACAGCCTGTCGGTTGGCCTTAGTTATTGTAACATGTGCATTCCATAATTAAAAACCACGCAATACTTGTAAATTGAATTTCCAAGAAAACAGGAAGCAGTAAAGTGACGAGCACGCTACGTATATAAACAAAGGTTGCCTGTTGTATTATATATAGAATGGCGGTTACATTTAATGGCGTTTGTTCCGTTAATAAAATAAACCTCATTTATAATTTAATATATTGAAAATGATGATATCTGTATGTGTAAAAATATTGTTTTTTTCTTGTGTATCCTTTCATTTGTTTTTACATATTTAATATGAATTGACGCATGTTTAATTAAACGAATAATATATGGCCCAAATGATTTTACGATCTACAAATCGCTTCAAATGAGAAAACGCTTTCATATAGATAAAGTATCTTACTAATTTATCTAGTGTCATTAAATCTTTGATAATCCTTATAAGATATTATTTATATTTTCTTATTTATAATAAAAGCTAACCCAATAATACCATATATACTTAATTGCTATTCGCGTCGTCGGTCGTCCGTTTGTCATTTATAATTATATTTATTTATTCAGCCACCCCTTCGGTGCTCAGGCGTCGGGACGCCGGGGGACGTCTCCGGTGACATCACGCAATATTTACACAAGACCTACTTCAATATTAAGCATTCCACTCTCTTCAATACAGTCTTTATAAGACCGAGGGAGACGATTTAGAAAAAGAAATCGAGATCGGTCCGAATATTCTTGAAGTTAATCCATCTTTTGTATAGGAAAAGCTCTTTTTTATGGCAAAGTGACTATTTAAAGCTGAAAAATATAAATGTGAATAAAATATTATGAACTAGTGACCCGCGTGGCTTTACCCGCTTATACTACACAATTATTTATTTCCTTATTTCAATTACTTTCTTGTTCTTATAACAAATAGTTCAGCGGTTCAGGAGATATGATGTAATAAAAAATATTACGTACATACATACAAGATACGCGCGAAAAACATAACACTTTCTTAGCAGTCGGGAATAATACTATGTTAATTATTTAAAACAGTATTAGCATTACAAATGATAAATAAATAACAATTAAATTGAATTCTTGACAATAAACCAATCAATCAAAATGACAAATGATTTTCCTATGTCAATTCTACCTGTTGATGTCATAAAATTCTATTACTATACTTTTATAAATCTTATATAAGATATATACATATACTATTTATTACATATAATATGAGAATATACTATATATACCTAATATTAGAGGTAAGTGCCTACATCTTACAAAGCCAACGTATTTATAATTTAATCGATCCACAAATACAATGTTCGCACTATAACGAACCTAGGCAGCGTACGAAAATAACTAAGCCTATAAAATTCAACGGTCACAATGAATTGGTAAAGACAAACGGACTCGTAAACATTATGCTGCCATTTATTGAGAAAAATAATAATAATATGGACAATGGAGCTCTTATAGATTTACTTTGTTTTTCGCCTGTCCATTTGTAAAGATCTCAAGACCTATCTCAAGTTTGCGTGGAGATATCGAGCTGATATTAATGTCAGATATCTGGGTCTGTGGTGGACAGCACAGAAAAATAAGCTTGCAAGATAACACAATCAAGAGATGAGCTGATGCATAGTTTTTGCTGCATTCCGTATGAAATTCATTGTGTGAACTGTACCTACGAGTACAATTATGAAATTTTCACAATTATTTCGAAGAGATGTCTCAATGACACTAGAATAGTGAAAATTATACGAAGGTACATATTAAGATTCAGATTATGGGTTCTAATCCCACTCTAGGAAATGCTTAAATATACCATATTAATTATTATTTTTGTTTTGCTGATTTGGTAAAGCAAAATGGCTTTGGTTCCACTGCTGCTGCTGCAATCATTGCTACTTGCAGGACACTAAAAAAGATCAAGACTAAAAAAGATCTTTAGAACAAATTTTCCTCAACACTGTACTAAACTACACACATTTCACACACAACAATGCCCGTCTATTCTATTTTCATACAAAAACACATTTGGAGACGAGCTCGGATGGTCCACTCGAATACGTAAGATGTCATTAGCCGACGGATTCACATCGTTAATCTTATATGCTCATCTCATGGGTATTTCTCTCTCACACCATGACGTGTTTATGAAAGTGACAAGTCACTCGTATATTATTTTGTTGTTTCTCCGTTTATATTATAAGCGTAATATGTATTATGTAATATATTTATACTAGATTGAATAGATCAACTATTCAATAGTTAATAACTGCTTGAAGATTTAAAGATATTTTTTTTATTCAGCTTCACGCTGTTTCCCATATGTAGTAGGCAGAGAGAGCCTAATGTTAGGACACTCCGCTACCCGCTTTCCGCCGAATCATGAAGGCATTGTTCTTGAGGGGGCGGAACTAAATGCCTGTGCAGTGCTTGTACACCAGACAATAAAAATATTAAATATTTCATTTCGAGTTGAATGGATATGGAACCCATCACCTGTGGGGTCTACGGTCAAACGTCCCTGCGCCACGAATGGCCTCTAAATCTGTTTTTATACGTATTTTACCACCACAAAGGTATTGCACTATCACTCACTGAATCAGCTGATATAACAGCTGATAAGAGTCGCTACTATTTTTGTGTTATCGCATGCATACTCAAATCTAAACTGATATGCTCCAATAGTGGGCTTATACGTAAGTAATATTAATAAAAGTGTGACCGATTTTAAGCTATCAAAGCAAAATAAATATTTACTTTATAAAAGTTTGGATGAATTTGTTATAAATAAAATTTGATATTAACCCGGGCGAAGAAATTAAAATATTAATTAATTATACATTAATTACTTTTCATTGCTGCTACACATTTGTGCCCACGACCGGCCCCATTAGTTTTAATTATTTAAAAAAATACGACCTATAATATCTTTTAATATTAAATTTGCAAAGGAATAAAGAAAGGATGCTTTTATATGTATTGCAACAATATTTGCTATTATCAGCTTCACGCTATATCCCGCACACAACAGGGTAGGCAGAGAACTTGGTAGTAAGACACTCCATTCCCCATGCTCCCGTTATTTGCTATTAGATGAGATATTTTAAAATTTTCTTATAATAGATAAGTGTTATTTTAAGTCTGCTCCTCGTATTTTACTAGAAATAACCTATAATATTTCAATAGCCGGTTTACATTGAAGACGTTCGATTATAGATTTATTAAAACGATTTACAATAAATAGTGTAATTTTATTACATTATATATTAAAAATTCGAGTAAAAAAATGGAATAAATACGTAAACATTTTAATAATTTTCAGCTTAGTGTAAATATAATTTAAGGTTATAGTTCTGAGAAACAATTTTTTAGATTTCATTGAGTACAGATTACACAGATTTTATTTATCTTAAAGGTAAAGAAACTGTCGCAATTTTTTTATATTTATAAAGATAGGAAACAAAAATAAATATGAACAAAATCTATTATTATTCTGTCAGGGACCTAGTGATGAGACATTCCTTTCTCCACTTTCTACATAATTTTCTAGACATTGTGTTGAGTGGAGTAACTCAACGCCACATTTACCGTCACATTTACGATTGTAAACATTATGAAATGGTAAATTTACAAAATACAAAATTTTTCGTAGTTCCACTTGAATCGATCATTTTTATAATACCGTTAAGACATATTGTAAATTATAGCTATTTATACTAAATTTAATTGATGATATTGGCTGTCTAGCTGTGAGAATTGGCAGCGTTTCTGGTTTTCTTATTCGCGTTCGTAACATTCATATTAAATGTGATATTATGTAGGAAATGACCACTAATTGACTTATAATGTATTTTTATGAATCAGTGCGTTTGGCAGATGATTTTTTTAATAAAGCTAAATTTTCATACCGATCTTAAGATTTTTTTGTTACAAATAAGTATTTGTTTTGTAACTTTTTTTATATTCCTACATGATGTACTTATGAAATGAGAACCTAATTATTATTAATAAATCGTTTTCGAAGATTTTATTCGAAATACAAAAAATATATCACAATGTAAGGTTATGTCACATATAGGTGGGCAGAGGGAATCTATTGTTGAGACACTCCGTTTCTCACGTTTACACCGAATAAATAAAAATATTAGTAAGCAATAATTTATTCCCCCAAATGGAAATCGAATCCACCGTCGCGTTTACAATAATAAAGACAGGCTTGTACCACTGGTCCGCTACAGCCTCTACCGGCCACGTTACACATATGTAGGTATAAATAGATAACAAAGCAGTCTATATTGTCTTTAGTCAACAGTACGGGTTAGGGCACTCGTCCAAAAACGTTGTAACGTAAACACTAAGCCATGCAATACAGGCTAATGAAAGATTTAGTAGTTCTAAGAATATTTACAAAATGTCCAACGATTTGACGAGATGAGCCTATCCAAGTTTTCATATTCAGTTGCCCCGTTTTATTCTATTTGTAATGGTTTGTATTTTATTAGGTGCAATAATTGTTTTATTTTGTATTTTAATTTTTTTTTATAATATAATTTTGCTTCTCCTTGATCAGGTTTCCTGTTACGTGCGGGATAGCATGTGGGGAACCTGGTAGGCAAGGGAAATCTAGGAACCGTTACTACTTAACGCCGAATTCTTGATGGATTGAGTATTTTGCGACGATATTAGAGCTAGGAAACGAAGATGTTAAACATTTAAACACCACGAGTGGGAATCGAATGCACAACCGTTGCGTTCACAGTTGCACGCTTGTATCCCCACGTCGCAACGGCCGCTCACAATTTCTCGTTTATTATTCGTACTATACTTATATATGTATCTACAGTGTGGCTTTTGAATTTTTATTACGTACGGATACCGAATCCATGATATCCGGCTTGGGCAGGCATTCCGCCAAGCACTAGATTGAATATGTAATAAACCTAGCAACAAGGTCAGAGTGTATCTAGTAGATTTTTTAATATATATATATATATATTTTCAAAGGACGTCGACTATATTATGTTTTGTATTTGCTTGCACTAACATACAAACATCTCTAAGTGGGACTCAGGGTAATGAAATCATCATCGGAGATTTCGACGGAGAGAGCGAAGAGAACGAAAATGTCTTAACATTTGGTTCTCAGTTTCCTATCCCGCTATGAGATATACAGCATAAAGCAAGAATGATAAAGTTGTAAAAATATTAACAGTGATAATAAATGAGCCCTTCTTATCGCTTTTTAACCAACTTCTGTGAGAGAAGGCGGTTAACAGTTAGATTATTTTTTTATATGTTTGTTACCTCAGAAGTTTTAACTGGGAGAACCAATGTTATTTATAAGTTTTCCACATCCCTTTTATGGCCCCATACTTTTTAAAGAAAAAAGAATGCCCTTATGCCCCCCATCTGTCTGTCCTCTATCTCAAGAAAATTTTGAGATATCAAGTTGAAATTCAAACCATATACTCAGATCTATGGTCACATGAATTTCTGAAATATGTATTTAAGTGAATGAAAAATGCGCTATAAAAAAATGTTTATAAACAGTTTACAAACTATCTTTGACGTATCCAAAAATTAATAAAGCCAAAATTCTGATATCTGATAACTAACATGTGAAAATGTTAATGTAGTTTCGTTGTTCAAAGCAAACGTAAACAAATTTCACTTGGAAGCTTTTAGTATATGTATAGTTAGAATTCCTGTGCTTTAATTTGTGTTCTTGGAACTACATCTATACTTCATATATATCGTTATCGATATACTAGCGGATGCGCGCAGCTTCGCTGTCTTCGCATCCCTAGGGGATGAATTAAAATGAACCACGAAACATGTGTTCAATAAAATATTTCAAGTTTGGAATTTTATAAAAATCGGTGGCGATTTAAAGATTTTTTCATACAAACTTTCAACCCCTATTTCACCCTTTTAAGGTTAAAGTTTTTCAAAATCCCTTCTTAGTGGATGTCCAGATTATGAAAGTAAACATCTGTCCAAATTTCATGTTTCTACGCACAGCGGTTACGGCTGAGCGTGCGTCTCACCTCAGTCAGTGAGGACAAGTCCTTTTATATATATAGACGAGTATATTTTGGACAGTATTAAAAACACTACAAATATTTCATTTTTGGACCTTTTGATATAAGGATGGACTGAAGATATATTAAAATTTTTAGTTACTTGGTGAAATTTAATCATATATTTTCAGTATTACAAAGTCTCATTACATTATATGTTAAAAAGTGCATTAAAAAAAATATTTCACAGCTTCACGCTGTATCCCGCACACAGCAGGGTACGCAGGGAACTCAGTGATATGTCACTCCGTTCCCCCACTTATCGAGAGTCATTTTTGTATTGAGATTCATAAACCTGACTAGCAAAATCCAACGCCGCGAAGTCTTACTAAATATTTTGATATATTAATTATAAAATGTAATGAAATTGTATTATATTTCACAATGTTCTCTTAAGTTTTATCGCTAGAAAAGAAAAACTTCTTAAGGGATCGACAGCTTCTTACGAAGTTTCATGAGATGCTACATGACACGTCTATTATATAACTTATATCATCAATCAAGATATTGGGGCTTTGGCAAAACATAGCTTAACTTAATTTTAAGAGTCAATAAAAATTTTACTAATAAAATATAATATGACCTAGATCTATATTAGACCTATTTCAAGGATATTTACTTTAGCAAAAATTAAGCCTGATAAGCATTTTTTGTTGCCAAATTAACATTAAAGTTCATAAACAGCCAGAGCGGCTTGAGAGGCCAAATAAACTATAAGAGAATAGATGTGGACTCTAGTATGTTTCTAATTTAACTTTTATATGGTTTACCAAAATTCGGTAAACAGACATTGGTTGGCTCATTCTGTTTTATTGTCTTATTAAAAATTTAACTTTTTATACTCTAATAATTGACATGCGGTCCGCGTAACTTTTGTAATTCTCCTTTGGTCAAAGAGATTTACTGTCTAAGTTAACTTAGAAATGGATGTGCGAGAGGCCGACATATTGTTGAAGCTGGGTTTGTCAGGCTCTCTCGAAGAATCCCACACACACACACACAATCCGTATACAAATATAGCGACAAAAAGAAATAGTCAAGTATGAGTCGCCTGCCCACTGAGGGTTCCATACCAATTTTAGTATTGTCAAGCTTTTTAAAATGATCTACATAATATATAGGTTATGGTATCTTACTTTAGGGTAGTATCTAGCTAGAATATCTGTTAGTATTCTATTTATCTTATGACAGTAAACTCCCAAGTCTCGGGAGTTCCCACTAATTATACTGCATCAAACGCCCTACAGCATCACGTGGATAGGCAATTATGACCTTACCTAACTACCCTATTAGTCTTAATAAGGGCAACGATGTTCTTGTACGAAGTCTTATATATTGATGTTTAAGTAATTAGGTAGTGACCCATTTTTCCGTTTTTGGCCTCGATGCTTAATATATCCATAGAGACTTGAGACCAGCAGTAGGGCACAAACATGTGACTGTAAATGCGACTGGTTGTCGATTCGATTTTCACTCCCCCTTTTAACAACTTTGAGTTCCACTACTAAATACGTAATTCCTCAAGAATTCCGCCGAATTTGAGGAACGAAAGTATCTTAACACTAGGATACAGTGTGGAGCTAAAAGATATTTATATTATTTGATACTCTATTATTGATAAAAATTTTTTAGGAACAGTATATTTTTAGCATATTTTTACTCGTATTTAATTTATGTAAGACGGAAGAAGTTAACTGTAGATACATTTTTTGAACTTAAACAAGTTGAAGTTTTACTTATGATACTTGTAGTATATTTTACTATATTTATATATTTGTTTAATATACTTCCTCCGAGTTTTCGCTGAATCGATAGCGATAATTTTTATCTCAATTTTGTCGATTTGATGAAAATATTTTGTATGCTAATTGAAAAAGAAAACTTAACACTTTGCTGATCGATAAATATCTAAAACACAGAACTTTATATTGTAAATTCAAGCGTTTCTAAGAGAGAGATATTTCGTCCTCTACTTTATCTCGTTACCAGAGTAAGGTAATGAAAATATTAAATGGATACATATAAAATATTCCCCCTAGTGGAAATCGAACCCACAATCGTCGAGCTTACTTTTGTATGTTTGTGATCCTGTTCTACGATGATCTATCTCTTAGTTATTGCAATTTTAAAATTTCGGTTCTACTTAAAAAAATTCTGATATTTTTTATTGTTCTTTAAATGGTCAACATATACATATATACATAATGTATATGCCGTTGCAGCATTGTTAGTAATTGTGCCCAGAATTTTTTGAAAATACAAATCAACTTAAATAAAAACTGAATGTGAAAAAATTAAATAATAAATTGTTACATTTAGTATATAATTTATAAGAAAAATAAAATTATATCAGTTTTTAATGCCTAGAGGTAAGTTTCACAAGTAAAATTGTAGGAAAGAACATGAAAAGACAAGAAAAGTAGTGATAATATACCTCATTCTCCACTTTTCCTTGAATGTGCACCACCGCGTGCTAAACAGAGAGACTAAATACTGCACTTTACATAATTTATACTGAGAAAGAAGCTTTATTATCTTTATTCCCCCAAGTGGGAATTCTCACTCTCACTCACTCACATCAGCTATAACAACCTTATCAGCTTATAAACAATACATTTTATAGAAAAAGTTCTCATTAAACCAGATTAAAAGCAAAACCATCAAAAAATTAAGAATAATAAAATAACAGCTATTAAACACTTGTCTGACTGAATTAGAAATTTCAAAACAAAAAGACAATACGAGAACCTGACTGACCTGTTGCTCCCAGCACAGATGAAAAATAACACTTCTATCACAATTTTTCATATATCCTGAGCATTTTCAAAATATAATAGTTATTTTATACCACCACAAATCACTGTTACATATTTGGGAAATTACACTGAAGTTTCTGTTGGAAATTGGGTTTTTGGTGGAACGCACGTCCGCATGTCCAGGGCGGTAGGTGCTCAACTAATTCAACTCCAACTGTTCTCAGGCGGGAAATACCACGTGGCTTACAGTTTTGTACGGTGCGCGCGTCTGTTACCGGGTTACAGCCGCGGATCCCACACCAATTTTCTTGCGTCTTGCTCTATTTTAGTCGGATTGCGGTATGCGAGTGCTTCTGTTTCTTTCTCTCTGCCTATACGTTGTGTAGAATATTATTTTAAAGTTCTGCGAGCTTAAAAGTTCATGATAATAAATATTTAGAGTAAAAGGGGTGAAGTATTTAATAATAAATATGTTTTATTACGATGATTTATGGGGGCACATGAGAATGAATGTAACGCAACGATTATGGGTTCGATCTCCACTTGTGGGATTGGGATATTCCTTTGTTATTCATTTACAAAGAAGAAGACCTGTTGCTGTGAGATAATAAAAAAATATAAGGAAGGTATACTCTCTACACAGATTGAAAATAATTAAATAAGTATTTATTATCATTTGCTCATATTTTTTTCTATATTTAAAATCTTCTTCTTAAATATCTGTCAAAAATCTTTGCAAAACATTTATGTCATCGTTAATCTTTGAACTAATTTTGTGTAAAAGTTCATATTAACTTTTATTTTGTATACATATCTGATATGTTCAGGTATGTTCAAAATGTTATTATATACTATATACGCTTAAATGTCTTTGTTTTATTTATTTATGTATTAGAGGCCCTCTTGGCCTCAGGGGCCCAAAGGCGTGACGCAACGGTTGTGGGTTAAATCCCCTGTCGGGGAAATGGATTATAATTTATGAATATTTTCATTTCTTTGCTCTGGTACCAAGACAAAAGCCCGGCGTTGAGTTCCACCACTCAAAACGCAATGCTTCGATAATTTCGACGGGAAGTGGGAAACCGCCTATTCGCCTATATACGGGATTCAGCGTGAATCTGAAATTATTATTATAATTGATATTTTTTTACAATATTTTATAATTTATCAGTAGGTATTATGAATCTAAAGTTTTATTTTTAAGGAGTAAAGAAGAGCCTCCTTTAACTTACCTAGATAGAGCAAGAATTGTTCTTGCAGTACATTGGAGAGGATTCGTTTGCGTGCTTGTGCCTATATTGTGTATAGTTGTGCTGATTCCGTTTCCACCAGAGGTTATTATTTTCTTTTAGCTTCACGCAATATCCCACATATAGCAGGGTATACGGAGGGAACCTGGGAACCTAATGTTAAGACACTCAGTTCCCATTATTCATTCACACACTTCATTTCCCACTTTTCGCCAAAATCTCGAGACATTGCTTGCTGAGTGGAGTACTTAACTCCGAAATTTGCCTTGTTACCAGAGTGACGGAATAAAAATATTAAATATTTCATTCCTTCGATTGGGAATTGAACTTACAACCATCGCATTTGCAGTCGTTAGATTGTGCCCCTGCGCCTCAATGGCTTCATTTGCCTCTAGACCAGAGCGAAGAAATGAAAATATAAATTTAAATAAATATTTCATCACTTCGAGGGGGAATCGACACCTGTCGCATTTAAAGTGACACTTTGAGCCCCTATACTACCACCTCGAAATGTTCATCTCTGGTCGAATTATCTGGTCTATAATAAAATAATACTTTATTAATATTTCAGCCATACCAATGGACTGCCTACTGTTTGATAATAATGGCGGTGTACTGGGTGACGGAGGTGATACCTCTGCCGGTCACCTCGTTCATACCGATAATCGTTTTTCCCATTACTGGAGTTTTAGGTACCGTCGAAGTATGCATGGCGTATGTCAATGTGAGCTTTTATGTTTTTAATATATAATATAACAAGATTTGTAGATTGTACTAGGAATTTTTGGTCATCTTTATAAAATCATGAGATTTCTATATAAATGAAGATATCTTGATATATTATAATATATTAATTTATTTACAGGATTCCATGTTCATGTTTCTGGGAAGTTTGATATTGGCGTACTCGGTCGAACAGTCGGGCCTTCATAAGCGGCTTGCTTACTTTGCCATTCAAAAAATTGGTTATTCGCATGTGAAGTAAGCATTTTCTCTTTAGTTACGCAGTATCCCGCATGTAACATGGTAGGCAGAGAGTATCTAGTGTTTGAACACTCCGTTTGGCACTTTCCACATGCGCCTTTGCGCTACGCGTGACCTCATATTATGCTCAAATATTTTTTTTTTAGATTATTAATTTCGATGTGTATCGTCACATCTTTTGTGTCGATGTGGATCACCAATACTGCTGCTACGACCATGATGGTGCCCATTAACTTTGCTGTACTCAAAGTGTTTGAAGATGTGAGTACAATCCAATATACAATATACAATCCCACTACATGAAATGAAATCCTTTATATTTTCATTTCTTCGTTCTGGTGTGGTTGTGTGGTCTGGTGGCAAAGCGCTGCGTTGTGTTCCGCCACTTAACACTCAATGTTTCTAGAATTCTGCGAAAAATGGGAGGGTGGACGACTTAATATTAGGCTCCCTCTACCTACCCCGCTACATGCGGGATACAACGTGAAAATGAAAAAAAAAACTTTAACCAAATTGACTAAATGTGTGGTTTTCGCGTAATACCTGAATAATAACAATTTACTCGTATTTTACTTTCAGCAAAAGCTGCTCAAAATTTACGATATAAACAAAGCAGGTGAAAAAGAAGCGTCTGACATAACAACTTGTTATTTTTGTACCGCCACTTATTCAGCCACCATAGGTTGGTTCTTATATATTTTTTTGTTATATATAATTCTTTTTTTAATGTTTTGCTGAGGTCCGCTGTCTCAGGCTTGTCTGTCTGTCTGTATGAGGCCAGTCGCAGTGCAGAGGCAAAAGCGACTGTCCACTTGACACTTAACAGGTGTGCATTCGATTCACAGTCCAGAAAATGTATAATTTGATATGTTAATTATTTCGATTAGGCACTCAACACTCAATACGCGTCGGATAGTGGGAAATAGAAGTGTCTTAGTGGGAACGAAGTGTCATAGCATTAGGTACTCGGGTTCCTTCTGCCTACCCTTTTATGTGCAGAATTACAATAAGACGCATTTTGTCTATATTTATTTATTAACTTGTAATATTTTTTTGTCATTTTAGGTGGTATCGGAACTCTAGTTGGAACGGCTACCAATTTGGTATTTAAGGGGCTCTTTATAACGTACGTACTTTTATTTGTATTCAATAAGTTGTATTCAATATATACGAGCGCGTGACTGTAAACGCGTTGTATGTAGGTGTACAAAATTTTCGTTAAAAAATTGCAAAAACTATATTAACTTTTATTGGAGCATTCATATTTTAAATGAACATACTTTACAGGCGATTCCCTAATGCCCCCGAGTTGCTATCGTTCCCTAAATTTTCAGCATTCGGCATACCCTGTATGATATTATTGGATTTAACTATGATCATTTACATGCTTATCGTATACGTTGGTGTATTAAGGTAAATTTCCATTTTATCGTATTAATTAGTAGCTTTTTTGTACAATTTTAGGATTATTTGACTTTTCTTGATATAAAAGTTAATAAATTTAAGTTTGTGTGTGTGTGCTAGTATTAAATGAATTACAAATATAAGTTTGTAATATTCTTTTCTATGAAATACATAAGAATTGTCACTTTTTTTTCGGATTATGTATCATAAAAATACATGGAAAAATCACACTTCATGCAAAATATCATATCTGTAGGTCTACGGGAAATAACCAGTAAGCTTCGATTAAGAAGTGAATTTCATACAAAATGCAGCAATAGCGATGCACTCTTTGATTGCGTCGATTAAGAAGCTTGTTTTTTCTGTGGTTTTGAGATAAATGATCGTAACAGAGAGACAGACGTACAACAAAGTGATTCTATACTGGTTTCGTATTTTTATTTTTGAGTTACGAAACCCTAAAAATGTTAAAAGACTTTTCCTTGACTTCAATTGAATGGAGAATTAAGTTCTTCCACATAATTGACACTAGCTGAAAATTTATTATTTATTATATTTTTTGTATTCATTTTTTTAGGCCAAGTAGTGCAGCAGCAAAACAAGCTAAACTAACACCTGAAGGTATAGCTGCTGCAAAGAAAACAGTCGAAGCAGATTATGCTCGCTTAGGGAGCCTTACTTTTTGGGAACTGGTTAAAAGCCATTTATTTGAAATTTTAACCGCATCTTAATTAAACATATATTAGAATATAATATAATACACTGTGTCCTACGGAACAAGACCTTTCTGTAGTATTAATAATAGCATCAGCAAAAAAATATATATCATATAATTAGTGTTGCCCAAATGCAAGAACAAGACGAGACTTNACCCAATCTGTCGACCAACTAGTGCATAAATGCATCAACCGTGAATGGTTATGAGTTCGATCTCCACTCGAGAAAAGGACATTTTTTTTAAATATATATTTCTTCGCTCTGGTGTCCAGGCAAAAGCCAGCCACTTAACACGCAATACCTCCAAAAATGCGGCGGAAAATGGAGAACGGAGTGTCGTAAAGTGTTAAGACACTCCGTTCTCCTCTTTCCGCTAGGTAAGATACAGCGTGGAGCTTATTATTTGATTGTATTTTTCTTTTACCAATGCTATTTTTGTGTTATTGTGTATTGTGTTTGCCTATTTGTATGTATTTGTAACTTGCAGTTTTAGAGTAGACGGTCTATATCATTTGCTTTACATTTTTTACTGTTACCATAATAAAATCAATATAGCAGATTCGATGAGTTTTGTCCGTTTTTTTTTCAGATGGTTATATTGTTATTCGGAGGTGCTATGGTAGCGTTCTTTTGTCGATCCCCACAACTATTTCCTGGATGGGGTGACGTTATCAACAATTATTTTGACTTAAAGGATGAAAAATTGTTTGTATAATGCAAATATTTACATTAATTTAATTTTGTATAATATCTATTAATGCAGCTAATTTTGTAGCGTTCGTGATTCTGCTCTTGCTGCGTTGGTTGTTTTTCTGATGTTTCTACTCCCATCGACATTGATATTCTTTCGAAATTGCAAAGCAAAATGTAAGTAACTTTAATATTATTCTTAAAAATAAAGTAACACATCAGTGTATTTATTTTTTGTATATCAAATACTTTAAATATTTTGTTGCTTTATTTCAGTCCACGAAGACTTACCTAAAAAACGTATCGATTCAGTACTTAATTGGACGTCGTTAATAAGAGAAATCCCTTATAGTTTCACTTTTCTGCTTGGTTCGTATTTCCTTTTTTTAATAGCTGGTGTAATTGTTTCAATTGGAGGCAATAAACTGTATCAAAACTGATTGGGTCTTATCACGTAAGACAATTATAAAAAATAAAACATATGAAATAGAAATAGTGAAATATACACTATTTTGATGTTACGTGGGCTAAAGATTCGATTCCCGTTCGCGATGTTTTACTTTTCCTTATAAGACGAAGCGCAGCGTTCAGTTGCCCCATACAACATCTCAAGATGTATAAAATGGGAAATAAACCTATTGTATATAAGTCTCCTCAATGCACTTATAACAAAATTATTTAAACTTTACAGGCGGTGGATTCGCTTTGTCGGATGCAGCTAAAAAAACAGGGCTCAATGTTAAAATAGGGGAATTCTTACAAAACTTGAAAGATTTACCCAATATTGTCATCCTGTTGCTACTTATAATATTTGTCATTCTTGTCACGAATATTACTTCGAATGTCGCCGTTTGCAATGTTTTATCGCCGATATCCATGCAATTGGTAATAATTATGGAATATTCATTTTATGATATAAATAAATGTATATATGAGTATACAGGGTGGGGGTTAAAGGCCCGTTAAAGGTACCTACCTACCTATCTAAAAAAAAATAATTAAAATTCATCATCAATTTTAACGTAGGGTTTTTTGTCATTTCACGATTTTTATCCATTCTGTATTACATATGACGCAATTACAAATAGATACCAATAACGTATACAAAGTGCTACAAAAATACTAGTTATATAATATTTTTATCTTCGCTCCGAGAGGGTGACAGAGATTCATGCTCCCTCTGCCTACCTAAAATAGGTTCATCAGAACCAATATTTTATTCATTGGAACTTTGTAACGTGTACTTTACATATATTTTAGGCGAAAGAAGTTGGTAGAAATCCATTGTGGTATTTGCTGGCGTCTGGTTTTTCGTCTTCGTACTGCTATATGCTGCCCGTTGGGACACCAGGCAATCTCGTCGTGCAAAGCGCTGCAAGAATTCCTACAAAAAAAATGGTTTTTATATCATACTCTAGTTGTAGCCCGCAATTCCGTTTTTTGTCATCGAAATTTCGAACTTAGATAACAAATATCAGTACAGTCTCGGTTCTACATTCTCAGTCAGCCACTCTGTAAGAGGGGACCTTTATTTAGATTGATTATTGTATTTCATATGGCAGTAGAGCTAGAGATTGAATGAAGTGACTCTTCATTTTCGGTACAATTTTGGAGACACTGCGTGTTTGTTATTTTTCGATTTTACAATATTTTCAAATTATATAACTTTTCTGTACATAAATTAAATTGAAATTGAATCCTCAATCTCCAAATGAAACATCTCTTTTTCAGATAATGGCAGGTTTGGGACCTACAATTACAACTATTATTATAACTTGGCTGTCCGTATATTTCTACGCCCCTATAATTTGGCCTGAACTTGACAGCGTGCCAGCCTGGGCGAACTGATAATGTATTGTAATTCAATTCAATTTCTCATATGATAATTTATGTAGTTTACAAACAAACACACACATTTATGATGTGTGCTCTATATAAGTGCATGTATTTTTTTTGTCTTCGAAAAATATTTAGCATGTTATGTTGGATTAATTAAATTAATTATTAATTTATATTTTGGTTTAATTTATTAAAATGTAGAGTTTTTTTATGTCTATTTGAATGTGGTAGTCTATAAAATGGTTTAACATTTCCTTAGTTACAAAGTATAATTTAGTGTTAATTATAAGATAAATTATTTTTTAACAAAAAAGAAAAAAACGACTTCAAACAACGATTTAAAAAGTAAATAATATTTTTGCAAAGATTTTATAATTTTGAAGGGAACTATACACTTCATTACCCATTTTTCGCCAAAATTTCGAGATATAGCGTATTGTACGTAACCCAACGCCTCGTTTTTTCTTGTAAATGAAAATATTTTAAATATAAATTCTTATACATTTATTCTGTGAAGTAAGAATCGAAAACTACGCTACGATCACCTAGAACTTATAATTAAATATTATTTAAAACAGTAATGTTTTTGCTATATCATGACCAACCTGATTTTAAAATATACAAGACAAAAATTATCTTTGAATTTTGTCGCTAATAATATAATACTAAAATGGACGTTCCGGATCAAAATGATGAAGAAAATGCTACAACCACTACAGAAAATATGTAAGTATCTATTCTAATAATATTTATTAGGTGAAAAGTGGGGAACACAAGTGTCTTAATGGACACGAAAATCATAACACTAGGTTCCAGGTTCCCTCTACCTATTCTAGCAGTATTGTGCCAACGCAACGTGGCGCAGGGATACAAAGGTGTGACTGAAAGGGGACTATTGTGGGTTCAATTCCCACTCGAGGGATGGATATTATTATTTCTTAATAATAATATCCATTTTATTCCATTTATTTCATTTCTTCTCTCTGGCATTAAAGCAAAAACCCCGCGTTGAGTTCCGCCACTGAACACGCAATCCATCTAAAAATTCGGAGGATAGTGGAGAATGAAGTATATTAAAACTAGGTGACCTCTGCCTGCTTTATGCAGGATACAACGACCGATTAAATTATATTTTTTTAAAGTATTATTCCACGCTAGTTTCTAAATATGCATAAAATAGGTTCTCTCCATCAGCTTTGCAAAATGTGAACACAATAGTAAATTGATTAATATTTATTATACTTTATTCATAATTTTGCCAATGGGACTTAATTAAAAATTTATGATATATCAATGTTTATTTATTTTTTCAAAGAGAAAACTTATTTCCTTTTTTTGTTTGTTCAAATATATTCTATACTTTATTTTCTTTCAGCTGACCAATGTATCCCGTACGTTGCAGGGTAGGCGAGGGAACCTGAGAACTTAGTGCTAAGGTTCTCCGTTCCCATTTACTTACATTCCTCATTTTTCGCCAAACTTTACAATTTATTTACAGTAATGAAGAATTACTAACTTGTATGGAAAAGACACGTTTGTTCATATGCACGCAATGGCGAGGAATTATATGTTTCGTAGTGCCGTTAATTTTAATACCTATACACCTCTCTTTTCCACCGGAGGTAAAGATTAAAATGTATAATTAAAAAAATACTATAAAAGTATATACTTATTACGTAAATAATATGTTTATTTTAAGTAATTTCGCTATGAATTAAGATTGGATCATAATAACAGAGAAAAACGGGACGTAAAATACGAAAACGAAATATTTAATACGCTCATTTCCTAGCTCTAGTAACTTAGCGAAGCGACGTTGAGTTCCGCAACTCAACATGAAATGCCTTCATCGAAGAAGAAGTCGGCGGAAAGTTAAAAACGGAGGTGTTCTAATGAGACCGTGTCAGGTTCCCTTTGCCTACTCTGATTTGTGCATCATAAGCGTGAAGTTAATAAAAGATAATATTACTTCAGCAACAAACTTTTTTCGCAGTATAGTACACAAAGATAACAAACAACACGTCTATCCAGGCAGAAGCCAATAATGCATGTTATGTTATCGTAGCAGGGAAATGGAAATAAATCAGCTCCACGCTTTAACCCCTTACACAGTAGGGTAGGCACAGGGAACCTAGTGTAAAGACAAAATATAAATAATTTACATAAAAATCCTTCTTCCAAATATGGGTCGAGTGTCGTCGTGTTACAGTTTGCAGGACCTGCAATGACGAAAACATTATTGACTGTCAAACTTAGGCCAGTTATGGCGAAAAAGAAATATTTATTTAAATTAATATATAAATATTTATAAATTACCATTTCTTCGCTCTTGTATTGGCCCAAAACGCGTCGCTAAGTTCCGCTAATACGCAATAAATCCAGAATTCTGCAGAAAGTGGGGAATGGATTGTCTCAGCACTAGCTTCCCTCTGCCTACCCTTCTGTATGCGGGATACAGCGTGAAGCTGTTTTATTAAATTAAATATTTACAGAAATATCAATGGTGCGCTTATACACTAGTATTGATGGCTATATTTTGGGTTACTGAATGCATTCCACTCGCTGTCACATCGTTCTTACCAATTTTTATATTTCCACTAACCGGAATTATGAGTACTGAAGCAACGTGTGCGTGTTATATGAATGTTAGTAATAATACTAAAATTAAAATGACAATTCATATTTCCTTTTGAACACAATTATTATGATACACAAAACTTTATATTTCAAAATGTGGCGTTGAGTTCCGCCACAAGCCTCAAGAATTCGACGCAAAGTGGGGAACGAAGTGTCTTAATTTTTAGGTTCCCTCTGCCTACCCTACTATATGCGAGAAACACCGTGAAACTGTATATTACTTTATATTCTATCATCTGATATAATATATCTAGATTAATAAAATATACTACTTTTATATCTTTGAGATTTTACATAAAGAAAATCTATTCCATGCACTTGTACGGCAATTTAGAAAGGAAAGCTTTCTTTGAGCTTCTTCGTTGAGATTCTCTTTGACCAAATAAAAGCTATGCAAATCTTGGATCCACCTATCTAAACATAATATATCAGGAATCAAGGCTTCTTGAATGTAAAATTCTTTGGTGAAATCCCTAGTGCACCAAGATATATATTAAGCATTAGTTGCCCACTTGCGGCTTCGCCCGCTTCAATCAATGTCACAATCATTTATTGATTGTAGGTAATTGGTTGATTATTTTAGTATCCTTTTTTGATTTTTTTTCAGGACACTATTATGATGTTTCTGGCCAGTATGTGGTTGGCTTACGCTGTAGAACAATCAGGCCTTCACATGCGATTAGCTCTTTTTGCTATTAGAATCGTAGGCTATTCTCATTACAGGTCAGTCAAAAATCTATTAAGAATATTTTCAGTTTCACGCAGTATCTCGCACGAAGCTGGGTAGGTAGAGAAAACCTAGTGTTAAGACACTCCGCACTCCTACACTGTTGTTTGCCTTGACATCAAAACGAAAAAATGAAATACTAAAAATTTAATTTACTTTACTATTAGAGAAGACAGCCATAACCTGCCTCGCTTTGTGCCTGTGCGCTACTGGCCGTGCATGCGTTGAGTGGCAGAACTCTGGTAGAGCAAGGAAATTAAATTCCCAAATATTTCATTATCCAATTGGAAATTGGGACGGATTGGAATATTTTGCAGTAATTTACAAAAATTGAATATTTACAATAAAATATATTTTTTAGGTTGTTATTTGCAGTCTGTTTCACAACAATGTTTATTTCAATGTGGATTACGAACACAGCGGCCACCACTATGATGGTTCCCATTATATTTGCATTGTTACAGGTGTTTGAAGAGGTAAGCTTTGTCTGCCCATGCTTCTTAAGTATATTTACTTTTTTAATTAAGGGTTTAAGTTAATCTAAATATGTTATGCCAAGGATATTCTGATACCCATTTTCTGGTGAATTCTTGAGGCATTGTGTGTTGAGTGGCAGAACTGAACACCACGATGCAGCAGGTCAGGCAGAGGGTCCTGCCAATTTTTTCAAACATTGCGTGTGAATAACGAAATTATTTTTTCAGCAAAATTTACTTGAAATATATAACGTGGGTCAAGATGGAGAGAGAACAGCTTCGGATATAACAATTTGCTATTTCTGTGCTGCTACTTATTCATCTACTATTGGTATTTTAATTAATTAATCTAATCAATCACCTTTTCGCCGTATCCCGCAGACAGCAGAGGGAACCTTATATTAACACTCACCTCCCCACTTTCGAACAAATTCTGAAAGCATTGCATGCTGATAGGCAAAACTCAACAGAGTATTTTGCCTAAACACCAGAGTGAAGAAATGGAAATATAAATGTAAATAAATATCCATTTCCTCGAATGGGGGGATGTATTTTTTTCAAGACCTACCTACGGTACGTACTTTGTAAAGATGTGACCGACAAAATTAACATTACAGGTGGCATTGGTACTTTGGTGGGGACAGCCACAAATTTAGTATTCAAAGGTTTATTTTCCAAGTATGTTATTTACAATTAACATATTTCTATTTATTTGTCACATTTGTATTATTTATTTTAATCATATTTAATATAATTTTCAGATTGTATTCACAAGCACCTGAGTACTTATCATTTCCTAACTTCTCAGCATTTTCAATTCCTTACATGCTGTTAATGGAAATAGCTGTTTATATTTATTTTCTAATTGTGTATCTAGGTTACTTAAGGTATATTGTTTTAATTTATGTAATTAAAGTGGTTTTTTATTTATATATTTAACTTATCATAAAAACATTGAATATAATTATTTTAATTATTATTAAAAACATGACATTTTGACTTCTGAGTTTAAATATACATTATTTATTAGGCCAAAAAGCGAAGCAGCTAAAATATCACAAATTCCACAGTCTGGAATGGATGCCGCAAAAGAAGCAGTAAATGAGAATATTGCCAAATTAGGGTCTATAACTGTTTGGGAAATTGTAAGTTTTGGATAAAAATATATATTTATGTAAATGTAAAGCTAATACTCTATCTTGGAAAGATATTCCGTTCTCCACTTTTTATCCAAATCTATTGACATACATTGTCTTGACAAAGTGATAAAATGAAAATGATATATTTCTCCGAGTGAATTTAGGGAAAATGGAATGAATTTACTACTATTAGGTTGCCAGTAAGATGCACTCCACTGCACTATGATGGCCTTATTTAAAGTTCAAATGAAAAAAAATGGATATTAACTATTATATTTATCGGGGCTTAATAAATCATCTCATGGACTATTTCCGGATTTGAACCTACAAATAGTACTCCACATGATGTAACTCTGGTTAACTAACACCAAATATGGTAATGAGTTTAGGGGATTTAAAATTCTTGTTTCTCTACTCTGGCATGATATGAATCAGATTCCACGGCAATTGCTGAAAAGCGTGAAAGGTGAAGTCCAAACAAACTTGAGATATATCCGTAATACAAAAGCTATAGGCGAAAAGAAGAATATTTGTCATCCAACCTTTTCTATTTTCATTTCTCACGTTACAGTTGGTTATTTTACTTTTTACTGGCGCTATTTTATTGTTCTTCTTTCGTTCACCACAAATTTTACAAGGATGGGGTGACGCCATACAAAAATACTATAATTTGGATGACAAAAAATTGTAAGTGATTAAAGTTTTATAAGTATTAAATATGATATAATAATAGTAATGACATTAAAATCATAATTTTATTATACAGTGTAAGGGACTCCGCAGCAGCAGCTTTATCTGTTTTCCTTATGTTACTCATCCCTTCGTCTTTGATATTTTTTAAAAAATTCACCGCAAAAGGTAAGGGTGTAATGTTATATTTTAATTAAAAAATATATAGAAGACGTTCACATGTTAAATGCAGTTAACGTTGTTAAAATAAACACGTAAAAAACACATACCGTCTATATTTTTCCAACGTACTCGGACAGAGGTTCCACGTAATTACAATAAATGACATGTATCACTCAATAACAACACTACACAATAGATACCTTCCAATCAGGGCTTCCGCCTACAAGCAACTGTGCCCTTTTGACACAATTCCATTGCTTTTATTGTCTTTTTTACCTAAATCTACCCACGTGTACGATAACGATATAATGTAATCTAGTTAAATAATTTTCCCGCTTTGGTAGACATGGAGGTGTCATGGGAAAACAAAAAAGGAAGAAATATATTACCTTTTAATATTTAACAATTAATGAAATCTTTAAATTAATGCTTATGCTTTTTTTCTATTCATTAAAAAAAAACTAATAATTATATCTTAATTTTTAGATTACAGTGAATTACCCGACGACACTGTTAAAACAGTATTGATTTGGGAGAAAATGAACGAAGTTATGCCTTATAGTTTTATGTTCCTTTTAGGTAATCATATATTTTGTTTCTATATATCTTCTTATATTACTACAATAGCTAGCAAAGTATATAAAGATATATTGGAAGAATTTAACATAATTAATGTTTACCTTCATAGGTGGTGGATTTGCTCTATCAAATGCAGCAAAAAAGGAATATACAGATTTGAATGGCAAAATAGGACTCATTTTAAAAAACCTCAAAACATTGCCAAATATCTTAATTATTTTACTAATAATTATTTTCACCGTTTTCATAACAAATTTTGCATCGAACGTTGCAATTTGCAATGTTATTGCACCTATCGCAATGCAATTGGTAAGTAATTTCTTATGTGACATATCTACAGTATTTCGTAAAGTTAATCATTTTGTCTGTAAAACGTAAAACGTAAATTTCATAAATAAATAAATAAATATTAGTATAATTTCATTCGGCCTCATGGCCGTCGTGGCGCAGCGGCAAGGGTGTGTCTGTAACGCGACGGTTGTGTGTTCGATCCCCGCTCGAGGAAAGTGAAATATTTATTTACGTTTATATTTCCATTTCTTCACTCTGCTGTTGAGGCCAAGTGCAGCGTTGATTTCTGCCACTCAACACGCAACGCCTACAGAATTCGACAGAAAGTGGGGAACGGAGTGTCTTAACACTAGGTTCCCTTTACTACCCTGCTGTGTGCAGGATGAAGGCGTGAAGCTGATTTTAATTTTAATTTATAATTAACTAGCGGACACGCGCAGCTTCGTTTGCTTATTTAGGGGTGAATTCGGTGTTCAATGAAATATTTTTAAGAGTCTACATTTCTTATTTTATAAAAAACGGTGGCGATTTTAAGATTTTTCCATACAAGCTTTCAACTCCTTATTTAAACCCTTAAGGGATGAGTTCTAGAAAACAATGAAACACGTGTTCAATTAAATACTTTTAAAAATCTAAATTTAAAATTTTATAAAAATCGGTGCCGATTAAAATATTTTTCCATACATATTTTCAACCCCTATTTCACCACTTTAGGGTTATGTCCAGATTACAAAAGTAAACATCTGTCCAAATTCCACGTTTCCACGCTCATCGTTTACGGCTGTGCGTGCGTCTTACCTCAGTCAGTGAGGACAAGTCCTTTTATATATAATAAAGTTAGATATAGATAATAATAAATATTAATAGTAGTTAAACACTTGCAACGGAGCACACAAACTTCACTAGCAGTTCCACTACGCCCCTAAATAATATTATATATCTACCTAAAAATATTTGATTTCTAGGCAAAAGAAATAAATCAAAACCCCTTATGGTATAACATAGCAGCAGGTCTATCATCTTCGTACGCCTTGTGCCTACCTGTGGGCACACCAGGCAATTTAGTTGTCCAAAGTGCAGCCAACATACCGACATCAAAGATGGTGAGACTATGTTTTATTTTGCGAATCAATATGAAACCCATTTTAGGCCATCGTGGACTGGTGTGTGCTGTAGACGAGACGCTTGTGGGTTCGTTTCGGAATGAAAGATATAATATTTTCATTATCCTCGCTCTGGTAACGAGGAATGGCGCGACATTCAGTTCCACCACTCAACACGTAATGCTTTCGAGATTTCGACTGAAAATGGAGGACAGAAGTGTCTTAATGGGAACGATGTCTTGACACTAGGTACCTATGTTTCCTCTGCCTATCTATTTGTCAGGCTGTGAACAAAGTTTTGGGAGACAATTTTAACCAAAGCTTATTTCTGTATCATGGAAAGCTAACATAGATCTAATATAGTGATTAGTCACTCCGTTTTACATTTTTTCATATATAAGGCTTTTAAGGTAATTTATGCCAATATTAGCAGTGAGTGAGTTTTATAACATAATTTTCAGATAAAAGCTGGAATTGTGCCCACAATCGCAATAATTGTAATATCGTGGGCTAGCATTTGCTTTTGGGCGCCTGTAGTTTGGCCAGACTTACTCATTTTACCAGATTGGACAACAGAATAAACAAATTTATACAATATCACCTTAAATATTTAAAATAAAACGCTAAAATATTTATTTCATTCGAATCCTCCAAGAAAATATAACTTATATATATATGAAAAAACTTCATATTTGTCCACTTCTTAATATTATGTCAACCGACATAGTATAAAAACAAAGTCACTGTCTATTGAAGTAATATTTATCAATTAAAATAAAAAAAATAATATATAATAATTTTTATTTTAGCCCACTTTAGTACAATAAAGAAATTAAGTGAATCATATTCAATAAAATGACAATAAATAATATGGCATTAACGTATAACGAACTAAATCAAGAGAGAGAGAGTAGTGTAAAATAAAACATATTTCTTCATCAAAATCCTTAAAACACTTATTATAAATAATAAATAATAATCATTTTAAATTAAAGTTTGGAGAAAGTTAAATTAGTATGAATTTAAAAGCCCGGCGGCGGCGGCGGCGGCGGTTCTGGTGGCGCTTCTCCTCCCCCACCACCCCCACCACCTTCAGGGGCACCTTCTGCAGGCGGTACTACTGTATAACTAATTATCCCCTCATTCTTCGGGTCCCATATAAATGGACCCCAATAACACAACGCCAGCCATAATATAATAGTACAAATAATTATACTGCCAATCGAATATTTAATCTGAAATAAAATAATAATTACTAGCGACCCAAACGCCAAATGATACCAATCACGCTGTATCCCGCGCACAGCGGAATAAGCAGAGGGAACATAGTGTTAACACACTCAGTTACCTCCATTCCGCCGATATTTGGCCGCATTGCGTTGATTGGCGGAACTCAACGCCGTGCTTTTGTCTCGTCGTCGGAAATATAAATGTAAGTAAATATTTCGTTTCCTCGAGCGGGAACCGAATCAACAATAGTCAAACAGCCTGCACCACGACTGGTCCCAATTAATTTTTTAAAAAACTAATAGTATACAAACCATCCTTCTTATAGGAACTTTGCCGGTATAATGACAAAAGTAGGCGGGAGTAAATAAAAATGGCGCTGCAAAACCCATAGAAGTGCCAATGCCAACTGCGACTGCGCCTAAATAGACATGTTTGTCCCACGAATTGGCAACACCCGGCATAGCCTGAAACAAAATAGGAGGGAACAGAGTTAAGACACTCCGTTACCCACTTTCTACCATATTTTCGAAGCTTTGAGCATTACTCATTTTGTTTTGCAGAATTATCATTTGGCGATAAAAAAAAACGCTATTTATAAATTTATATATTACATATAAATTTAAAAAAAAATTTTAAAAATATACCAACCATATTGAGAACAAAAGGTAAGAGCACGCAACAGGCCGCCACTCCCGACATTATATTCGCTAAAATCACAGATACAATACAAACAACGAGAATGGACGGGTTCCAGGACAAGTTAGTTATATGTTTCCCGTAGTCAGTGGTTACCAATTTATTTAAACCACTAACACGTATAGCTGCGTTTAAAGCGACACCAGCACCTAAAAAAAATAATTATGCTATAAATAAATAAAAATCAGCTGCACCCTGCACCGCGCGCACAGGAGGGTAAGAACCTAGTGTAAGAACACTCCGTCCCCACTTTCCGCCGAATTCTGAAGGCATTGTGTGTTGAGTGGCGGAACTTAACGCCACACTTTGCCTCGACAGCAGAGTGAATCAATTAAAATATAAATTTCTTCTTATTTACAGTCATACCTATGCGACTGGAAATAAAAAAGTAATATAAAAATATAAGTTATTACTTATTATTTATTATAATTCAAAAAAAACACTGTTGATAACATACCCATTAATATAATATATCCATAATTAGTATTTTTGTCCACAAAACGCCACCACATTATCGCTGACTCTGGCTTCAAAACCCCAAGCTCTGACTTTTCTGGCAGAAGTAATTTAGAAAATAAAACAATTGAAGACACACATATATATATATATATATATATATATATCGACTTTTTTTAATTTAATTAATAATTAATTACTTAATTTAATTAATAATGAACTTATTTTTTTTTGGACGAATACAATTTCCGGTTGCATACTTAAAATTATTATACACTTTGTTTAAAGCTTATATAACTCAATCATGTCTAATTCTTAACACTTTAAAGTAACTGATTAATCTCAGCTTCACGCTGTATCCCGCACACAGAAGGGTAGGCAGAGGTCACCTAGTATTAAGACACTCCGTTCCCTCTTTTCTGCCGAATTCTGGAGGCATTGCTGGAGGACTTTATCTCGATACCAGAGCGAAGAAAATAAAAAAATAATAATTTTAAATACATATTTTATTTCCTCGAGTGGGAATCGAACCCACGACCAGTCACACACTTGTACCACTGCGCCACGACTGGCGTCAAACTGAACTATTATAATATAATTTTCTCAACAATTCCTTTACAAATGTATTATACTCACTTTTGGCATTAAAATATTTAAATATAGTTAAAGATCTAGGTAATATATGTAAGCCCACTACAAATATAGCTGCTACTGTGGCGTCTTTAATCCTAGAAACAATAAAAAAAACGTAATAAAAGAACGAAATAAAGAAAGAAAGAAGAGAAACGTAAGAAAAGAAAAACTGATCATCCTTTATACAAAAGTTTTCTTTTTTCTTTATTGTCGTACATTAAATTAGTATTCAGTTCGAAACCAAGCCTTTCACTTATATAATAAATCAGCTTCACGCTGTATCCCGCACACAGCCGGGTAGGCAGAGGGAACCTAGTGTTAAGAGACTCCGTTACCCGCTTTCCGACGCATTTTCGCGGCATTGCGTGTTGAGTCACTGAAAGCCGCGGCTTGCCTCGGCACCATAGAGAATAAATTGATATAAATATTTGCTCGAGTGGGAATCGAACCCACAACGAGTCACGTTTTCACAGACACACTTTGCAAATATCTTAAGCGTAATATAAAAAAAAAAACAAAAACATTCCGCTATAAAAAATCTAACTACTCACAATGGAACCTCCGGCACAACGGTTCTGAACGACGACCATCCCATGTTTAACCAAATACACCATCGGAATAAACAAAGGGCTAAGAATAGCAAGTAAAATAATATACAAATCTGAAACATATAAATCATTAATTAGAAAATAGATACAAAAATCCAAGAAGATATACATTTCTTTATTTCAAGTAAAATCATCTTCTTCATCATATAAGGTGAGCGGAGTGATGAGTCAGTAACACTCTGGTTCTCATTTTTTTAACTTAATACGAATTCGATAGAATATTTTTAGGTCCACTCTCATAGCAGGGTCGACTGAGGGAACGTGGAAATCTAGTGTTGAGTTACTTCTATTCACCAATTTCCGCCGAACTCTGGAGACATTGAGTGTTGAATGACGGAACTTAACGCCGCGCTTTGTCCTAGTTACCATCGAACTCGAATGGGAATCAGATCTTACAAGCTCTCTCTCTGCCAAGCCAAGACTGGCTTCAATAATGTTATTATAAAAACATAAATTAAGAAAAAGAAATAATGCATATTACATTCTCATATGCTTTATGCGGTGGTAGAGCATTTCGGTGTTTTAATAATAAATTTCTCATTTCGGCCATACTGCTTCCACCCATTGGCTTACCAATGACCCTGTAAAATGTTTTAATACATTTTGAGACTATTTATAAAACTATTTTTTATTATGAACAATAATATTCGTTTTATAAGAAATAAATAAAAAAAATCAGCTCCACGCTGTATCTCGTATATAGCAGAGTAGGGAGAGGGAACCTAGTGTTAAGACACTCCATTCTCCATTTTTTGCCGCATTTGTCAGATTTGCGTTTTGAGTGATGGAACTCAAAGCCCCGGCATTTAGTTCCATCACTCAAGTGCCGTTCCTTAATGCCAGAGCGTTTTTTTAAATAATAATAATTGTTGTTTTTAAATAATAATTCATTCGTCCGAGTTGGGTTATTCGTGAGTTGGGATAGAACCCATAACCGTCGCGTTACAGTCAGACTCTTGTTAATTTGCGCGACGAAGGCCTAATAGTTTAATAATTTAGCTACATTTTTTAAACAAAAAAATATATATAACCCTGTACTCACCAATTTATAAGAAGCATATGATATAAGAAATTGAAAATAAACATGGCAAACGCTACGGGAAACGCAAAGCATGTATACTGCAAATAATTGAATAGATCCGGATACTCAGAATCTTTACCAGGATGCCTATTGTGGAAAATAAGAATATATCAATATTTTTTTGTTAATTAATGTACATAAATTAAACAACTACGTATATTATAGCTTTTGAAAAAAATAAAAAAATAATATAAATGTATACCAAAATTAAATCAAGCAGAATAGGCAGAGAGAACACACAACCGTCGCGTTACAGTCACACCATTGTGCCATGACGGCTAATATTAATTTACATTTATTTATTGACTATTCTCAATTTCTTTTATTTTATAAGGAAATATAATAAAAAAATAGATATTGTATATGTGTAAACATACGTGCACCAAATAGCTCGCATGGCTATAGTCGTCAATGCTGCATGCAATATAGCAGTGCTGCCTGTGGAAGAAGTACATGTAACTTTATTTACACCCCCCACTCTATTTTATAACATATTTCATAACCCAAAGGTTGTCGCCGATCCCAAAGAAGTCGCTGATCAGCGATAAGGCCGCCTATTGTGTGTCAATTGTTATATTTTTGTTTCGTTTTATACTCTCTTTTTTTCCTTAATGTGTTATTGTGCACAATAATGTGTAAATAAATAAATATATTTAATCAATATATATAAAAACTGAAAGACTGTATAGCCAATACTGCTTTTAACTCTAGCTAGCTAGTTTAGTTTACGAGGCCAGTCTGTTAACACTGAAATAATATCAGCTTTACGATATATTCCGCATACAGCAGAGGAGACAGAAGAAACCTAGTGTTATGACATTCCGTTCCCCACTTTCCCCCAAATTGTTTTTTCGAGGTATTGGCCGTTGAGTAGCGGAACTCCAAGCAGCAAAGAAAAGAAAATAGATAAAAAGTGGGCCTTTTAAAATAATATACCTATATATATATATAAACAAATCTTACCTATTGATGATGCAACTTGTATTGAATTTAATACAATGTATCGCATTTCATCATAGTCGGGTTCAGTTTGCCTGTACCTGGCCGTGTTTGTCTAAAATGTAAAAATGTAAAAATATTAAGAACTCTCAAAATAATAATTTATTAAAGAAACACTGCAATACGTATGTGACTGTAAAATTGACTTGATGTGGGTTCGATCCCCAACCGAGGAAAAAAATATTTATTTTCATTTATTCGCTCTTCTGTAGAGGTAAACCGCGGCGTAGAGTTCCGCCACTCAACACGCAATGCCTCCAGTATTCGACAGAAAGTGGAGAACCGAGTGTCTTAACACTAGGTCCCCCCTGCCCTCACTGCTATGTGCGGGATACACCGTGAAATTAATTTTTAGTTTTTTTCACTACGCAATGTTTGAGACCAATTTAAGTTACTATGCTTACGCTTGTTATTTATGCAATATTTACCTGCAAATTAATGTAACTTGGAGTCAGAAATTGCATTATAGTCGACGTCACTATAAGTCTGTTAGAAAACATAGACAAAAAGAACGCGGCAGTATTGGCTTTAAATATTATTCTGAAAACAAGCAAAAAGATGACGTAAAATAAAATGGGACTTAATTAATTTCATAAAAAAATATACAGAAGCCATTTCTACGATCTAATGCCTAATAAAAAGAGCTTCATGGGCGACGGTTGTGGGTTGGATCCCTACGGTCGCTCTAGCACGTTAAGTTTTAAGTTTTTTAGTTTTTTAGTTTTTTAGTTTTTTAGTTTTTTAGTTTTTTAGTTTTTTAGTTTTTTAGTTTTTTAGTTTTTTAGTTAAATTTTTTTTAATAAAATAATATTGTAATTCAAATTTCTCACCTTTTAGCAGAGAATTGACAACTGTCACCAGAACACAGGAACCACAAGACGAGTCGACGGTCAACTCCACAACTGTTCATGAGTAAATGTATCATTCCAGCTAGAATAAGCAGGCCTATGTTTTCCTGCAAAATATTACATTTCTATTATATATTCGACCTTTTTAGTTTGTTATTATATTAACATATTCCAAAAATATCAATATAAAAGATCTATTGAAATACATATAGCAAATAATAATTGTCAAGGCAAAGCGCGGCGTTGTGTTCTGCCACTCAACACGCAATGCCTCCAGAATTCGGCAGAAAGTGGGGAACGGAGTGTTTTAACACTAGGTTAACACTCTGCCTAGCTTGCTGTGTGTGGGATACAGCGTGAAGCTGATTTAATTTAATTAAATTTTTATATGTTTAATTTTTAATGTCGCACTTCAAATATTTTACAATTTACTGTATACTTCAATATATATAAGTAACTTACGTTAAAATAACATTTGCAAACATCTACGGTAGACATGACACCAGCCATGGGCAGCAGGAACATTGGTATGAATCCTGTCACCGGGATATTCACTGGTTGCAGAAGAAAAAACCAAAACATCCACATCCACATACATCTTGCAGTAATATCGTGCTAAAAGCATATCCATTAAGAAGGATTATATTTGATTTCTTAACTAAAATAACGAAATAATTTGAAAATAATAAATTATAAATTATTAATATTCTTACATCTACGCTCTGGCAACAAGGCAAGGGCCCAGCGTTAAGTTCTGCCACTCAACACAGCATGGCTCGTATTCGGACGAAAAGTAAAGAAAATAGTGTTTGCATAATGATTTCTCTCTATCTACTAAGCCATTTGGTTATAATATATAGGATAAAGCGTGAAGCTAACAAAAATCTGTGCTAGAGTGGGAATTCCAGAATTCGGCGGAAAATGGGGAACTGAAGTGTCTTAACACTAGGTTTATGTTCCCAGGTTTAGGTTCTCAGATTGCATATTCTCTTAATAATTTTGCAGGATAGAGCGTGAAGCTGATTAAGATGATTATATAGCTATTCTGTATTTGATACAGGTTAACTCACTTTTCCTTTCTGCGGTTGCCATGATAGGAGAGCTATGGGTACTATGAATCCAAGTAATCCTCTAAAATGTACTAGGCCAATATTTTTTAACCTCGGTACTATACCTTTCACTGGTGTACGAGGATCCTTTCTCCTACTACAGTGACAAATTAATCATTAATAATAAATTAATTATATTATAATTACTAAATAATAATAATAATTATAATTTTATAACACTAAAGAACTTATATATAAATTTATTTTTATTTTAATTCATATAAAATACTTACAATAGTGATGCTAATCTGAAATAAATAAATAATTGTTAAATTAGTAATTTATTAATATGTATGTATTAAGATATAAAAAAATGTAATATGGGATGCGTTGTACATTGGATTTTTATTTAAGTATTAGAACCATCTTAAATAATGTAAAAAATATGAGTTAGATAAATGTAAAAGATTATATTTAATAATACTTACGCCCCCATTTTTGCTTGACATTGAATATATATTTCATATATTTGTCAAAATGACTTATTGTTCGCATTTTAGCTGTATATTTGTTTTAAAGTTTAAATATGGAAACATTTTTTTTGAGTTTAAGGTTTTATATTTAATTCTTAAGCAAATTTTCCTTGTGTACTAATAATAATGAAAACAATTCTTTATGATATATATTCTTCTTTTTTAATTTTTTTATCAATTTACAAGTCCCATAAATCGGTTGGGACAGTGCGTTATAAATAACAAAATAATCTTATCTTATAAAGTGATTTCAAATGAGAAACAATTTACACAAATGGCAGTGTTTATTCAAGGAAATGTAACAGTCAAAAATTTCCATGACACAAAAGTCACATAAGTTCATAAATTCGAAAATCACTCCTGCACCTTTGATTTTCACGTTTACTTTGCATTCACTGCAAATGTTATTTCAAATATGTTAAGTAACGTGACATTGTTATCACTTATCGATATGCTTTTGGGGGGATCCATGTCTTCATGAATCAGACGGGAGTGGTCCTTCTGTAAGGATCAGTGCCGACAGCTCGGTCATGCCGAGGCGGCTTATCTTCGATCACAGTTCTTGCTCCAGCACCAAACGTCACCATCTCCTCTTCACGTGACGGCGGAGGCTCAACTGCTGAAGTATCTAAAAACCTGCCGCTGGCCACCGAGGCCTGAGATTGAAATATAGATGCACTTCTAAGACCGCTTAATGTGTTCGCACTTTGAGGAACTTCTTTAAATTCTTCGAAATAATTATCGCAAGCGGTAGGTCTAGGAGCAGCTGGAAAACCGTAAAGTGTGGATGATGATAAATCTTTAAGCGATGCTGAGCTTAAATTTATTCTTCTGTTTTTATGTATCGAGCAATGTGGCAGCTCGTCTCCATCAAACACAAATCGTCTCCTTTCCCTTGGAGTAGCTGCAGACGATCCGGTTGGAGGATAGGTGTCTCTTTTCATCATACGCCTTTCTAAAAGCGTTGAGTCTCTTTCTCGAAAATCTGAAATTGCATATTCGCGATCCCAGGCACGACAATCAGCTTTGGCTTTGTCCGACAATTCCGTGATCCAGTCCTTTTGATACCATTGCAGAAATAGGAATATTGCTGAAGTGCCAGCCAGTTCTGCGGCCACGAAACCGCTTATATATAAACCAAATGAGTAGCCGTAACTGTACGACATTCTAGGCGTATCAAAAAACGACATGTAGCGGAGCTTGTGGCCCACTTGAGACTTGAACACAGATATGTACATAACGATGCCTGTTAGCATTATAAGACCTGGAATTACAAAAAAAAACGAATTGTAAGTAAGTAAGTAAGTAATAAATATAGTATTTCTTTAATTTATTTATAAAAATTGCTTTTGCATGGAATAGCGGTAAGTATACTAAAAAATGGCAGCACAGAAAGTTTCATTTTTTACCTATTCTTGATACAATAGGAAATAGGAGATAATTTACATTCAGCTATATTATATTGAAGAATGAGAGAGATTCTAAAAATATAAAAAACACTAACCTGATATTATAAAGAGAACACCAGCTATGAATGTACAAATTCTTCTTCCTTTAACGCAGTGGCCAAGAACGCAGCACAATGCACCTACAGCTTGTGTGATAACAGCCAACAATAATGGGGCTGCTGATCTCGTCACAACATCTGAAAATTGACATAAATTAGGATAAGTAGGTAATAGGATAGAAGACAGACAGGCGTGTGTTAAATTTTCAGCGGGATTTTTCGATTTTCAGCAGAATTCTGGAGGCGTTAGGTGGCGGAACTCAACGCTGCGGTACGCGTTGATACCAGAGCGAAGTAAATGGAAATATTAATATTTCATTTCCACAAGTAGGAATCGAACTCACAACCTCTCGTGTTTACAATCACACTTTGTGCCCCTGAGGAATTGATAAGTATAGTAAATATCCTATTTCATCATGAATAATGAATATCACGAAAACTTACACGGTATTGCATTTGTTGAGTCGCTGAGGTCGGGCGAATGTTGTGACAGCGGGAAATAGGGTATATCCAAACATCGATACACTGCGCTGCCAGCTGAAAATTTAAGTGCTATTTTTGAATTTTCAACTTTAATGGACATATATTATCTTTATTTCCTTAGTTCATGTAAAACAAAGATAGCTTTTACTGTGTAAGTTTCATTTATAAATATGTTTCATAATAATAATAGTAAGTTAAAAAAATATATCTTACTTACTATTATATTTTAGTGAAATATATTTTACGTTTATATTTCCATTTCTTCGTTCTGGTGTCGAGGCAAAGTGCGGCGTTGAGTTCTGCCACTCAACACGCCATTCTCAAAAGTATAACACTAAATTCCCTGTGTCTACCCTGCTGTGTGCGGGATACAGGGTGAAGTTGATTTAATTTGTTTTCAAATACCATACCCTAAATAGCGGAATCGTGGCTAACAAGATTTTGAAAAACTAAACGATAATATAGAAATTAAATTTAAATAGAATTACCAATCAAATATTCGTATAATTTATTAATAAAACTAAAAACCAACAAAAAATATAACAAAATATGAAATGAAATACTCAAAGGTTAACAACAAAGCAAGTTTTAATGAGGGAAATGGATCAGCTAGAAACGTCAGCGCGGCGGAGGCGACATACTACCCACCAGTACCTATATATGACAGTAACGCGTGGAGGCGCCGCAGCACAATGGGCCTCCCGTCGCGGGGACTGAACTTAATGTGGTGTTGACGGCCGGAAGTCGGGCTTTCCCTTTGTCATACTTTACTGTTGTTTTTATACTTATAATGCCATATTTACATGTTTTTTGTTGAATTTTAAATATATATTTGTATTTAGAGTTGTAATTTGTACTTTTTACTCGTTGTTTTGTTAGTTGTGAATTATTTTTAACTATATAACTGAACTGAAGTGGTTCTTTGTTTGACTCGTATTTATATTTTGTATATTTAAGCTCGCTCTGCTCTTCTTGAGTAATTTAATTTAGATAATTCTTTTTTTTATAGTCGATATTATAGTATCAGATAGTGCATATCATAGAGGTGGACTCATGTAAATAATTAAATACAAATAAAAATTATAGTATATTAAAGTATTTTTTTTTATTTAATTTAAACATTGGCTTAAATTTAATTTCAAAGGCAAAAAAATAATTTTGAGTCTATCCAAAACAACGTCAAAAATACAAGCATCAAATAAATATAATTTCAATGGACATCAAATAAATAAAAGTATAATGTGAAATATTGTAACCATTTCTAATTATCTTATTTAAACTTACGTTCAGTATGGCATATCCGCCAAAGTCCCGAAACAGTGTGCTTAGCAACGATCTCGTACTTCCCAGTTCCGTTCACAGAAGGATTCAGCATATTTTCCTGGGTGTGCAACCAGTTATTTGTGGTGACTGCTATAATGATGGCGACAACCGCAGTGCCAGCGGACAGTGGCGTGAGCAGCCATAAACACGCGACTGACGAGTCGATTTGTGCTACGAGTGTCGGTGAAGGAGGTGTGGGTCTGGAATTGAAATAATACTAAGTTTAATAAATAAATATGTATGAAATAAGAGAACGGAGTGTCTTTACACTAGATTCCTCTCTACTTATGCTGCTAAGTGAAACAGTGTGAGATTACGTTAATTCATATGACTAGATAGATAATTTAGGATATACCTGGGCGGGCGGCGGCTAGCGATAGCGCCACTAAGCGTAGGAGCGGGCTGCGCACGCGCACCTCGCGGGAGCGACGCATGCACGCATTGCGCGCCGCCGCCCCACATGCCTTCCCTACGCTTCACTGAAAATTAACAAATAATTGATTAATTGATTATAAAGGTTTTAATTTTTAATTTTTTTTTAATTATGCAGAAATATTATATATTTCTATATAATATTTAAGTACATTTTTTTCCATTCCATATTCTATAGGTTCTGATTTGAATAAAACAATGAATGGTTATATTTCGTTATTTTTAATTAATAATTTATATATACCTTCCAAATGCCTCTAACACTAATCGTAAATTAGAACAATCATAAAATAATATTATTACTGTATTCTTTGCATTTCAATAAACATAGCATAAAATCTTCTATAACAAGAAACGCGGTTGTTTCTCATATTAATCCATGAATATTTAAATAAATATGAATATGGATTTCACTTTAATAAATATTAGTACACATAGGTTATTAGATGCGGTCGGCAGTACACTGTAGCATATTATAATAACTGAAATTATATTTAGTACTAACGTTTCATTTACTTGTTTTAACTCTCTCATAATTATTACATAGAGGCTACAATAGTGTGCCTGTAACAAGATGATTTTGAGTTCAATTTCCACTCGGCGTAACGAAATATTATTAATTAATATTTTAATTTTTTTGACTTGGCACCAAGATAAAAAGCGCGGCGTTAAAATCCGCCACTGAAAACGCAGTGCCTCGAAAATTCGACAAAAAGTGGGAAACGGAGTGTTAACTTTACACTAGGTCCCTCCGCCTACTCTGCTCTATGCGGGATACAGCGTGAACGTAAAAAAATATAATAATAATAAGAAGAATTCACTATTAATACTTTCAACATATTTTCTACATCTTAATTATATAAATTTAAAAATTTAATTACTTTAACTGAGCGTTGCCAACATTAAGAAATAAGATATCACAATCCTTTTACTTTGCTGTAATGAACGAGAAAAATATAATTTACTGAAAATATAAAGCAAGTTGACAAAAATGCTTTTGCTTATATTTTATTATGAGATAGTTTCGCTTTAGTTTCGTTACATTTATTTATCTTAAAGAATTTAGTGAAAACAATGTTTATTTTTTATTATATAAAAGGGTTCCACAAATAAATATTTATTCTGTGCTTTTAATGAAAAAGGCCATCTATTGCGAAACTTAATTCATTGCTCGTACAAAATTCAGTTGCTTTGGTATAAAAGTCAACTAAGTCCACAAAATTTCCTCAAAGAATTGTATATATTTGCCGAGCCATATATGTTCCCATTGCACAGTTTGGAACTTCCAAGAAAATTACCCATCTCGTCCTTCTCGAAAGACTTGAGGTTAGTTAGAAATGATGAAGATAAATGTTTTTACGATAAATAGCAAGAAATTATATTCCCTTTATAATTATATATTTTTTCAGCTTCCCTCTCTACGTAGTGTTGAGTGGTGGAACTCAACGCCGCATTTTTACAATGGTACTAGAGCGGAGAAATTCAAATATTCTAAATAATAGTTCATTATTCCGTTCGGAAATCGAACACACAACCTTCGCGTCACAGTCTCACAGTAAATAATCTATCAATAATTTATATATCTCACTGCAGGAAACTGAACTTACTACCATTGCAATTAAATACACAACTACTAACTACGACACGACATCGTCAAAAAGCTTAGACAAAGTAAAAAAATAAAACAACAAATCCATACTTATATTATAAATTGGAAAGTAACTTTGTCTGTCTGTCTGTCTGTCTGTCTGCCTTTTACGCAATCAGGGCCAAACCGCTAATTTCATTGTGATAAAATACTCATATAGAGATACTTGAGGGTCTCGGGATGAATATAGGATACTTTTTTTTCTCACATTTGTAATATTTTCAATATATACTAATATATTAAAATACTTATTAATTTGACAGGCAATTTATTCCGCCATGTTAATAACAACCGTCGTTGCTGAGCAACGATTTGCAAAGTTTGTTAGAAAACGTCATCCAACACGAGCTTGCTTAACGCATCTCTCTATTGAAAACTGAACTAATTTCATAAATATATTTAATAAATATTTGTATAGTTCAAGCGGGCGTAGCCGCGTTCGGGTCCACTAGTTTAATATAAAACGAAAAAACACACATGATAACATTTTATGCTATTTCTGTAATATTTTTATTCTTTGATTCCTTTTCATGTGGGTAAGATAAACGGCATATTGCCATCTCCCGGGGCCTGGTGACCGTCGAAACTCCAAATTTATGACTTACTCGTGATTTAATCTTTGTTCTTGTGTGCTGTTCACTATGTCCCACATAATATATTTCAAATTAAGATGGCATAAATCAAATTTACTTTGTGAATGTTATATAATATGAATAAAAAAATTGTGAAAAGCTTTATTATTCTACATTCTTACTAGTAATTATATGTAAATAAACTTATCTACTTATATTATTAAAATTGCTTAAAATATATAAATAAGTATAAAAATTTCATCATAGCGGGATTAGATTTATTCATTTATTTATTTATTTATATTCTTTATTGCACAAAATAAGAAAACAAAATTACAATAGGCGGGCTTAACGCTAAGAAGAATTTTCTCCCAGCCAAGCTGTCATGTGGGAGAACAAAATGTGTAGGTGTGCAAAGAAAAAAAAAAAATCCATTTTCAGAATGCATACAGATATATTTAATAAATACAATATAATATATACTAACTAATAAAATATTATATATGTATATATACTATATATATATATTAAAAAAAATAAGCTACATATATACAACAAACCATTATAGACATTTAAATAAATAATAGTAATTTAAATAAATGTTATAATGTATGGTATATTATATAAATGTTATATAATATGAATTAAAAATTTGTAAAAAAGTTTATAATTCTACATTTTTACTGGTATGTAAATAAACTTATCTACTTATATTATTAAAATTTGCTTAATATATATATATATAAGTATAAAAATTTCAACGTAGCGGGATTTGAACCCGCACCTTTAGTAAACTGTCCAAGCACTTTGATCATCTTATTCATTTACACCTTATTTATGTCGTTAGCATATCTGTAGGGATGTTTTTTAACAAGATTTCGTTACCGCAAGAACATTGCTTAGAATATAGAAAATTGTGTAAAAAGTATTATCTATACAGGGTCAAAAATATTTTGATATTAAAAACAAGCAACAATATTTAGGTCAAAATCACTTCAAAAACACCTTCTATCTTCCAAGTAACCCAAAAAGAGATAAGTGAAAGACCAATCTGTTTCCAGCCTAAGCATAACGAGCTACCGTCTGTGTATCTTAATAATTGCTTTGTTAATCAAACCCGTACCTAAGCCCGCAATCTACGGGATACGGGTTTCACTTTTACTAATGACCGTAATCATGTTCTCGGTTTTGGTAATAATAATAAGTGTGCGTATATAAGGTGTTTTTTTAATGTTTTTTATTGTATCTCAGTTGATATTTTTATTAATAGTTTAAAGTTTATAAGATGTTATAAAAAACTGTAAATGGGCAATAGCGATACACAAATGATATATTACTCGAACCATTTGAAGCTAATTTTGAACCTATCATTACTTATATGCCAATTAGTCTTTGGATGAAATTTAGCATATATGTTATAATCATCTAGCTTGTCACATATATAAAATCTGACATACTAAGACTAAGATTACTGATATTTTTATGTAACGTGACCATTAAAATGTGCTTTGTGCTTAAAGGCTTAATTGAAAATAGAAAATTTTGTTTTCTTAAACTACTTCTGTGTACAAATCGTTAAATATAGTCGTTAAAAATTTTCTTAATAATTAAATACAAAATAAATAATTATATACTGTGGTCACATCTATGTTTACTTTAGTTAAAAAAACATACAAAAAATAAAACAAAAAGAAACTCAAAGTTCCCGATATTAAGCTGGTTGCGAACAGATCGCAAAAACAAGTTGAAATTAGCATTTCAGTTAAAATTCTCGGTACGAGTCGAAAGAGTCAACAAATTTATTATTGATTCCAAATAAAATGGCGAAAGAGCAATGTCTGTGACAAGTAAATATTTGATTTCTCCCAAAACATATTCCTGGTTTCAATTCGACATGAGAATTTCTTATCGTTTTCCTACTTTTTTGTTAGCTACTGATACAATGCTTTAAAAGCTTCCCGGGGAGTGTGTAAAGTCCTCATTATATTTTCAGTGTACTCTTACATACATATTTATGTTGATATTATATTCGCTCTACTGAAACACTTCCGTTACTCTCATATTTAACTGCTTTTATAAATGTGCTTAGAACTCCAGCTATGTTTGTATAAAAGTTTTTGTATCTTTTATTTCATTATCGTTTTAAAGGTGTTGTTACAAAATTACAATATCTTTTATTTTCACTATCACGCTGTATTCCGCACACATCATCGCGTATTAAGTGGCGGAACTCAACGCCGCGGTTCACCTCGACACCAGACTAAAGAAATTTAAATATTACATAATTCTGAATTGTATCTAATAGAATACATTGAAATTCATAGAACATCAGTTTCACACTGTATTCCACACACACCAGAGTAGGCAGAGGGAACCTAGTGTTAAGACACTCTGTTCCCCACTTTCTGCCGAATTCTTGCGGCATTGCGTGTTGAGTGGCAGAACTCAACGCCGCGCTTTGCCTCGACACCAGAGCGAAGAAATGGAAATATAAACGTAAATAAATTCACTTCCTCGAGTGAGGAACGAACCCGTGTTACAGTCACACCCTTGTACCTCTTTGCTCGAAATAACATCTACTATATTAATTATTTAATAAGAACAAATTGTACGTTTAATTAACGAATAGAAAGGCTTTGTGGAATGGTAGATTGCGGGTCACCATTGCGATGTAATTGTAGATAAAAGAACTTAATTTATACCTACCTACCTACCTATTTCTTTACGATTGCTCTTTCCCGGACTTCATTAGAGAAGCATAATTAAAAACCTAATAGCATTTGTTACAATGAATGTTCTTGTAATATGTGGATGTAGTGACGCAGTGGAATGGCGACTCTATACACTTCTATGATTGTAGGTTGAATTCCTATTTGGAATGATTTTTTTTTCCTTTCTCTTGTATATTTTCGAGAGAATGCTTTCTATTCGATGCGTATATTTTCTTTTATTAAAACACACCGTTTAACAGCTGATTCGATTGCGATTAGAATTTTATGTAAAAAAAATAATAATAAAGGTAATACGCGAAAACAAAGAAATAAAATTTACTGTAAGTACTCCCATAGTGACGAAGTGTGTCAAGCCAGAGCCTGTAACAGCCAGAGCTAACGACCATATTTACTTCATCTACGAAGTAGAAGCGCGATTATTTTATACTAAAAGGACCGAAAATATTAGGATTGAAGGCAACTAGGTTAATGTGAATGTTAGTTCCAGCCGTGCGCATCGACTTCCCTAGTAATACAAAGACCAGATTAAAAGCATAAAAGATAATGCGCTCAGCTGTTAGGATTTTCTTTATCCTTATCAGCGAGCAAATTTGCGAAAATATCCATTTTATTGTTATATTATGCTTTGAAAGTTTTAAGTATTTTACATAATACAATTTTAGTTTTGCTTGAATCTTGTTTTTTAGTACGTACAGGCGGCCTGCCCGCGGCTTCGCCCGAAGATTTATGTTGTACTAAAGTATTAGAATGTTTAAAAGTCCTCTTGACGAAATTAATGCTTAATTCAACAGTATGTTTTATGCATTATCAAGATACTTTAGTACCTACCTTTTGTTGACAGTAGACAGCGTTACATGTGTCTATTTCTACTATCTCAAATATGAACTTCTTAAAAACTTAAATACTTATATATCTTTTGATAGAGTGAAGCGATTACAGTGAAATAAAAACTAAAACCTTCCCTGAGTTACTTATAATTTATATGTATAAAAACTGCTTAAATTTGTTGTGTACTTTTTACGTGATACGTGTTCACGTAAACACACAAACAGACAAAACGACAAAACGACAAATAGACATACAGACAAAAATTCCAAAAATGCTGGAAATGGATTCTGTTAGTTATTCTTTTACACGCTGGCTAATTTTTAAAAAAATATTTTCAATGTACAGAAACGACTTTTCTACAGGTTTATTATAAGTATAGATTACTGTATGTGTGGATTAAGGGGGATTCTTTGGGGATAATATTTTCTTCCTTAAGACTAAAAATCATGATTTAGAAAAAAATAATAGCTTAATATCAATATAATTAGAAAAATATATTGCCAATAGCGAGCGCAACGATGGCTTCTAACTTGAAATTATTATCACTTTTCTAGTCTGACTTTACAGCATATAATATATCTGAAATTCTTTCTTTTTATATCAACCCAGGTCAAAATTTACTTTATGTTATTAAACTAAAAGGGGCGTGTGACAATTCTCAGTTCGATTCCCACTCAGGGGAATAAAATATTTAATATTTTCATTTCCTCGCTCTGACAACGTGATCTCTTCAGATTTTGGCGGAAACCGTAGGACCGGTAGTTATATAATTGCAACGGAGTGTCTTAACACTAGGTTCTTAGTTACACTCCTCATTCTATCCCATCCTATCCTATTTATTTAAAAAAGTATATAACTTTTCGCGCAGCTTAGATATTCATGATGGGTCAAATGCTAATTGGAGGAATATTTAGATTTGGAATATTGTCATATTCTCGAGCTGGTTAAGCAGAGTGCGATTTGGAATTTCTGTACCCAACTTGGAATGTCAGTAAAAATACAGAAATTATTAATTAAAGGTTTTTCAGATAGATATATAAATAGGTATAAAACGCTAAATGTAATTTTAATTACCAACATGAATATTATATTTCAACATTCATTACTTTCAAAATTTAATTATTAACGTTATAAGATTTTATTAAATACAATTTTATTAAGCGTCGGCTCTAATGGGTTTTACAGCATCGCCGAGGGAGCCTCGGACGTAGAGACGCGACTTGACACTTTACGATCTTACCATCTTTAAGACTCTTCCTATGAGCTGGGACATAATTATGTTGGAAGTTGGAAGAAGACTTTAAGTATGGATATTGTTGCAATTTATATGTCGTATTTTGGAATTTCTTACTAATCTTTTGGTTGTGTTGTAAGGTTTTGATTTCACGCTGTATCCCGCACACAGCACGCTAATTCCATTATATATAAGAACAAATGTTACTTTATAGACAAAGTATGTATTTTGTATGTATGTTTTATCTATATTCCAAGAAACTATTGGAAATATTCAATAAAGTAGGAAAGGTAGTGAATTAAAACAAGGCTTCAAATAATTATTAAGCAACTAAAGGGAATTATATAGCAGTCTAATAACAATATCCGATTCTAAAGAATTCATCGGACAGAGTGATGTTAGCGATCTTCTTCTTTCGGTCGCCGTTGACAGCCTTAAAAAGTGCCAGCCAGCAATTAGAGTCGTCCTTATATAGCCTCTATGGTCATTATTCCTAACAATATATATGACGGTGCGCTGCTATGTATTAGTTTTAATTATAATTTCGCAATTATTAAATTTCGATATTAATTGATTTATGTAATGGATTATATTAGAAGAATATTTAAAATGGAGCGGGTAACCCCGAATAGGTTAATAGGTTAGCCACGAGGAATAGCAGATGTCATTGGTTGACAGCTATGGCGTGAGATGCTCACCAATTAACCTATTGGCTCCTAAGCTATTGTAATTGTGTTAATCTTGTGAAATTTATAGTAAAACTGTTATGTAAACGAGTAATAAGACATTGTAGAATATAAGTGTGACTTTCATTAAACATCTCTGTTGCTACAACGCCCACAAATGAATAGTAACAGCCAAGACCGCTATGAGGCCCCTTTTTGATGCTTCTACATATATATAGGTAGATATCTATTAATTTTATTTATTTTGGCTCTCTAAATTTTACTATATAATCATATTGCAACTCATATTATNTAGCACATGTCATTGGTTGACAGCTATGGCGTGAGTTGTTCACTAATTAACCTATTGGCTCCTAATCTATTGTAATTTTGTTAATCTTGTGAAATTTATTGTAAAACTGTTATGGAAACGAGTAATAAGACATTGTAGAATATAAGTGTGACTTTCATTAAACATCTCTGTTGCTACAACGCCCACAAATGAATAGTAGCAGCCAAGACCGCTATGAGGCCCCTTTTTGATGCTTCTACATATATATAGGTAGATATCTATTAATTTTATTTATTTTGGCTCTCTAAATTTTACTATATAATCATATTGCAACTCATATTATCAATAAATTATCTTAATTATACTAAAACAGGATCTCTATATCCGTTTAATGGATGTCATGATAATTAAGGATAATTCTATTTCGATGTCATATGATAGAACGCTTGTTTAAGGCTGAAAATTTATAATTACCGTCGCAATATACTGTCTAATCTTGAGGAAATTTTCACACAACGGCACTGGGTCTGATCGCTGTGGGTTCAATTCCCACTCGGGGTAATACATAATTTTTATTTCCTTGCTCTTGTAACTCTAATTAAATATGTACCTAATTATATATGCAACGACTATGAGGTCGATTACTACTTGGGGGAAAATTCGGCGAAAAGTGGGGAACGAAGTGTCTTAACACTGTCCCTCTGTCTACCTTGCTATATGCGAGATATAAAGCGATGCTGAAAGAAAAATGTTTATCTTGCAAAATATTATTAATACAGAAAAATCCAACTTTAAACTAAAATAGAATAAATAAAATCTCTTTTACATTGCAAGCTCAGTATTTTACTAAGTCATTAGGCCAGATACTCTAAACGTATTTTACAACTCAACAAGTATTATTTAGTTATATTTGAAAGAAATTCAAATTATGAACAAACTTTATTTATATTTGTTTATTTATGTGTGCTTTTTAAATAAAGTAATAGTGTTAAGTATTTCGTTTCTTTACAAAGGAAAAAAAAACTGAATTTGGACTATTTTTTTATACATAATATTCATAGTTCTGTTATTTTAATTTTTCATGTTACGCCAACTTTAATCTTATAATTTCGAAAATAATATTTTTTAAAATCCAAAACAAAAATTTGTGGTTATTTAATAAAAAAATCATTACAAACGTATATTTGTAGTTCATATCATACAAAATGAATGCAAATGCCTGCAAACCTAAGTTTGTCTACTTTTATAAGTTGTACCTCCCGTTGACAATCTTGAAATTGGCACGGAAGCCTCGGTGGGCGAATTCGACTCCCACTTAACTGGTCTTATTCTTCGTACACAACTAGAAAATACTACAGAAAGTGTATTACTAGAAATAGATAAAATTTTCTGTACGTACATATAATTTGTAATAAATAAAGTAATCTCTTTAAATTACTTTGCTTATTTCGTTTTCTTTATGTTGTGCCAACATCCACTTTTTCATAAACGTTTTGTTTACGTCTTAAGAAACTTCTCAAGCTGCTACCAAATATCTCAAATATACATTTACTAGCGGCGCGCCCGCGGCTTCGCCTGCAACTACGTTATTTTCTGTCTCCATGTGTACCTACGTACTATAAGTGACGTCCATGCAAGATTCTGAGATTTCATGATGAGTGAGTGAGCGACCTTTCCATTTTATATTTGTAGATTAATATTTCCACCTACTATAATAATTACTACTACTACTATATATATGTAATTATATTCCAAGATTTCATTATACGATATACAGTATAAATCAAATCAACCCCGATTGCGGTGGAAGGTCCTCCCGAGGCGAGACGTCAATATATCAAGATGACAGATCATTTGTCTAAGCGAGGTCATCTATATAATAATAGATTGCTAATTGCCATATAAGTAATGATCTACATTGTTAGAGGAATAACAGGTTTGTTATTAATAAGATGCAGTAGAAATAAAGTTAAAAATTATTAGATAGAAGCATGTGACTGTAAACGCAACGGTTGTGTGTTCGATTCCCTATCTATACTAATATAATAAAGCGGAAGAGTTTGTTTGTTTGTTTGTTTGTTTGAACGCTAAGATCTCTGGATCTACTGGTCCGATTTACTTTGTTTTTGTTTTGTATGAAAGCTGCATTCTTCAGAAGTGCTATAGGCTATATAACATTACATTACACATATGTACTAATAAATTAAAATACTTTCTAATTTGACATGCAATTTATTCTGCCATGTTAATAACAACCGTCGTTGCTAAGGAACGGTTTGCAAAGTTTGTTTGTTGTTTTAAGAAAACATCACCCAAAATGAACTTATATTTTGATATTCATCCGTATAAAAATAAATATAAAATTCACTTTTAGCATTTTATCTAGATTGAAATTATAGTTTACTGTATAACATTCTAATAAATAATTAGGGAGATGTCACTGATTCGAAATGACCTAGCCTACGGGCGGCATAGTATGACTGATGTGAATGGGCAGACGTTGACGGTTTTATAAATTTTCATACATTTTCGAACGATTGTTAATTTTTATGTAATTATTTGCTGTTTATAATTTATTTAAAATACACTTTGGTTCTCTTCTTATTGTATTTGATATTGCTCGCAAAAATTATCCTATTTAATATAGAGTAATGTTTAGTTATTTCATAGAGTCGATATCTACGAGTACGTACGCACGCACGGAAAACTTTAGGTACTTTTTCTGATATTAAGAATATCCTTTAGTTACTTTTACTTCTATTGTTGATTCATTTCAATAATTTAGTTATTTTTTCTAATAATATGTCTCTACTTATTATTGTTTTTTATTATTTAGGCTTATATTTTCTTACTAATTCTATTGAAAACTGAAAATAATTTCATAAATATGTTTAATAAATATTCTTAGAGTTCAAGCAGGCGTATCCGCGTCCGGGTTACTAGTTTATTTATATTTCCTAGGCTCTGGCACAATGTAAGGTAAGTCGGCGTGACGTTCATCCCCGCCACTCATCACGTAACACCTCTGAAATTCAGCGGAAATTGGGTAACGGAGTGTCTTAATTCCAAGGGTTCCCAAGTTCCCTCTGCCTGGCTTGCGATACAGCGTGAAGCTGAAACAATAGCTATATTTTTATGAAGCATGATAAAGGTTTCGGGCAACGTATGTCTGTCTATGTATTAACTCAAATATTAGGACAAATCTTTACTCTAGTAATACTGTTTGGTCAAAAGAAAGTCGCTTAAGTACGGATCGGAGAAGCGCACCGACAAATCCCTATCAATTTTAAGATTTTATGTCCACTAAAAAGTATAACTTATGAAAGTAAAAGAGCTTAGGTTGGCAGGGGTATGCGCTGATGTTGAATGACATGAACTGCAAATATGAATTGATAAATTGTAATATAATTATAAATATCCAATTTTTTTATTAATAATTTATTTTTGCTGTCATTCTTCTCATATTCCAAAAAAACACAATTCTAGGTCAAATAAATATATCCTTTAAGGTATAGGGGTATTATTTACACGGCAAATATCGTACATTAGGTATTCAGCAAAAACGAAGCATAAACCTTTTCATCTCGTCCTTTGATCGATGTGGCTTAGAAGTTCAATTTTGTTCTGTTCTCCAAAGGACTGTAAGCATGGATATTGGATGTTAATTTCAGTTAAAGTATTAAGCCACCTTTGACAAAAATGACAGACGGACAGTCAGACCAACGTGTCATAACACGTTACTCTCTATGCCTATGTATCTGTATTTTAGTTTTCCATATTTCAAAAGGTAGGAACTGAAAACTTATAAGATTACTTGATGATTTTGTCCGTCTGTCAAGACCATTTATCTCATGACCGCGGAAAGGTAGCAATCAAGCTAAAATTAATATCTCTTAAGTCTCTTAAAGGACAGAAAAAAACGAGTTTCTAAGCATATGATACGAATAAAAAGATACGAGGGTAAAAACCAATAGGGTGCTTCCCGTGGACCTACAGTTATGAAATTGATCATGTAAAGAAAAAAATCTGTTTTAGCTCAAATATGTAATTAATTTCATACAAAACGAATGGATTAAGTTAATCAACTTTTATAACTTGTATTTCCCGTTGACCTGTAATCCCAGCATTAGTAAGAAAGTCTCGGTAGACGAGTCCGACTCGCACTTAACCTTTTTTGTCGTGTTATCCCATCACATATTTGGCTAACTTATTGTAAGCTTAACATGTTACATAAATAGTTTTAATAAACTTAAAACATCAATCGCCAAACAAATTGTAAAACAATTTCCAAGAGAATTACTGATACAAACTTTGCTCTAGTAATGACAGCGATAAACGCTCCCATGGAACATAATTACGTGGGTCGAGACGCTTAAGGACGGACTAAAGTTGCCTTATCGAGCTTTCTTAGAACTTATAAGGCTCGTTCAGGCCGCGGCGTACAATGTCGCATTTTAATTATTTTGCTGCAAGTTTACTTCTCAACTATTTTTTGTTTATTTATTGACTGTATATTGTTTTTGTTTCAGTCCTGTCAGAGACATTTCCTGAACATATGGTTAATTTTCACGCTATATTCCGCAGATAAGTGGATCGGCAGAGGGGAACTTAGGGACCTAGTGTTAAGACACTCTATTTCCCTTAACACGCCGCTGAATTCTGGAGGCGTTGTGTGTTGAGTGGCGAAATTCAAAGCCGTTACCAGAACTAAGAAAAAAATAATATAAAAAAGAAAATAGTACAAATTTTATTTGGCCTCAAATTGTTAAATTAAACATACATAGAAAATAGAACCTAACAAATATGAAACTATATTAACATCCCTAATAGATATCATTAGTTAATGAGCCTACCCAACGCCACATCCGAAATACAGTATTTAATAACCACAAACAACCGTAGCGAATGGTAATTATCACGTTTAATTGAAATATCTAATAATTAATATTACTAAGACACTTCGAAGAGAATATGGCTTGAAGGCCGTAGTTAGCGACTCCGCGTAGGCGCCCGCAATTTATTTAATAGGGCGCACCCACGTTTTATGTCTTTTTTACCCCAGATGATAATACCATCTCATCTTATGAAGTCGTTTGCTTCACTTCTCAAGGGAGATCTTTTATTAAGTGACGTAGCTTCGCAACTTCCCTAGAGCGCTTATACGAATATAATAAGAATTTTGTTCTTCTGTCATAGTATATGATCTTATGCTTGTATGGGGCTGACATGTTATGTAATAAATTTTCAATTTTCTCACCAGTCCCTGAACGTGGAGCTGAACATGCGGCAAGTGAGATGGGATAGGGTCGATAAGGGTTCACGTCATTGGAGAAATAGATCAATCACATCTTATCGAAATTCGAATGTAAGTGTTGTCAGATGTAACTCAAACACGCAAAGCCTCCAGAATTCGGCGGAAAGTACAAAACGGAGTGTCCTAACACAAGTTCCCTCTGCCTACACCGCTGCTAGCGGAATACAGCGTGAAGCTGAATTTGATTTTTATTTAATTTCCATTTTATCCACCAAAAAGTACAATACCAAAAATAAAGTAATTGATTAAATTTTAAAGCATTTCCATGTTAAATTAGACCAATATTCACAAAGTTCTCCTTCATATAAGAAAATAGGTAAACCGTAGCGGTACGCAGTTTATCTTAACAAGTTTCGCCAACAGCCACGATCAAGTTTTACATTATGAGTTGTAGCGTCCCATAATTTATCGGTGGTTTCTTAATAAAATATCTCCAATATATTATATAAGCTTCTTAGCAAACTCTTTGTGGCGCGATGGAGTGAAAGAAACAACGTCCTTGCCAAAACTACTAACTTCTGCATCCTTTTTTTTTGTTAGAAATACATTTACAGAAGTAGTTCGCATATACTCGGGGAAAACAACTGCGAAAGTTTTGTAAAAGTCGTATATAGTAACAGTGTGTGGATGAACAATAAATGCGTCTTACAATCTGTATGTCGAAATAAAACACAAAAAAATATTACGAGAGTTATATTTTTAAGCGAGTTTCACGTTTTATTTCAATTTTCTCTTTATAAAATACAATTCACGACAGAATTTTAACAATATTTTAGTGTAATTTTTTTAACTTCATTCTGTATCCACCTGTCTCTTGCACATAAGGTATATTACATGTAGGAACCTAGAATGAAGACGACCCAAGACTCTAGTCCTTTCTTCCGCTGAATTCTGGAAGCGCAGGTCGCCGAAATGAAAACAGTAACTGTTGAATTTACTCGAGTGGCAATTGAATCCTCAACCAGTAACGTTTACAGTCGCAAGTAGTGCGTCTGTGCTATGACTGGATTTAAAATAAACTATATATTTATAATTATTATATAATATAACTATATATTTATAAAAGTATATTTATAATATTTAAATATGTATATAGTAATAATAAAAATACGCGTAGTTAGTTTGCAATTTTACTAGCGAGAAATACTATTACAATTAACACGAATTATGCTAATGGATGAGTTTGAATAAACAATGACTGACACATACTCCGATAGGATGAAACCATGTTTTAAAATTCTAATTGAATTGATTTTTTTGCTGGAGCTGAAAAAAAGCAATTGAACGACTAACGTGGATTTGTCGATGGAATAAAAGATATATGAACAAAACTCTCAAATGTATTGATTAGTTATAATTTCAATAAATTTAGCGAAGAAACGAAAATATATCATTTCCTCGAGTGGAAATCAAACCCACACCAGTGCAGTCATATGCTTATGACCCTGTGCCACTATTGGCCTATTTTATAAGAATCCTCTAGTTATATTATAATAAATGGCTCTAGAAAAATATATTTTCATAATCTGAAAAATAATTAAGAAAAATTAAACATACAAAATATTCTACCAATTATCACTTGTGCGTGTAAAAATAACATACCAGAGAACATCTTACAATCTCTAATTTGCAAGACATAAATCAAACCACACCTGGCCAAGTAATGCTTCATCATCTCTCCGTCATTATGGTGCAATCAACTCCAGGATTAAATATTACAAGTAAGGAAAATGCCCTTTACCGATATCGGTATAACGTATGAAATAGACTTTGATCGATGATGCCGTTTGCTCCAATTCACACTACTCACTCTTGTCATGTCACTAGTACTTTTAAGGGGTTTGCACTTCGAATATATTATTTGTGAAGCTAGTGGGGTTGGGGTGATGGGTTGTGTGTTCGATTCTCGCTCGAGGATATTTTATATTTAATATTTAAAAATGCAGCGGCGGAAAATGGGGAACGGAAGTGACGGGACGGAGTATCTTAACATGAATGTTCCCCAGGTTGGCTCTGCTTGCTTTTGTTTTTATCACTTACAAAATTCATAATTTTTGAACATTTTCATAACTTTTAAAATTATAATTTAGATCATTCTCGGACATTTTTTGGGATCCTATTGTAAAAATTACGGACTCAATGAATTGAGTTTCCGAAAGTGGCAAACGAAGTGTTTTAATAGCGTGTAAAGGTATAATACGTAACGTAATTTGTCAAAGAAAATAAGAATTTTAGATGGAAACAACCATTACATAAAATAATAAATGAAATACTCATTCTTTCCTTCTTGGTTTTTACATAAAATATGGAAAAATATATTCACGTACATCTAGTAAGCAGTATAATGTAAGAAAAAAGAAAAATGGTAAATTTTCTATAATTAATATGACACATACAAAAGCTGCGGAAATCTCTTTGTACTAATACAAGTGCATTGATTTTTTTTTATACCTAATGAAATTTAAACCTCCCAGGAAATCTCAAGTTAGTTGCATAACTAGAGGGTTCCTCCTATTTAAAAGGTAGTGGTCACTTTATCCTTATTTTTTTCATTATTCCCACAAGAAAAGCATTTCGTTATTAACATTACGGCCAAATGAATACAAATGCTCGAAATATATAAGTGCTTACATCCATTATCAAATTGAACTAAAAGACTACAGCGGAGGACCTTTTTTTATCTAAAAACAATGTAAGGAAACGTACAAAAAGGTGCTTCACAAAAAGAACAAAAAAACACAATATCCTTAGAAAATCTTCTATTTCTGTGAAACGAAGGCCGTATTCGCGTTGCAGTAATCGCCTGTGAGATTAACTTTTCCGGAACATAAAGTTGCCTTCTTTATATTAAATTATTCTGAAAGTTTCAGCGAGAATGAGGAAGACCGCGGAAAAATCGGCCAATGCTAATTGATTGATGCCGTGTTCTATAGCAACGGTATCTAGTAATATCGGTTATAATCATATTTTTAATTTATATTGTTATTTTTAATAATTTATATTGTTATTTTTAGGCAAAGAAAACCTAGTGTTAAGACACTCCATGTCCCACTTTCTGCAGCAACTCAACTCAACACTGCGCTTTGGATTGTTACCAGGGCGAAGAAATGAAAATTATTTCCTCGAGTGGAAATCGAACCTACAACCTTTCACATTTACAGCCCCAAGCTTGTGGCCTTACGCCACGATTTAAACATTATTATACTTCTTTAAACCATTATTTAAACTTTATTATACTAGATATTAGTTTTTTAATGATAATTTACTAGGTATATCTACAGAAAAAAGCTAAAGAGACCTTCTACTCTTAAATTGAACTTACAAACACGTAATTCGTCATTTGTCACTCAGTAAACGTCACAGCAATAAATAGCATCAGCAAAAAAATATATAAAAATAATTTTATTATTTATTTTACAATTCTAAATAGCCATCGAAAAGGAAACGAGTTTACATCAAATCGACATTAATAATAAAAAACCGGCCAAGAATGAGTCAGACTCGCCTACGCTATGCCTCAAGAATTATTTAGAAAGTAGGAAACGGAAGTGTCTTAATGAAAACAGTATTTCTTAACACTACGTTTCCAGAGTTTCCTCTGCCTCCATTACTATTTGCTGGACACAGTATCGAGCTAAAAAAGTAATATAATGTCAATGAAGACAGCTCTACCGGTAATCATAAGATATAAATCCTTGATTACCGGTAAAACCTATTATTCATTAAGATCTCGCTGGTCGCATTCCATAAATAATGACTTCACTTACTCACGTATCAATAAAACACGCCCGCCCCTTTTTAATTTACTTAAGTAGTCACGTTTGCCTACAATTTGATGTGGCAAAATAAAACAACGACGATAAAAGGCAGCTTAAGGCATTGGCGAAGATTAACAGCCATAATCAAGGAATTGGGTGAGAATTATAGAAGTTATTATGTTTTTAATATATTTTTTTCAGCTTTGTTCTGTGTCCCGCCTGTAGCGAGGTAGAGGCGGAGGTAGCTTAGTGGTAAGACACTCCGCTTTTCACTCCGGTAAGACGCTCGAGTTATAGAACTCAACGCCCCACTTGGCCTCGACACCAGAGCGTAGAAATGAAAATATGAAATATTTAATTTTCTCGAATGGGAATCGAACCTGCCGTGAACCATAGCCTGTCTCTGGGCCACGAGAGGCCTCTATATATATCGACGAAATCTCAGAAACTACATATTTTTGCATATGAGTCACTTATAGGTCGTAGATACTCGCTAAGACGAGAATTTGCAATAATCGACCCCTAGGGGGTTGTTTTTGGGGTTGAAAGTTTGTATGAAAATTCGTTACCATAAATGCTAGGAGTCTCAAATTTTGCATGGACGTCAATTATAGGACGTAGTTACTCATGGAGACAGAAATTAATAACAGCGTAGTTCACGCAGGCGAAGCCGAGGGCGGGCCGCTAGTATTTGCTGAAAATGGCACTCATCAATCAAGACTACGTTGAAACTCTGACAATAACAGTGAAGAGGATTCGAAGTTCCATAATATTATGGGATAACACGTAGAGATAGCATCTCCCACTCGCATAACAGAACGTTATGTGTTCTCGTCATTGTCGTCATATGAAATTGAGAGGCTCGACCCTAATGGGTTCTTCTCGAGTTAATTTCGGTTCATTTAAGGGGTGGAAATATTCACAAGTTTTCAACTGCGTACTAACGAGCTTAGCAATACTTATTATTGTTCTCATAAGGGTATGATGAAATAAATTTATCCACTTAACACTTGATCGAGAGGGATGAAATTTTATAGAAATTATAATTTAATATAATTCTGAGTACTGAAAGTGAATTGAAATGGAAATAGTTATTGTGGATTTATAGTTATTTAATTAAATATGATTTTTTAATATGAATAACAATATTGTTAATACAAGCTTGGAACTCAATCATTTATTTTATCTATTAACCGATTCCATAAGGGAGGAGGTTTTCCTATCGGTTGCTAAATAATTTTTAGTATGTATGCCGATTACACAGAGATTTCTGAATCGATTTATGTCATTCTTTTTTTTATGTGTATGAGTAATTGCCGTTTGGCCCTATAAAGTGTTCATTTCGTTCATCGGTTTGGCAAAGTAAATTGTATTTTACAAGCATTTTTAGTAGTAAATCTCATAATATACTGATTACTTTAAGAGTTTTGATCCGATTAACGGATTCTTTTAGTTTGATGGAACTACTTGTCATTTGATCCCCTATAAAAATATTTAATTCCACTCTATAGTTTCAATGTTATAAGCATTTTTGTTTTCTTCGACGGTGTATTTTTTACTATACTTTGTGTACTCCTTTTCTTTAATATTTTCATTTAAGGTGCCTTCACTTATTAACTCTACCAATTTCAAACATATCACTAGCGAATACTAATTATAGTGTTATATTAATATTTAACATAGTTGTTTGCATAGAAAGTATTCTAAATTATTTTTTTATTAAGTTACTAGTGGACCCAAACGCGGCTACGCCTGCTTGAACTATAAGAATATTTATTAAATATATTTATGAAATTATTTTCAGTTTTCAATAGAATTAGTAAGAAAATATTAGCCTAAATAGTCAAAAAAAATAATAAGTAGAGTCATATTATTAGAAAAAATATCTAAGTTATAGAAATGAATCTACAAAAGAAGTAAAAGTAACTAAAGGATATTCTTAATATTAGAAAAAGTGCCTAAAGTCCTCCGTGCGTGCGTACATACATATCGACTCTAGGAAATAACTAAACATTTTTCTATATTAAATATTTTTTGCGAGCAATATCAAATAAAATAAGAAGAGAATCAAAGTGTAATTTAAATTAATTATAAACAGTAAATAATTAAATAAAAATTTAAAATAGTTAGAAAATGTATGAAAATTTATAAAACCATCAACGTCATCTGCCCGTTCGCGTCGTTCATACTATGCCGCCCGTAGGCTAGGTCATTTGGAATCACTGACATCTCCTTAATTATTTATTAGAATGTTATACAGTAAACTGTAATTTCAATCTAGATAAAATGTTAAAAGTGACTATTATATTTATTTTCATAAGGATGAATATCAAAATGTCGAGGTAACGGTCGCGTAGCGACGCGACGGTTGTTATTAACATGGCAGAATAAATTGCATGTCAAAGTAAAAAGTACTTTAAAATATATTAGTATATATGTATAATGTAATGTTATATAGCCTATAGCACTTCTGAAGAATGCAGCTTTCATACAAACATAGTAAATCGGACCAGTAGATCCAGAGATCTTAGCGTTCAAACAAACAAACAAACAAACTCTTCCGCTTTATTATATTAGTATAGATTAAATGGTTTTTATTTGTTGAAGTCGGTTCTTTTCAAGGTAGTTTTTTTTTTATTTTTATAAATATTTATTGGCGTTAAACAATATATATACCAAAATATAAAGTGTCAGATTGGTTCTTACATAGCAAGAGTAAAGTTACTTTAGAATTTTCCATTGTGTTTATAATAAAACATTTAAATAATCTTTACAAAACAATTATCTCAACAAACAAAGCAAACAAAATATTTATTCATTAAAATTTTCTTATGAGGAAAAATAATGAAGTGAAAACAACTCCATCTAAAGTTGTATTCGTTTATAAAGATAGAAGTTAATTTAATTAACAAGTTACTCACAAGGCCCTTAGTTAAAACAAACTCTGTTTTATCCACGTTTACATACTTACCGAAACATACCTTATTATAAGGCAAAGCAAGTTTTTTAAAAGAGGCCACCACAGCCCAGAGGAACAAGTGTGTGATTCTTCGCTCTGGTGTTGAGTTCCACCACTCAACACACAATGCCTTGAATGTGAGGAACGGAGTGACTTAACACTAGGTTCCCTCTACCCGTGCTTTATGCGGGATACAGCGAGAAGCTAACAAAAATAATGTTTAATTTAAACACTTTTCAAGCTGTATACATGAACACCGTTATTTACCCGGAGAATGTATACTAAACTTGAGCCAAGAATTTCTTCTCGGTGGATACATTGAAATAGTTCTATGTCATTACAAATAGTTTACCCTCCTTTACATTCTTTCTGGCATTGGAAAATGCTAGTGACCCAGTTCGTTCGCAATTTACAGATTCTTGTATGTAAAAACAGCAATAAAAGCTCATGAACGTCTTAATTCCTGCTTTTGCATGAAACTCTAAAATTATTACCAGAATTTCGCTATATTTAAATGTATAGTACTGTTAAATATTGTTTTTGTGATATACTTTCATTTATATTTCAAAGATTTCATATAAAGCATTTTGAATTATGTGAGACAAATTAGTTTACATTAAAAGCGTAGTACAATATTTCATACACCCACTTACTTCCCTTTGACAGATAAGACAATATAAACTGAAACTTCTTGTTAGCACGATTAACAAAATAAACTGTTTTCTATTTAGTATTCATGATGGTTAGTTCGTTGTTATTCAAAGGGTGGGTGGCAATGAAATATGGAGTGTTCTCCTTGCATTTTGAACACGAGGTGACGCAGCGATATCCTTGACACTTGTTATTGAGTAATACATGCTTAATAGTTAAATTGAACGTTTGGAAAAGCTCTTATGGAGTCGCGTTTGTGCCAATGCGCTGTCGTGGCAAGAAGGTGTTAAGTTCCGCCACTCAACAGTTTAGTAGGAAGTTTGGAACGGAGTCCCGTCAATCAACACATAAGTTAGGGTAGTTAGTTAGGTAATTTGCGGAAAATATTCGTATATTCATATGTAGGTATAGCAAGTAATAAACGCTTATCATTTAAAAACAGATTTAAAACGCAAATTATACAAAACTGGAAACAACATGAAAATGAAAGAATAAATCTTATATTTATATTAATCCGTAAATATTAATTACAATAAACAATTTAAAGCCGAAAATTACTTAAAGGAAAGGAAAACGAAGCGAAAACCAATTTAAAATGATTATTTGTTTTCATATTATAAATATCGTCATTGGACTTAGTGAATTGGAATATCTTTCACAGTAACTTTTTACAGTTTATATTTAATTTTTGAGCTTTACGCTGCATCTCGCATTTAACAGAGTAAGCAAAGTGAGCATAGTGACACTCTGCTCTCCGCTTTCCGCCGAATTGCAGGAAGCATTGCTCGTTGAGTGGCGAGGCTCAACGCCGCGGGTACAATTCTAGTACCCAGCAAGATCTATTCCTATACAAATTTATATTAGGGAATATGTTGATATATTACTAATAAATGATTTCTGTTTGAGAAAACTATTTTCTATCTGAGATATAAAATTAAAATACAAACAGAAGTGAAAGATTTTTTTTCTTTTAACATATTATTAAAATAAGGGTTAAAATTGTAAACATTTGGTAATTTAATTAAGAAAAACATCACAAACTATAATTCTCGCAAACAAAACTAAAGCACCATTGTATGTGGCAACTCTCGTTTAATATTAATACGATGTTGGTACAACATTTTAGCCTTTGGCCAACAACTTGTCAAAGCTGAATTGAATAGAATGACCACACGAGAATTCAAAGAAATTTGTTTCTAAACAAAAACAAAGAGATTATAATTTTCTTTATTTTATTAAATTTCATCTTAAAAGTGTTCACTAACATATACGTTAAATACTCAATTAAAGTTTATAAATATTTTATTTCCGTAGTACTCGAATCGATTATTTATATGGATTAATGATCTTTTATTACTTACTTTTATTTTCTCTACACTGTTAAAACAGTCTTTGACCGGAACGTAACTATGAATTCTCTCATTGTTTCTCATATAAGAATATTTTTAAAAGTGTGAGATCGGACTCAGAGACGGACGGTCAGAAAAATGTACAAATAATATATTAATGAAAATTTATAGTTAACCAAGCTTTAGACAATAGCAAAGTATTACTTGAGACTTTGTATAATATTTCGCTAACAAGCTAAAAGGCCTTTGACGACATTGTTGACAACAATAGGCTGCCTTAATTCAAGCATTGATTTATCTCGTCCATAAAATATTTAGTGTAGGATTTACGACGCGACGGAAAAATATTAAAATACGTCGTTTATTCGTCAAACAAACATATTATATTTAATTTCATTTTAGAAATGAGAAAATAATATAAATTATGTTTAAATTATTTTTTTTAAATTTACAAGATATTTCAACGCGGCTTCGCTCGCCCGAACTTATTTTTATATGAATGCATACTTTTAACAAATATTTTTTTTGCAATAAAAAGTAGATTGTAAATGTATACAAAGTTTTATGATAATAAGTAATTTAAGTATAAAAAGCGTAACAAACAAACTAATATTCACATTATAATATTACAAATATATAATATTATAATATTACAAATACCGTTTTAAAAAGAAAAGATAAAAATTTGCATTGTAAAATATATTTACTCAAGATAATGTTAGTAACAAACCAGTATTCCATTAAAAGATAAAAGAACAAGATCTTGGTAAAAGATCACAATTTCACATTTGTATGTCAATCTTATTCATTTTGAAGTTTTCAATTATATATAGCGCATTGGAATATGGCTCTGGAATTGAAATGATTTTTTTGAAATCTTTAACAGTAATTTTTATTTCCAAAAACAACACCATTGTCTCATTGTTTTTCATCTTTTAATAAAAAATAATATTGAAAGAAATATTTTCGATAAAACATTGAAAAGAAATACAAAAATACACTTTGAATAATTGTAAGCAGAATATCTGGTAAAGCAGTGGAGAGTCAAGCCAAGATCACACTAAGAAACTATGACGCAGTAGACGTATCCCTTACTCGAGAAAATGAAATATTTGTTTAAATTTATGTTTCCATTTCTTCGTTCTGGTGTCGAAGCAAAAGCGCGGCGTTGTGTTTCGCCACTCAACACGCAATACTTCCAGAATTAACACTAGGTTCCCTCTGCCTACCCTGTTGTGTGCGGGATGGATGCAGATGTAGCGTGAAGATGATTTTTTAAATTTCTCATTCCACAATTATAGTGCTATTAGCTAGTATTAATATATCAAATGAACAGCTTTTTTAGCTAATAACTATAAAAAAGATAAATAATTTGAAAAAAAGATAAGATAAGATATTTTTGTATAAATTTACAATTTTTGACAGAGTAGTGCTTTATTATTTTACCAAATATATACGCGGCAGGTAATAAAAGTAATATACCGTGGCATGGAGTGGAATTTTATTTGGAATCAATGGTGCTTACATAACAAAATCATACAGAAAGTTTAAGCTCATTTTAAGGGTTGATACAAAAGACACGGAGCCTACGAGCTTATAAAATTTTAAATTGTATTTTTGTTTATTTTTCGTTTATATGTGGATGCCTTTTTTAGGCCTGCAACTGTAAATGTGTTGGTAGTGGGTTCAATTTTCATTTCATCATTAAATTTTAAAGTATTCTGTCGACATTGATGTCAAAAAATGTTTCATATTTTCTTAATTAATTTTTATTCATGGCAAACTTTGTAAAACGTTTTTAATTTTATGATAGATAGAGTTGATTGACGTGACAAGCATTTTCCAAACACTCTTTTATAGAAGACACGGCAGGCTATAATCTATCAAGATTATACAATTTAGAAAGAAAATAATTTATATCATATTTTTTGTTTTTAAATTCTACAAGGAACTAATAATGATTAGCTATGTCAACTAAAAAATAAAAAAATGGTAATGAATATTTTTATGAAACGCAATTGCAGGCGTTTATTCCATTCACTATCTGAATTTGGAAAATTATGTGTTGAACTTGTGACCTACGATGGACTTGGACCATGTTAGGTAAATGTACTAGGATTTCTTCTTCATTTTCTGCCGAAATTTAAAAGCATTGAGTGTTGAGTGGTGAAACTAAATGCCACACTCTGCCTTTTTTCCAGAGCTAGGAAATGAGAAGGATGAGAAAATATTAAATATTTCCTGGCAACCGAACTGACAACCTGTCACGCTTACAGTCGCACGCTTCTACCCCTGCACTATGACTGGTCTTAATCCTTATATTTTTTTGTTATATTATAATTCACAATAATAAAAATAGCATGAAATAAAAAAAATATATCAAATTGTAAGTTACAATTAACATTAAAGTTTCATACTTCTCCATTGGACGTTCGGTCATTTACAAGAATATGGGACAGCAGTAAAACACGAAACTTGCTTCAAATATTGGCAATATTTTCTCATAATATTCTAAAGTTTGTATCAGAGATGCTGGAGTAAGGGAAATAAATTTGAACACTCGTTAACTTTAATAAGTCAACTTTGTGAGTACACATTAATATTTACTTAGTTTGTCGGTTATTTTTAAATAAATATTATACATTTGAAATTTTGTTTCGTGGTAAAGTAATTGAAATAATTTTGCTATTTAATATTTATTTAAAAAATCTGACTCACGCTGCGTCCCGAATATAGCACGGTAGGCAGAGGTATTGTAGAGTTAAGACACTCCGTTCCCCACTTTTTGGCAGAGCCATTGTGTTTTTGTTGTCGCCGTCGCGATGTATCAACACAGCATGCTGTTGTTAACAATTGAAACCCAAAAAATATAATCATTAATGGAGAGTTCATATCTACGAGTATATTAAGTGACCAAATATTACACTCCATTTTATTAATGCCAAGGAAACACAAAGTAAATTTAAATATTTTTTTAAAGTCAAATTTATCCACAACCAATGTGTTCATTCATACTTATTAAGACAACGTAATAAAAATTTTAACGTTGCGGAATTCTTAAACGTTTTCTTAATAAATATTTTTTTCCTATAAGTGGAATAATAAGTAATCTTAAAAAAAAAATTAAAATCATATTCGTCACAACCTTTCCACAATGAATTATGATGAAATTCATATCTATTAACTGGATGATGAAGTTGAAATTGGATACGGGATCAAATAAAATATCCGACGTAACTTCGTAATACCAAAACCAACGTACGAGTTAAAATAATGTGGAGGAGTAAGTAAACAGGCCGCACCCGAGCTGGACTGGACGGCGAACTTCGATGAGAAATTGCGTACAATTAATTTATGTTGGAAAAATATTGAACAGACTTCTTCATACGAATATGGGAACTTAAATAATCGAAGAAATTATCGTTTATTTTTGAATTTATATCAAGCTGTAACTTCGTTTGCGTGGAGTATGAAACGTAAAGTTATTTTCTTCGTTCGGAAAATCTTTTTTTATTACTCTCAATAATTTCCCGCAGATCTCTCTATCTACTAGAAAATTGAATCAAAACTTAGTTAGAAAGTAAAGCAGCCATAAATACTGTAGCTCAATTAAATAAAATAAGATTAAGATCTAATAGGATATTTTATTTTACTCTGGAAGCCTAAAACGCGTAATACTTACAGTTTCGTAGAAAATAAATATACCCAAAGGTTACTTATACTCGCAATTAGAGTATCTTTCGCGGTAGAGGATATAGTTTATCTAGAACTATTACTAAAACATTTCAATAACTTATTTCGAAAGTGGAACAAGTAGAATAATTTCGATTTTGGTTAGTTAGAAGATGTGGCCGGACTGTGGAGGCAAACGTTAGTGCGCATATTAAAGAGGTTCCTTAAGTTTATTCTTGGACCGCAAGTTCCAAGCACTGCTGTGAGTTCCTTGCCTTGTAATGTAATAGGCCCGAGACGCGCAAACTTGGAATGCAATTTGAACACATTTATAAAAAAAAATGCTCCACACTGTATTCCGTATATAGCAGGGTAGGCTATATGCGGGATATAGAGGGAACCTAGTGTTAAGATACCCCGTTCCCATCTTTCCGCAATTTTTTTGACGCATTGTTCCGCCACAGTTGACTGGCGGAACTCAACGCCGGTATGTTGCCTTGGTACAAAAGCGAAGAAATGAAAATATTCATAAATAATAATTTGTTACCCCGAATGGGGATTGAACCTGCAACCGTCGCGTTACTACCCTTATGCTTATGCGCCATGACGGCCTTAATACATTTACACTTCTTCCAATATCATGATAATCTTCATTATATGGACAAAGCTTGAAGCTGAAAAAAATCTTATTATGAGGAAAACAAATGGAACTCGCGTTAAAATATCATTTATTTAAAAAACCGGTTTGCAAGAAACTAATAGGCTCTTTTTTTTATTTTCACACATTTTCTACTTTTGCGAGCAAAAATAAACAAGTGGTAATTCGCTCTCATCTGAACTCATTAAGATATATTGCGTGGTGCGTGGTATGTGTGGAGGCCCACCGTCGCCCTATTTCTAAGCAAACAAGGAAACCTTTAAGTACATAATAAATATAAATTTGTTTTCTCAGGTACATTTTAAATCTTTCCTCAGTAATGTTTTATTAAAATGAAAATAATACACATATTTTGTGGAAGAATGTATTCAGGAAGTAATTACATATTTTAAGAAGAAACAATTTTAAGAAGCGTTTTTTTTAGAAGAACAGGGTAGGCAGAAGGATTCTAGTGTCAAGGTACTCAATTCCCCACTCTCTGCCTAATTTGAATGAGACAATGCGAGTTGAGTGGCAGAAGTAAACTCTGCGCTTTGTCTTTTTATCATAGCCAGCTTACAAACATAGCTGATTCTTTAAAGTGGGAATTGAAGCTACCACCATCATCTTCAACACACCGCCGCTTATTATAAGTATATCGGTAATATTAGTAATAGTAACTGAGAACTGAGAGCAAAAAGAAGAGTTGCAGAAATATTTAATAATATTTTTGTTTTTTTTTTTGAGTTTCACGCTGTATCCCGCATGTCCCGGAGGCAGAGGAAGGCTAGTGTTAAAATACTTCACTCCCTACCTTCCATCGAACTCTGGAGGCATTGTGTGCTGGCTGGCAGAAATAGTTAATTTCCTCGATTTAAAATCGAACCCATGACTTATTACGTTTACAGTCACACGCTTGTACCTTTGCGCCAAGACTGTCTTCAATACCGTTTTATATATTTCAAAAAATATAACTTCCTCAATCTACCGTAGCTTAATGCGTGAATTATACGTGAAAGGAGCGCGAACACGTAGACGTGAAGTATTATATAATATGTATTTCAAAAGCTATGTCTCTCCCCTTTATTGGCTAAATTCCCAGTTTCATTTTTACTCTGGAACTCTTTATAGCGTACGTCTTGTTTATAAAGTGTGACAGGGCTCGTATGCTTTTTGTTTATCCTGTGGACTGATACGTCGTTTTGTTTTAGCGACACACAGTGTAGAGCTTTCAGAGTCAGCTTTTGTTTATTGGCTTTTATTTTTATAAGATATTGTATTTAATACATTATATTTTATATGTTGACGGTAAAATAAAGTCAAAATAAAGTAATAAAGTTTTTTTTTAGCCTTAACTTAATGCCGCGTTTTGCCCCTATACTAGAGTGACGAAATGAAAGTATATAATATATTTTTTTTTAGTTGAGTGGGAATTGAACCAAGAACTTGTCGCGTTTACAGTCACACGCTTGTGCCTCTGAGCTACGACTGGTAGGCGACCAGCAGAGACCAAAAAAAGCAGGAGCTTTTTTTATTTATTTATCATCTGTAAATAAAAAGAATATTTGAAATATATTAATTTATTTACATTTAAAATAAATCTAAATTTTATTGAAGATAATTGTAATAATAATATGTTATTTAAAAAAAAATCGCGTACATTCAACATATTAGATGTTTCCTAGAATGTTTCATCTCAAACGAGCATTGACCTAAAAACATCTCGCTCTTCTTCGTCGGGGATTTGTGGTTTCCCTACACCGTTATTATTTTAGACCTTTCAAAAGACTTTCTGCTTTCATTTAACTTTGTATCGTTATCTTATCGCTTTTATGTCCAGATTTTAGTAAGTTACGTTTTGTTTCTATTCAAAAATATTTTGTTTTTCAAAGTTTTTTTCATAATGTTTATGAAAAGCGTAATAAAATAAGATGAATCCTAAATTAACTCTCAGTAAAAAGAATATAATATAACCAAGCTTATGCCTGGTCTGTACTTTTATTGTTTTATGTCACAATTTTTTTAATATGTGTTATTACATTACTTTTCTTTTGCCTATCTAATAAATATACCTAATAGATATATTTTGGTACACTCAGAATAAAAATCTAATATCTTTGTAAGAACATGAGTGTTTAAAATCTACACCGACACTGTTATTAGTGTCCAAGTGTCTGGTCTAGTTGAAAAGTTTACAAATGACATTTTCAATACACCGCACCTTGCACTATAAATGTACAGGCATCATATTATCACCAGGTTTCGTCTGAACAGCTCAGCAATAATTTATTTTCACTTACAGAGCCGTTTGATACTAACAGAAATGTTTTGTTTCCACTTGGGAAACAAAACATTTCTGTCAGTAGTTCAGTAGTTTTTGGGTGATTCACGAATAAACTAACAGTCAGATAGAAAATAAAATCAGTTATTTGGTTTTTTAACTTTATCGATACGGGATATAATTAATATTTGTTATATCTTTTGCAGAATTAACTTATTTATCCTTTTATTATGTAGAAATATAGTATAATCCTCCGAGTGGGGGTCGAGCCCACAATAGAACCCAAAACACGTTATTCAGTTCCTTTACTGCTGAAGTTATTTTCAATATCTTAATCTCCGAGATCCGGCACTAAATCTAACATTCATAATACATCATGTTCAACGGTAAAACATAAAAATCATAAGGAAAAATGTATTCTTGAATAGTACCCAATTACCACAGGCATGTATAGTACGTGACCTTTTCTGTCAAATTTATAGACAGGTGATAAAATGGAAATAGATGTTTTTCTTGTTTACTCAGAAATATGGCGGTGTTAAGTTACGATACCCTATAAATATATGATATATGTCAAACTATATGCATTTATAAATATACTAGCAACCGCCAGCGGCTTCGCCCGCTTGAACTACACAATTATTCATTCAATATACTGAATTACTGTATGTTCTAATATGTCATGTTTGCAGCGCACTTATAGTGATTTCTAATATGAACATTTCAATAACATTACCTACTATTTAAGATCGATTATAAGTATTTTTTTGTATATACATATTTTTCAGAGCGCTTTGCAATATGGTTAATTTTTTTTTACTCTTTTTTACTTTCATCATATGTTAAAAAGAAATATAAGTATTAATTTGAACTATTCAAATAATTTACAATTGCATAAACAGACTTAAAGATAAAATAACTGGCCTTGACAGGGATTCATTCCTGATAGGGCTCTTATCACTTTTATGTAAAGTTACTTTTTTGTTATAGAGCATTATTAATTTAAACAAAAAAATATATTCTCATATACTCTAAGTATCAACATGTTGGGCTTTAAAGTTTCGAGTAACTATCAGTTAGTATCGAGATCATACGGAAAAAGACACTGGGAGTCACCGGCACAACGAGACATTACTTTACGACTTCATTTGGAACCATATGTTTGCATACAACTTAGAGCCATTTGAATCGGTGAGGATCCAATATTCTGTAAAAGGCTTGACACTTTGGTTTTGTCAGCATCCATCATACCAGTCATTTTTGCATGATTCGCGATCGGAGACAAAAATTCTACTAAGTAGTTTTAAGCCTATATTATCGATATATAAATGGACCTAATTCTTAAGTTTTTATATCTTTATAATCAACTTCACGCTGTATCCAGGGCACAGTGGGATGGGCAGAAGGAATCTAGAGCTAAGAAGAAGAAGAAGATACTACGTTCCACATTTTCCGCCGATTTCTGGAGACATTGCGTATTAAGTGGTGGAACTCAACGTCACGCTTTGCCTCGACACCAGAGCGAAGAAATGAAAATATAAATTTAAATAAATATTTCATTTCCTCGAGTAGGCATAAAACCTACAACCAGTCGCATTTACTATAACACTTTTGTGCTTCTGCATCACGACTGGCCTCTTTATCTTTCTTTTTTCAGCTTCACGCTGTATCCCGCACAAAGTATAGGCAAAGGGAACCTAACGTTGAGACACTCCTTTCCCCACTTTCCACTAAATTTTTCAAGGCATTGCGTGTTGGGTGGCCGAACTTCACGCCTGGCTTTTCAATTGCTGCTAGAGCAAAGAAATTAATATACAATAATGCATTACCTCGAGTGGAAATCGAATCAACACCCTTGTGCTCCTGCTCCACGAAGCCCTATATTTTTCATGTGTAGATTTTATATCGGTTTTATATCCTTTAATTATGTGTAGAATATGAAATACATTATATAGTTAATAGATGTTATAAGTTATATCCCGAAAAACATACCCATAGGGGTCGAATATCGAAAAAAAATCTTGTTTCAAAATCAATGTCAAAATCCTATCTAGGGTAGAACGTAGACACTAAAACAATTAGTATACAAAATTTGAGACTTTTGACTAGCACTTGTAATTACGAAATTGCATATTATACAATATCAACCCCAAAACTACATGCTTAGGTATCAAATTTAGCAAAATCTCGTCTTAGTTAACAACTACGTCCTATAAGTAACGCTCACAACTAATTTGAGACTCCTAGCGCTTATAGTAACGAAGTTTCATGCAAACTACCAACCCTAAAAACAATCTTTTAGGGTTGGAATATTGGAAATTCCCGTCTCCGTGTGTACTTGCGTTCTATAAGTAACGTCCATAGAAAATTTTTGACTCCTAGCATTTATAGTAACAAAGTTTCATGCAAATTCCCGTCTTAGCGACCACCTACGTCCTATAAATAACGCCTATGCAAAATTTGAGATTCCTAGCACTTGTAGTTTCTGAGATTTCGTGATGAGTGAGTGAGTGACCAGATCCCTCTCACTGTCTTCCAAGTAAATGGCTCCAAATAAAAAGTATGTTTTTAATAAATAGTAGACCTAAAAATATTTTATGATACATTCTTTCATCGATGTATTCTGTAATTCTTTCTATAAAGATATTAAGGAGAAATGAAAATATTAATAAATAATAATTAAATCCCCCGAGTGGAAATCCAACTCACACCCATTTCATTGGCGGTCACACGCTTGTGTAATAAATATTTCAAGAAATAATAAATACAAGTTTACTTGCTTGCTTAAAGTGAACAACGTTTCCTCGAGCTTTCATCATATTTCTTCAAATATATACGAAAGAAGTAAACTTCCGATATCCTTATATTGATCCAATATACATACATATAAAGTGGATATAGTATATGTAACGAAGAGCAAACAAAATGAACGCCGAAAATATTTGATCTGGGTTTGAAAGCAACAAGCAACGATTCTTTAATATCCATTACTGACCTCCTAAAATTAATTAAAATGCCTCGTGCCAGATGGTTATGTGCTTTATGAATAAATAATTAAATTTTGTCAAAGTATTATTAAAATGATTTAAAAATTATTAACAATTCAATATTAGAAAAAAAAACTATTTTTATTTAAAATATATTAAAGTGTAAAGTAAAAGAGGTTATCGTATTATAACTTGTATAATCTACTCATATGTATTTACTATATAATTATATACAAGTATTTGTGCCTATAAAATTCGAAAGTTCCCCTCGATTAACTATTATTTTTACTACGCGGCGTTATGGTGCGCCACTTAAGGTTCCCAGGTTCCCTCTGTCTACTCTGTTATGCGCGGAATACAGCGTGAATACATATATCCTTTTGTTTTAATTAAAAATTCTGCAATGAGGGAAATCTATTCAATCAAATGTGTTCTCTAACAGAATTTAGACAAAAGCGTTAAAAAATCATCCAAGGCCTTCATCCGCTTTTATATTGGGAAGCATCAAAGCCGTTGCCATATTATTGAAATGTGTGATACATACGAACGTAAAGAAATCTTATTTAATATTAAAAATATTTTAATATTATATTGTACATATATTTTAAACAAAAAAATACTAAAGGGTTCTTAAAGTCAATAACGATAGAATATATGAGTTATAATTTATGTTACTTATATAGTATAGTTTCAATTAAAGTTAGTAGACTTCAAAGCTTGATTTTTTTTTGTGCTTTGAAATATTTGATAGTAAATTCAGCTAGGTCCATGCAATCTCGAGATAAATTATCTTGATCGGACAGACGAACAACATAAGTATAAGGGTTCCGTTATTTTCGTTTTAAGGCAAGGAACCCCAAAAATTTTTTTCTAATATTTTATATATACTCGTATACAATGAAATAGACACATTTAATTGTGTAATTGCATATTTAGTTTACATTAGTACTAAAATTCCTTTGTCCTATATTATATCTCTGCTAAGAGTAATATTAAAGAGATATAACAGATAAAAACAAATTAAAATATAAAAATTTTGTAAGTATTCACATATATCGCAGTTTTAGTTCAGATAGTTGTCAATTTGGCTCAGTTATCCTATATTTTTTAGGCTTTTTGCCAGAATTTGTGGAATTTCATCCACAATAACAAAAATAATATTCTCATTATCCATTTTGCCCGATTTAAAGTAGCAAATATTTTTTTATTTAAACTACTAGTGCTTGTTACTAGCAAAATTCAAATGTTTTTGAATATAATTAAAGATCGTGCGATCGAATATAACATGATTATGACTGTAGATAAAATGGTTATGGGTTTGATTCCCGAAAAAACATATTTCGATAAGGAATCATTTATGACAAAAATATGTACATAAATTAAGATAGGACAAACGATACGCTTCTCCCCTATATGGTAAAAAACGTGAAGCTAATGAGAAGAAATCATAATTACGTACTGTAACTGAAAAAAATAAAATACTGTTAATAAAACATTACTGTATATAAAAAAGTTACAAATTTATGGGTATCTTATATAAATATTTTAATAAAGTTCCTGAATTTTGGTATAGAGATATCATTCAGTTTTTTTACTTACAAGACAAATTGACCACATATACGTTATCTAATCACTCAAAACAAATAAAAAAAAATCAAAAAGAAAAATTTCCTCAAGTGAATTTGTAACCCCCAACTATCGTAGACAATCAGGAATGTTTCATACAAATAAATAAAATGTATATTATAAAATCCAAGAAAATTCTCTCAATTAAATATATTATAAAGTGGCAGAACCTATATTAGGGGAGACCTCGGTTGACATTTGAAAGCACAGTATCAGAAATACTGGAGGAAGATCACGTATAACTTGAGGGTCCCCTGGAGAGTTGATGACAGTGGACGAGGCGAAAGAGGTAAGCAGAGAGCCGTAGCGTTAGGCGCGAAGTAAACTAACTAACTAACTTAAACTGTGAAGTTAAGTTAAGCTATTATAAAGTAGCGATTTAAATAAATGAAACTAACATCTGATATATTCTCCAAAATTAAAGCTGGCGTTCGTATCTGTATTATCATATGAATAACTCGTATTATTACTAGCTTTTGGTAGCCATTTCACGTACAAACTAAAATTAATTTAATTGCCAAAACAGAAGAAACTGCTATATTTATATTACGTTTTTATTTATATTTAACAGAGACGTAATGGATTTTTGTGGGTTCAAATTTTAAATAAGATATTATATATTCCAGGAGAGTTCATTCTGTTCGCTTCGCTCGCTGTAATGTTAAAAAATAAAAGTCTATAGAGGACTACACTTTGATGCTCTAAAAAAATCACTCACGCTGATATATAAAAAAATCTTACATAAAACTTTTTTGTTTACTTGTGGCCCTCGTAGCGCAGGGACAAAAACGTTCGTCTTTTAAAACAACGGGTGTGTGTTCGAGGAATGAAATTAATAACATTTTCTCTTTTTCGCTCTAATAACGAGGCAAAGAGCAGCCTTGAGTTCCACCACGCCACACGTAATATCTTAATGAAGAATAAAAATATCTTAATGGGGACGGAGTGTCTTGACAATAGGTTCCCAGGGTTCCTTGGCCTACCTTGCTACTGCCCCTCGCGGGATACAGTCCCGCACATGGCATGCTAGGTATAGTTAAAATAAATATAGCAACATATCATTAATTCATTACAAATAACCACAATTTTCATTAATATTCCACTCGTTACCATTAAACAGAAGATAATCTATTATGTTTATTGCATAACGATACTAAATTACCAAATAATTTATATTACAAAGTTTATTACTTTTCATTAGCAGTGTTCAACAAACACATTAGTAATTTAATTAATTCACATAAGCTTTCACTGCGTCAACCTATTCAATATTTCGTTCAAATAATTAAGCTATCATTTTGAACCTCTCGTTTTAGAATAATCTTAACACTATAATCTTCAAATATTAATTTAATTATTAAGTATTGAAATTATTGTTTCTGTAGTTTTAAGAATTTATTTTATAAGTATATTAAAAAAGCTTAAATTAAAGAAAATAAATAGATATAAAACATTCTACAACAAAATAGTATATGAGTATTCTTTTCATATTTCATGCTTAAAATTACTTAAAAGAAAAAAAATATATAGAAGAAGTAAAGTAACAACCATAAGTTTTAAGACTTCTGATATAATATATGAATTCACATTATGAAGAAAAGACGTTGGATCCAGTGCAGCTTTGGTAAATATTTATTGAATACGTATAACTAGAATTCCAGGCTTGTCGACCAGTTTGTAACATTGTTATAATACAATATCAAAAGTAATATTTTTATTATAGAAATATTTTAATTTCGTCTAGTATTTTATTACAGCATTTCTATTTTCTTTAGTAAATAAATATTAATTTATTTCCATATGAACTTATCAAAACTTACATTTCTTAATATAATTATATAAAATTTATAATAAATAAATAAAAACTTACCATATAATAAAACACAAAAATTCTTAAACGACAATCCTCAGTACATATTCACTCTAACACAAAATATATTTACACTTTTCATTTAGTTCGTAGACGCACTTATGTCCACACCACTCGTACAGAGGTCGCTACGGCGTAGCACACGTGCGTTTTCCGTAGCCCACTCGCCACACTGAGGCTACGTCGCGCCGACGTTTGCCGACTAGAGCCGACGCTGCCCGACTACTGTGATTGATATGAAATAAATGTGTGGAATATGTAGTTTTATTTTAAAGATTTTTGGTCACTATATCCCTTGAGATATTCATCAAAGTCAAGATATTGATTATATTGGGAGAATCATCTAATTTGATATTTATATAACAAGTCTTTACCGCAAAATTTGGATGAGGCTTGTAACAATAACCCAAGTCTTGTGAAAATTTACATAAGCAATAATAAAGGAATAAGGGTTCGTTTTGAAATAGTTAGTGTGTATCTAACAGAAAACATTGTTTGCAGATTCTAATCTTTTCAAATTATTATTCATAATAATATATAGAGCGCTTTGTGACACACGGGAAACCGAAAGTGAATCAGTGAATTCTACTGACCAACACATAAATACTTCTTCACTCGGAGTGACCTATCTCTAGGAAACACAAAAAACACGAGTGTTGTTTTTCATTTCGTTTTTTTTTCTTAGTAGTCCCATACTCAAACTAGCAGTAAGTAAAAGGTTTTTTAGGTAATAATTGATAGATATCGATGTAAGAAAATAAAAAACGTAAAAAAAATTTTTTTTTATTTAGAATGAAAAAAAATGCAGTCCTTAAATGGGGCCAATGGGCACATGTAGTATGTAAATTTTCGAAAGTACACTACACTTTTACACTATCAACGCGCTTTTTTATGGCACATTGCACGTCTCGGTTGCTAGCAAAGTTTTTGGGAGTAGTGGTCTACCCCGTGGTGCTGCAGACTTGGTACTGCAGAAGCTGCTGGTCGCATAAATACGTTGATGTTTTCGTCTCTTAAATCGTGACGAGCGATGTAACGAAAAAATCAAGCTAATCTATCCTGTTTATATTGGTTAGCAAGTGTAGGTGCCGCGAATTTGCACCAGCGAGATCCTATGTATGTGTGGATAAAACCCACCACCATTTTTTGCCACGTACAGCATTGCTATACAGGTAAAAAGATTGATCAGTCTGATCAACCCCGCCCATACCACACCGTCAAACCTTCGCACTAATAAAATTTGGTTAACTTAGTAAAAGCAGTAATCAAAATCGGCTCGGTTTTTCTTTTCATATCCTTTACTGCTGAGTTACATCTTTTAATAATTCTTAAATTTCTCAAGACGACCTTGTATTACACTGTTCAAGAATATTTAGAGGATAAACATGTATGGAATTAATGTCTATTGAATGTAATGCAGGTTAGCTGCCAACTAATGTAATAGATTGTACCATTGATTTTGAAAAGAGCAACTGTTGAGTTTCTTGCCGGCTCTTCTCAGCAGAACTGCCTTCCGAACCGGTGGTAGCTTTTTGTTCATATGTTCATTCGACGATTCAAAAGTGCTTGTAATAATTGCCTATTTGAATAAAGAATATTTTGAATTTGAATTTGAATTTATTAGTCGTAGTGGGATCACTTTTAAACCAACGGGGTTGTTCAAGATTACGGTTCCTCTACGTCTCTTAGCAAAAGATTGATAATTGCCACAGTCTCAATTTTCATTGCTTCTATTAGTAAGCAGGCAGATTAGCAGTGCTTCGTATATTGTTATCATCTCCTTCTTCGTCGATTACCACACCTGGTTCTAGACGCAGCGCAACTAAATATACCTCTCCGAAGTCTATTTCTTCAATAATTGCAACTGCGATTGCTTCTTGAAGACCCTGATATTCATTGCGACCGCTAAATATCCTAAAAATCATTATGAACTTTGGATGGACATGCGTATAAAAACATAAAATTTGCCCTCTGATCTGCCCATTGGCCCCAATTGGGGACAGCATCGTAAAAGTTAAATTTGTCCTATTACGACTCTTCTTATCTAATCAAATGTAATTATATTACATAGAATACTAAGTACTTAAGTATGTTTTGTACCAAAACAAATGTATTTAGAAGTAATAGTTAAAAATAAAAATACTTATATTTTGCCTTCACAAATTTCGTGAAACAGCTTTACAAAAGGCTTAATTGGATTTAATGGCTACAGCATAAGGATATACTACTTATCTTTACAATTCTAGACATAAACTGAATAAAAATAAAAATATAAAAAAAACAAGGGTATTATTGTAGGCGTTTGGGCACGGCGGGTCTATATGGGTTAAGCTACATTTTGTTATATTTACGTAAAAATACACATAAATTAAAATCACTACAGATAAATTTTACATTGAATAATATTATACTATGAATACTTAGTACACGTACCAACTAGATGTAATTTTCCGCTTGAATTCTCGCGGTCATGAAAATGACTGACTCGTTACGGTTCCCCCACAGTAACCGATCCAATATTCTGACTTACAATATTGTAATACAATATTGACTATATTAAATACTGAAATATTTCATATTAATTATAGCCAATAGATAGACCTTATGCCGATTTTGCGTTCCAAAGGTTGACAAAAATCTGTATAATATTTAAGACCAGTACTTATGTCTTATATTATTTAATGTTCGATCTTTCAATAAGATTTTTAACATCGGTTTTGTAAGTTTTTTTAGTTTCACGCTGTATCCCACAAGTCGCAAGGAAGGCAGGGGACGATTTTTTATACTTTTTTTATTATCGTACAATTTCTTTACGGAGCTAAAGTCCATTTAATATTTAGAACAAATTAAACCAACTAAAAATACTTTTAAATTACTATCTATATACCTTATATTGTCCATGTTTTCTCTAGAAATACGAGGATTTTCATAGAATTTGAATTTAACATATTATAGCTGATTTAAATCAAAAATCGTCATATAGATATTACTTTTTGTTATTATAAATTCATAGATAAACACACAAAAGTACTCACACGGGCTTGGAAACCTAAATTGTTCCCATCGTATGCAAATATTATTGAATTTTAACAAAATCACATACGCACTCACTAAGCCTCTTTTTTTGAAATCGGTTGAAAATTAGATATTTATTCACAAGGATTTCGTACAGTTCATGACGGCGTATGGCCCTATAATAATAAGCTAAATGTAATACAATTCATTCCAAACATAACGTGTGGAATGGAATGAGGATATAGATACGATACTGATTCGGGCTGATAAAACCAATATGGTTTTATCGTCATTTACTAAGGGTTCCCATACTTGGGATTAGGAGATTAAATCCTTTAGTTGATAGATTCACATTTGGGTATATTCTAACGAGAAGGTTTCTATAGTAAATTTATAGTATTTTGCATATAACGGTACATAGGTACAGTCAAACGGAGCCATAAAATTTTATGGAATTAAATTATATGCGTGTTGATTCCAGTCGCGTGTGACTGTAAGATCGACTGATTGTGGGTTCGATCTCCACTCGAGGAAATATTTAAATTTATATTTCCATTTCTTAGCTCTGGTATCAAGGCAAAGCGCGGCGTTGAATTCCACCACTCAACACGCAACGCCTCCAAAATTCGGCGGAAAGAGGAGAAAGGAGTATAAAAATGTGAAAAAACAAGCGGGCGAAGCCATGCAGGGGCCATTAGCAAGTAAATATATTAAATTACTACAATATTTTCAAATATAGCACAATTGTTTTACTAAACGACGCCAGTGCAGTAGAATCATTTAGCACGGCTTCCAAGTCATTTGTGTTCATTAGATAGTGCCCAATAATGGAAATGGCTATGGCATAACGAAATGGCGCCGAAAATGGTCCTGCAAGGCATTTAACTGCACACAGGACGTAGGAGGGTTGCTATAGCGCATTGAGAGCGATGGAATTCGTCTGTCTCCTATGAATGGATCTATTCGCCAAATATATGAAGCTTTATGTAAGATGTAATACGAATATATGGTAGTGATTTTGCTGATTATATTTCTCTTTTTGCATTTTACTTTTATTCACGAAATGTTTGAATGAATTTCGGTCAATCTCTATGCAGTTGTCTCCATGACCACCACTGCCCCTAGAGTTTTAATGTTTTTTTTTTAGAAATTAAAATTATTTTTTAAAAAATTAAAAAATAAATAAATCAGCTTCACACAGTATCCCACATACAACGGGGGTAGGCAGAGGGAATCTAGTGTTAAGATATTCCATTCCCCACTTTCCGTCGAATTTTCGAGGCATTGTGTGTTGAGTGCCTGAGTGGCGGAACTCAACGCCGAGCTTTTGCTGTGGTGCCAGAGCGAAGAAATGAAAATTAATATTTTCATTATAGTATAATAATTAATTCATTGAGGATCAAACCCATAATCGTCGCCTTACAGTCACATCTTTGTGCCTCTGTACTATTTTTTCAAATAAGTACTTTTACTACGGTCTCCGACCGGTCGTATGAATGTATTCATGTATTAATATATTCAACTATGCTCTGCTGGCAGTTTTTTCAGAGTTGTGGTTTTCTTTCAGGCTAAATATCGGAGAACTACTTATATTCTATTGTAAAATAAAGAGTTCTCGCGTCTGAGTATCATTTTATTAATTTTAAAATTTACTTTACCTTTCGAACTATTTTCGAAACGAACGTTCTTTTTTCCTGTTTAATTTTTTTTTTCTTCGTGAAATTAACAAAACTGTTGTTAAAAATTATCAGGAACTATTTTATTCATCCCTATGAGTGCAGATCTCGTCCCGATTTTTATTTGCAAAAAAATGATCTGCCAAGGGAAGTTAGCAGATCATTTTTTTACACAACTCTTTCAGGGGTAAAAACGACAGAACTATTTATAAAACCTACCAGGAACTATAGAACTCAGGTGCATGGGAAGAGAACTCCATTTTTTTTTTGATCTGCTGGACAATGCTCTGCTAAGTTCACAGAGATGTCGTATGAGAGGGAGAATACTTCAATAATAAAAAAAAAAATTTGTAAATTAAAAATAATGATTGTTACATAAATAAATACATTAGTAATAATATTTTTTATTACATTATCATTATTTATACTCCCTTTAATATATATAAAATATACAGTATTAAAAAATCACATATATACGTTTATTTGAAGCGTCTACGAAGATAACAGTTTGAAGCAATAAAACTTGATCCCAACACAATATAAACTAAATGTGTTTGCCTCTGCATGATATCGGATCTGCCACTAAAAGTGTCTCGGCGGGCTCAAATAAATATATTTAATCCCTCTGACGTCGGAAAACTTAAAATTTCTTAACTTACTAGTTTACTTAAGTTTTTGTATGTACTATATTTTTTAAGGAATCGTGTGTAAATAAATCTATTTTTTTAGCTTCGCGCTGTATCACGCACACAGCAGGGTAGGCAGAAGGAACCTAGTGTTAAGAGACTCCGTTCCCCACTTTCTGCCAAATTCCGGAGGTTTTATTAATAAATAGATAATAAATGTATTTATTGTAAATGAATGAATTTATTGTAAATGAATGTATTTATTGTAAATAATTGTATTTATTGTAAATAATTGTATTTATTGTAAATAAATATATTGTACAAAATAATTATAATTCTGTGATAATTTAATTCAATTGTTAATTTTTCTTGTGATTTTTTATTACGCTATAGCTTTGGAATATCATATAAACCGACATTACAAACTAACAGTATTTTTTTAGGTTCACGCTGTATTCAGCACACAGCAGGAAATGAACTACAAATATATTTTTTTTTCTGTGAAATACATATAAATTATTAATTTTAGATTTTTCAAAGCTTTTATTTAACTTGCAATGGATTCGGGTGAAATCTTGGAGCTCAATTTTGAAGTAGATATCTTCAACTGATTGAAATTTTGTATACACGTTTAGTTTAGATGACAATGCACGATAAAATAAGTGACGTCATTTTAAATCTGATATGGCGGACCATACAAGACGGCGGAATTGTTATTTTTTATGTACTTCTACAATATAGGAATCAAAGGAAAGGGCTCGTTGAGAGCAACTCGAAAACTAATGTGATGTCATTCTAAATCCCATAATGAGGATATCGAAGATANAATAGTTTGAAGCAATAAAACTTGATCCCAACACAATATAAACTAAATGTGTTTGCTCCTGCATGATATCGGATCTGCCACTAAAAGTGTCTCGGCGGGCTCAAATAAATATATTTAATCCCTATGACGTCGGAAAACTTAAAATTTCTTAACTTACCAAGTTACTTAAGTTTTTGTATGTACTATATTTTTTAGGAATCGTGTGTAAATAAATATATTTTTTTTTAGCTTCCCGCACACAGCCGGGTAGGCAGAGGGAACTTAGTGTTAAGAGACTCCGTTCCCCACTTTCTGCCGAATTCTGGAGGTTCTAAATAAATGTATCTGTGTAATAAATATTTTTATTGTAAATAAATGTATTGTACAAAATAATTATAATTCTGTCATAATTTAATTCAATTGTTAATTTTTTTTGTGATTTTTTATGACGTTATAGCGTTGAAATATCATATAAACCGACATTACAAATTAACAGTATTTTTTTAGGTTCACGCTGTATTCAGCACACAGCAGGGAATGAACTACAAATATATATTTTTTTCTGTGAAATACATATAAATTATTAATTTTAGATTTTTCAAAGCTTTTATTTAACTTGCAATGGATTCGGGTGAAATCTTGGAGCTCAATTTTGAAGTAGATATCTTCAACTGATTGAAATTTTGTATACACGTTTAGTTTAGATGACAATGCACGATAAAATAAGTGACGTCATTTTAAATCTGATATGGCGGACCATACAAGACGGCGGAATTGTTATTTTTTATGTACTTCTACAATATAGGAATCAAAGGAAAGGGCTCGTTGAGAGCAACTCGAAAACTAATGTGATGTCATTCTAAATCCCATAATGAGGATATCGAAGATAGCCGAGTATCTATTTAGTCTACTTCTACAATATAGATATTAAATGAAATGGGTCGTTAACCGTGACTCGAAAAATTATGTGACGTTATTCTAAATCCAATGTGGGGGACCATCCAAGATGATGAAATAGTTATTATTTTTGCAATTCTCCAATATGGATATCAAATGAAAGGAATCGTTGAGAGAAACTCGAGAAATAATGTAACGTCATTCTAAATCTAATATGGCAGACCATCCATAATAGCCGAATAGTTATTTTTGGTCTACTTCTACAATATGGATATCTATTGAAAGGGCTCGTTGAGAGTAACTCGAAAAATGTGACGTTTTTCTAAATCCAATATGGCGGAACATCTAAGATAGCGGAATAGTTATTATTTGCGCACATCTGTATGCGTAGGTCCGCGTGAAGAACTCTATAGGTTTGGATTAGGACTTTATGATTGACTTCACTTAAATGCTTGGTGTTTTATGGTCCAAGGAAAGCCTAAATATTTGATAATAATTTGAGCTCTATACTTCCACGCAATCTCAAACAAACAAGTTTTTTTTTGCATTTTAAGGAACGCTAAAAATACTTATATTGCAAGAAAAATCTTTTAATTGTACTTCGAATCACACACACACACACACGCACATCGACAGAATAAAATAAAAAGTAAAAAATTGAGTTTTGCAAAGTCAGCTTTTCAGATTTACTGATATGGCCGCGGCGTCACCTGGTATTACCATTTTTACGGTATTCAATTTTATGTTTGGTCGTTACCGTACTAGGATTGTCAACGTCATGTCATCCGGTTCTAGATGCATCATAAATATTTGATTGCCTAGCGTCAATTTAGTTGGCTTTGCTATTTCTCTAAAGGTTCCCTATTATACTTATCGCTTCATTTATCTTCCTATGTACGCTGTTTCACTGTGCTTGAATACTACCGGCCAGTTATATCTTCGTTATATCTTTGACTTCTAAGTACATTTTTGGGAGTTAACATTTTAGTTACTATAAGATAAGAGAAGTTGAAACGATTTTTTGAAGGCATTGTGTGTGGAGTGGCGGAATTCAACGCGGAGAAATGGAAATATGAAACGTTTCCTCGACTTGGACTCGAACTCACAACCTATTGCACAACAGTCAAACGACTGGAACATATTCCAGGTGTGCAATAGGTATGTATGATAGTTTTATATACCTATTATGATAGGTATATAAAACTATCATACACTTAACGAATCAAAACTAATATTTCTACTAACATGAAAAGCTCTAAAAATAATATTAACAAAGTTTGCGAGCCACGGAACAGGAGGTAAAGGTCGGTTGTAGGATTATTAGTTATACCGTACAAAGATGCCAGCAGAAGTTTTCAGACATTCGAGCACCGTAATTTTAAAATATATAAATATTTATAATGTGCATGTACTGTATTTTTCTTTTTATAATTTATAGTATAGGTTTATGATAAAAGAAGTCAATATAATAAATAAAATATAGTTATGTTTTCATAATAATGGCGGAACTCAACGCTGTACTAATAGCAATCCAACCCACATCCAACGTGTTCAAATTCCAGACAGTCTCTTATTATGTGTCTTTGACCTATCTATATATTATAATTAAAATATTTTTAAATATACTAATAAAAATATTTTCCTACTTCTATTTCACTAAATTAAAGCTTAGGTTTGCTCCAATGCTTCTCTTTAAATAAAATGTAACTGCAAAGAAATAATCCATTGGAAACAAAGACCTTTTGTCAATTACGAACGCCCCCAGCTAACGACTTGAGTTCTAGCTGCCAAGCAAACTGTGACAACAGGCGTACCTTAACACGCTTATGATAAATCCTTTTTGTGTGGGATAAGTGAAAAACTTTTGAAATTAAGTGTAATTTATAATATGAATTCTTTAATTAACTATGTTACCTATAAATATAGCTTAGCTTGCAAAGAGCCTCTGTTAAAATTATCGACAAATAACAATTATTTTTAAGGTATAACATTTTATTTTTAAAGTATTATTCCACATTCAGGAAAGAAAAATACTCTTTCAAAAACATACAAAAACCTACGGAGATTTAACGGACGGGCGTACGGATCTTGGAAACCGTCCAAGCTCTCTAACTAAACTATACTAACTAATTTTCAAATAATAATCCGGTTAAATTTTAACATGTTTTCTCAAATGTTAATAATTTTTATTTGATACTTTTTTCATATTAAAGAACATCTTTTAAGAGTTAGCTCCAATCCATTAATCGTTTCAATACAATAGAAATCTTGTATAAATCTCGAAATATTAAATAAGCACGGGTGGCAGGAGATAACAATTTCTTACAATGATAATCTACAATAGTCTCGGCTTACAGAATACTACTAGTCACCCATACATTTTTAATTTGAAATCTGTTTATCCTCAAATATGCTAAGAAATAAATATTTTTCGATTAATAAGAATAAATAAGTCAAATAAAGGCCATTTGTGGCTCAGGGACATAACCGTGTGACTGTAAAACTTACATGTTTTGGGTTCGTTTCCCAGTCTAGGTAAATATTTAATATTTTCATTGCTCTGGTATCAGGGCAAAAGCACGGCGTTGAGTTCCACCACTGCATTATATATTTATTTATATCAAAGCTGAATAAAATACTTTATTATAAAACACAAAATCACTCCACAGTTATCTACGCTTGTATCTTTCAAACTACATACATTTCACTAACTTAGAGTTGGTTTATACCTATAAGGGATACGTGTTCCTTAATTATATTAATGTACTTTATACAGGCAGATCCATACGCGAAAAGTTAGTCTTATATGATATAGTCATATTAAGATCTGGGTATCGAGAGACAGAGATTGCTGTATCCAGCATTTGGCAGGGCAGGCAGAGGGAACCTAGTGTTAAGACACTCCGTTCCCCATTTTCCGTTAAATTCTCGAGGCATTGTGTGTTGAATTGCGGAACTCAATGCCATGCTTTGCCCCAAAACCGAAGAATGGAGAAATGAAATTATTGAATATTTCATTTCGTCGAGCAGGAATCCAATGCACAACGCACACAGTCACACGCTTATGCATCTGTGCAGCGACTGGTCTCTACTTTAATTAAATTTAAATAAATAAACACCACATCTAGTACAAAGACACTGAAATTATGTAGAATTAAAAGCAAGATCACACTTAATAGGATGTCCAGTGAATTTGCATGAACCACAGTGAAAACATTAGTTTCAGTCTAATTAAAATAAAGAGCGTTGTTGAAGCTCGTCCAAGCAGCATTTATTAGCAGTATTTGAATATTTAGCGTTCAAGTACACAAATAATCCATCCATACCTACATTATAAATTCGAAAGTAACTCTGTCTGTCTGTCTGTCTGTCTTTTACGCAATCAGGGCCAAACCGCTAATTTAATTGTGATAAAATACTCATATAGAGATACTTCAGCGTCTCGGGATGAACATAGGATACTTTTTTTTCTCATATTCGTAATATTTTCGATATATACCAATATATCTAAATACTTATTAATTTGACATGCAATTTATCCCGCTATGTTAATAACAATCGTCGTTGCTAAGCAACGATTTGCAAAGTTTGTTGTTAGAAAACGCCACCCAAAATGAGCTTGCTTAACGCATCTCTCTATTGAAAACTGAAAATAATTTCATAAATATATTTAATAAATATTCGTATAGTTCAAGCGGGCGTAGCCGCGTTCGGGTCCACTAGTCATTTATATAAAATGTAACCAGACGAAAAATAATAAAACAAATTTAATTATTTTATTATGAGTGGCGATCGATCCCACAACCAGTTGCGTTTACAGCACATTGTATCTCTGCACCACGAGTGGCCTCTTTATTACAAAATAATTAATATAATATATTAATTAATATAATATATAATTAATAATAATTTTGTAATAATTATTATTTATTAGGAAATAATATAGGTAACTTCGATTTTGAGACGACATGAAAATTCGATCTGAACAATATAACAGTCCAACATAGAATGAAAACAATGCGGTCCGTAGAATTTAATATATGTAGAGGAATGGGCAGAACTGACAACACAAGTATCTACAGGAATTTTTAGGAATCCCTTGTTAGACCAATGCAATGTCAAGATTTGACTACGGAATACGATTTTTTATCGTATAATTTTAAAAGAAATTTTAATTTTAATTATATTAAAACTATAATTAAAAACTGAATCAGTTATGGCACGGAGGCACATTCGAGGAAATGAAAAATCCTCCTCCCTCTATCTGCCTCTCTCTCTCTGCCGCCTTTGCTACAAACAAACAAAAAATAACAAGACGTTACCTAAATCAAATAGTGCCACTTATTGGAAAATTAAAAAACCAATATCATGGTAGCTAACGGAAGTCTGTAATAGAGAAGGAAGTGCCCTAGGTTCCCAGAGCCTTCCTTCTACCTACGCTCCAATATGCGGTAACATAGCAGTCGTGGTCTCGAGTGGAAATCGAAATCACAACCATCGCGTACTCCTATAAATGTAAATATCTATATCATTCCACATAACAGCCAATGTTTATTTAACTTTTACAAAGAGGAAACACGCACGTCTTTATATGAATATGAAAAACAATTTAAAAGCAAAATTTCTGTTCTACGCATATAAAGTTTCTTCGCAAATACCAGAAAACAACGACGAGGACAATAAAAGCAGCAGCTGACAAGTCTTTATTTACAGTATATTCCGCTATTACTTTTCAACTTTTGCAATACATGTCATAATGATTGTACGATTTGAATAAACATTTACCTTCTCATCGTGGCATTTAGAACCAGTTTGAACTTCATGAGAGTTCAATTTATATTATGGATCCTTTTTTATATTATTTAACTTTCCCTGGGGTACAAGGGCGGCTTTTGCCTATCCTGCTTTGTGCGAGATACAGCGTGAAGCTGATCATTTTTTTCTCAAAATATTGTTTAAAAATTCACTGAAATTGCACGAATGATATGTATGTTCTTATGCCATACTTACATCTGAAGTGGACATATGATCTTGAATGAATCTTATTAAATAATACTCTATTTCTCGGTTTCTTTATTATCATCATTACAAAAAAACTAACTTGTAGAAAATTAAAATCTTACTTTAATGAAATTAACAATATATTTTGTTCTATAAGAATATAATTTTCGTTATATAGCACTCACGAGGTAGTACCTTCTAATCCTTGAACCCATGCTATATCTACATGGTACGATCGGAGATGTAATACAACACTCCTAGAGTATATAATATAAATTATTTTAGAGGAACTTTAACTTAATACATTTTCTGGATTGGTATAATATATTTGCCCCAATAACATGGATACAGCTTGAAAGATATATGAGTCAATTCTTTTTAGCGTCACACTGTGAGCGAGCACAATAGGGTAGGCAGAGGGAACCTAGTGTTAAGACACTCTGTTTCTCATTTTTCGCTGAATCCTGGAGGCATTGCGTGGTTTCAACACTGCGCGTTGCCTTAACACCAGAGAAGGAATGAAAATAATAAATATTTAATGTGCTCTTGTGAGACTTGAACCAATCTATATATATATACAAGGACTTGTCCTCACTGACTGAGGTAAGACGCACCGACAGCCGTAACCGCTGATGATAGAAACGTGAAATTTGGACATATGTTTACTTTCGTAATTTGGACATCCACTAAGAAGGGATTTTGGGAAAGATGTTAATCCTAAAGAGTGAAATAGGGGTTGAAAGTTTGTATGGAAAAAAAAAATCAGCACCGATTTTTTTGAAATTTGAAAATTCAGATTCTTAAAAATATTTCATTGAACATATATTTCGTGGTTTATTTTAATTTATCCCCTAGGCATGCAAATAGGGGGTTGAAAGTTTGTATGGAAATATCTTTAAATCGCCACCGATTTTTATAAAATTTGAAACTTAGACTGTTAAAAATAATTCAGTGAACACGTGTTTCATGGTTTACTAGAATAGATACCTAAGGGTGCAAATGAGCAGGCGAAGGTGCACGCGTCCGCTAGTCTATACTTATAATAAATCTGTAGAAAAGTTATTTCTGTACATTGAAAATATATTAAAAAAACAATAGCTAGGGTGTTAAAGGACAATTAACAGAATCCATTTCCAGCATTTTTGGAATTTTTGTCTGTTCACAAAAAAACTGTTAAAAAGTACACAACAAATTTAAGCAACTTTTATATATAAAAATTACAAGTAAATCAGAGTAGGTTTTAGTTTTTATTTCATTGTAATCGCTTCACTCTATCAAAAGATATAAGTATTTAATGTTTTCAAGAAGTTAATATAAGAGATCTATTGACAACAAATAGTAAGTAGTAATAAATCTTGATAACAAATAAAACATATTTCAACAAGTTATTATTTGTTAAGCATTGATTACATCGGGAGAAATATTATTAATTTTAAAACTTTAGCAAAATATAGTTTTTGATTATTTATACTGAGAAAACGGTATGTTTAACTATGATCGAACGATGACAGTTTAACTATTAGCACAATAGATGGCGCTCTGGCAAGATTCTCTGGAAAAAAAAAGAATTTGGAATCGTTTTAATTACATGAATGTTGATAAAAAATATATATATTTTTTAAGCAAATTTGATCATAGTAAAAACTACTGAATACAATATAAAGAAAATTAAAAAGTCTGTAAAAGGTACACTATTAAAACATTATGTACCTACTCAAAGTTTTCAAGTTTATGTTTGAGAAAGGAGAAACATACGTAACGATATCTATTGACTACACAGACAAAGTACTGTAATGAATGTTGATAACGCGTAAAACATATCGTTGCGTTATTATTTGTTAAACATTTATTACGTCGGAATGAATATTGTTAATTTTAATACATCAAAAAAAGCAAAACATCGTTTACGATTAATATTATTTTATTTTATTAATATTAATAATATTACTTTATGTTATGAGAAATTAAACATAAAAACGGTATGTTTTATCAGTTTCACATTGATAGATGGCTCAATAGATTCTGAATCGCGCTGCAATTCTTGGCAAAAGAATGAAGTTTGAAACCTCTCGATTTGTATCACTTTTGAAAAAAAATGAATAATTAATGAATGGTAACGCTACATTCTATCATAACATGTATTTAAATATATCAAGAAATTTATTAAAAATAGAAACAGAATTCTAAACATATTATTATTTGTTAAAAAATAATTACATCGGAAAAGAATAGTAATCATCTCGATACTCTAGTAATACATAATATTTTCGATTAACATAATTGAATTAAGAAGATTAACTGAAACAGTTAATTACCCATATAGTGAATCTGTAGGGGAACAATTTCTGTTGAAAATATTAGAAAAAGAAATGCCAGGGTGTTAAGGGATAGTTAAATTTATATAATCTTATTTTAAAATGATCATCTGTTTTTTATTTACATAATCAATTATTGTTTAAAAAGTACAAAACTAATGTACCTACATAATTTTTACACATAAAAATAGTGCGTAATTTAGGGTAATGTTTACTTTTTTTTAGTTTAGTTTGTTTAATTACAATCACTTTATTCTACCAAAATATATATAGTATGTATGCATGTATGTATATATTTGTGTATTTCTATGTATGTATGTTGTGTGTTTATCAGTATATGTATGTTAATGTGAATAATAACTTAGTTATATTTAATAATATCATATTTATTATTACTATTTACACCTTTCTGCCATCTTTTTTTCTTTCAAATAGTTGCATGTAAGAAAGAGCTTTTAGTGATAAGGCCCGCCATTGCACTTTTTTATTGTCTTTTTGTAAATATAGTTACTGTATTATTTCTTTGTTTTTTAGTGCAATAAAGTATTATTATTATTATATACTAGCTGACCCGGTGTCCCGAATAGCAGAATTAGTATTAAAAAACAAAAAATAAAGAATGACTGTTAGGCGGTACGAAGTTCGCCGGGTCAGCTAGTATAATATAAGATAAGTAAATTTTAGTTAAATTTTAAATTTATATTTTATAATACTATGCACACAGTCAGCTTCAGTATAAATGTAAGCAAACGTGAATCAGCCACCTTAAGACCTGAACACAGCGAGTAGGAAGAGACTTAGTTAATTTTATGCCGTTCACGGTTACTTTAATTTCTCGCTTCGTTGATAATTTTCTGGCGCCCGCATCCATGGAGAAAATCTGAGGGAAAGTTCGCCCTGCAATGTTATTTAAATGCAGATGCTGTATACAGCCAGNATTATATGAATAATCCAGTAGTTAAAGCGGGCGAAGCCGCAAGAGGGTCGCTAGTATTGTATAAAAATTCACTGAAATTGCACGAATGATATGTATGTTTTTATGCCATACTTACATCTGAAGTGGACATATGAGAGAATCTTATTAAATAATACTGTATTTCTCGGTTTCTTTATTATTATCATTACAAAAAAACGAACTTGTAAAAAATTAAAATCTTACTTTAATGAAATTAACAATATATTTTGTTCTATAAGAATATAATTTTCGTTATATAGCACTCACGAGGTAGTACCTTCTAATCCTTGAACCCATGCTACATCAACATGGGACGAACGGAGATGTAATACTACACTCCCAGAGTATATAAAATAAATTGTTTTAGAGGAACTTCAACTTAATACATTTTCTGGATTGGTATAATATATTTGCCCCAATAACATGGATACAGCATGAAAGATATATGAGTCAATTCTTTTTAGCGTCACACTGTGAGCGAGCACAATAGCGTAGGCAGAGGGAACCTAGTGTTAAGACACTCTGTTTCTCATTTTTCACGCTGAATTCTGGAGGCATTGCGTGGTTTCAACGCGTTGCCTTGAAACCAAAGAAGGAATGAAAATAATAAATATTTAATGTGCTCTTGTGAGACTTGAAATTTGGACATTCATTAAGAAGGGATTTTGAAAAATTTTAACCCTAAAGAATGAAATAGGGCTTGAAAGTTTGTATGGAAAAAATGTAAATCTGCACCGATCTTTTTGAAATTTAAAATTCAGACTCTTAAAAATATTTCATTGAATACATGTTTAATCGTTTTTTAGAATTCAGCCCCTAAGGATGCAAATAAGGGGTTGAATGTTTGTATAGAAAAATCTTTAAATCGCCACCGATTTATATAAAATTTTAAATTTAGACTCTAAAAAATAATTCATTGAACCCATGTTTCGTGGTTTATTTTAATTCATCCCCTAGGGATGCAAATAGGGGGTTGAAAGTTTGTATGGAAATATCTTTAAATCGCCACCGGTTTTTTGTTTGAAACTTAGACTATAAAAAATAATTCAGTGAACACGTGTTTCATGGTTTACTAGAATTCACACCTAATGGTGCAAATGAGCAGGCGAAGGTGCGCGCGTCCGCTAGTATAATATAAGATAAGTAAATTTTAGTTAAATTTTAAGTTTATATTTTATAACACTATGCACACAGTCAGCTTCAGTATAAATGTAAGCAAACGTGAATCAGCCACCTTAAGACCTGAACACAGCGAGTAGGAAGAGACTTAGTTAATTTTATGCCGTTCACGGTTACTTTAATTTCTCGCTTCGTTGATAATTTTCTGGCGCCCGCATCCATGGAGAAAATCTGAGGGAAAGTTCGCCCTGCAATGTTATTTAAATGCAGATGCTGTATACAGCCAGTCTTTGTGTTTTATTGCGTCTATGCTGCTTCAACTATTAATATTAAAAACATTTCGAAATCTTCTAGCGTGACTTCTGTTCAGTAAATATATTCAAATCTCTTAAAAAATGTTGTAACCTATAATAAAAAAAAACAGCTTCACGCTGTATCCCGTACACAGTGGACAGAGGTCACCCAGTGTTAAGACACTCACTTTCTGCCGAATTCTGGCATTCCGTGTTGAGCTGGAGAGTGAGATAATAATTGAATAAATATAACTCTAAATAATAACAGAATATATATTTTTTTATATATCATCTGGTTTTAGAAACTCACATAGAAAACTTTGACTATGTTACGCAAGCCCACAACGTGAAGTCACAAATATTCAGGCACTTTCAAAACCCAAGATATATTATCTAAAATCAAAATCCACCTAAACGTTTTAAATAAGAAAATAAAAATGTCTGAATTCGGCCTTATATTATTCGGCCATATTCCTAAGAAATGTGAAAAACAAAAATAGAAAGCAATAAACGTCTATTAGATTCATTACATCAGATTTCTAAATAGAATCTCTCTAATTAAATTTAGCTAAATATAATTCTTACGAATCTATGCGTATCATTTGGTCAAGAGTTGTTATAGTATTTGAGGTTTGTAGAGCAAAGCTTTCGAGGATTCTTTCATTTTTCAGGGTTCCTTACCTCAAAAAGTAAAAACGGAACCCGTGTTTGAGTTCCTTATTTTGTCTGAGATTACATGGAGGTATTAAATAGCTGCATTCGATTCTTTTCGAGAAAATATTTAATAAAAAAACTCACGAATCGCAAGTCCCTAAAATGCGAAAAAACTAAAAGTTTAAAACTTATAAGCCAATATTTCCATAGGTACAATCTGTTTATAAATATATAAGAAGTTTTTATGAAATTGATTAATCCTATTATATAACAGGTAAAAGCTTTATTGGATGTCAATACAATTTTATTTCCCAATTCATTTTAAAGATAACGTTATCAGATTTTTAATATATATTGCACACGAAAATACCTTATTAAAATATCGAAGCTGTTGTCAACTTTTAATCAGATGGCTTGGGTTGTTATGGAAATTTAAATCGGGCCGATAGCCGTAAAGCACATGAAGCTCATCGAAATTAAAAAGTTACGGTTAAAATATAGAGAGAATGAAATAATGAAAAATTTTAAATGTGTGTATTTTGAAAGAAAAAAAACATTGGTAGTTATAAATGAAGACCAAAATCGTTACAAATACTAGTGTATTTTTCGTATTAAAAATACAATACATTGAATCGTATTATAATAAATACAGTATTTATAATTAATTTACGGGTGGAATCTGAAAACTTTTACGATTATACTCGTATTATAATTTTTTTTATACTAATCTTTCTTTTATCTATGCAAGTAATTATATTTTCATCTATTTAAGTCTTTAAGCATAAATCGTATTAATTATATTAATAAATTTTGAATACATACTCGTAATTATGTCCATGTATTTTTTCCTAAAGCATCATTAAATTAGATTTGACTCAAAAAAAAATTTTTAAATGTAAATAGTATTAGACACTCCGTTGCCAATATATTAATTATAATATTATTTATTTAAAACAAAAAACATTTTACACCACTATTGTGGGGGCTGTATTAATTGTTTGTGGCTTGAATGTATTTTAGATGAGTCGTTCCATTTTATTATGACTAGAACATAGTGCCCCAGAAAGAATTTCTAAAAAACACCTCTCTGTGTACGGTCGCGCTAACAACCATTTAAGAGAAATGCTTCTTGGCACGACCTTCTCGACGATAATAATTAACTGGTATTTTCTGTTATGTAAGAAAATATACTAAATAAATATATATATTTTTAAATAAGTTTTCGTGGCGCAGGGATACAAATGTGAGACTGAAAGCAACGGTAGGCAGTTCAATTTCCATTCGAAGGAATGAAATGTTCATTATATTCATTCCTTCGTTCTAGTAATAGGTAAAACGCGGCGTTGAGTTCCAACACTCAACGGAGTGCCTTATTTGCTATATCAGGGATACAATGTGAAAGGTATTGTATCAAACATAATAAATATAACGATATTCTTAAAACTTGCAAGTCTTAAGACGTAAAAAAACCATTAGCGTTATATGAAATTTGAATCTACACCCACTGTCATATGTAGTTCAACTAAGCCATGAAGGTGTGCCTTGTAATTAAAATTGTATTGCTATAATAGTAATAATTATTTTAAATGAATGTCGATTGATATCAATATTCGTGAAACAAAGACTTTAGAACGATATAATCAATGAATTGAACTGATAAAAGGATTTAAAATCAATCTTAATATTTTACGTTGTTTCTGAGTAACATTTAAAGAGTTTTCTTACGTTTGCATTTTTTACTTTTAATCTCCTCTAGCTACATTGTAAAGAACTGTTTATAATAAAATGCTTTTTTTAGATTGCTAATCTGAGGAGCAACATAGATAGAAATGAAATACTTAATTTAAATTTTCCGTCCTTTGCTCTGGTATCGAGGCAAAGCGCTGCGTTGGGTACCGCGTAAAGGAGTAACACCAGGTTCCCCTGCATACCCTGTACTGTTTGGGATACAGCGTGAAACTGTTTATCTCATTAAGCACGGTAAATAATACTCGTATTTCATTTTTACGTTTGATAATCCAATTCCAACATTACATAATTTTACTAATTTACACACAAATTAAAAATTAAATACAAAAATCACTCACCTTTACTAAATTTCATATCCTTATAATTCGTATTGGAAACTCTGAATGAAGAGCTTGTATGGTTAAACATTTTGACAAGCGACCCTTCACTAATAATCCCATATAAAAACACACACCTTACTAAGGTTCCCGTTGAAAAAATCAGTGCAAAATTTTCATTCGCAAACGAATATTATTAATACGATCTTGTCAGACGGCGAGTGGCCGAAACTGTACTTCGAGCGGGCAGCCTAGATGCGTTATTTTTGTTTCCCTCCACTCACGTTGCTTATTCAATTTTAATAACAATATTTCCCACTGCATCGTTAGTTCCATTTCCGGAGTTTTCGTATAAAATTCAACGCTTTTAGGTCGTATTTACAGATGATAATTAAAAGGTACGGTCGAAAACATTTGCCGGTTCGCTAAAGCTTAATAAGCAACTTTAATTTTTATGTTTATTATATCATTATATTTTTCATCGCGTCGGCTTTATGATTTTTTTATTTATGATACTGTAAATTTGAATTTATTTTGTAGCGCAACGGTGGTGTATTGCAACAGTGGTTGCGAGTTGAATCTCGTAAGAAAATATACTAGTATGTATATACTTCTAATATTAGAATATTCCTAAATTTATTCTTTGGTAAATATCAGGAAATTTACGTACGAATTTATTTACGAACGTAGTAGATAGAGAGCTAATACTGCATTGAACACACTGAGTGGCGGAACACACTGAGTGGCGGAACACACTGAGTGGCGGAACACACTGAGTGGCGGAACACACTGAGTGGCGGAACGCACTGAGTGGCGGAGTGAGTTGCCATAACACTGCAATAAAAAAAATTCTAAAGGAATTGAACCCATTTACATCGCGGTCAAAGTTCACCGGTAAAAGCTGATTCGTTGAACTATGGTAACGAGACAAAAAAGACTTAGATTTGGTGTTCATAACGTTTTAAATAATATAAAAATAAATTTACATAAACGCCCACTATCTGTATTCTTGATATAAAAATGTTAGTGAATTTGGTGGGCAATGTGGCCAGTTTTACGACTAATTGGCATTTAAAAAATATGTGACGTTGAAATTGAAATAGAGAAACATTACTCTTTGCATTTTGTTATAATATGATTTTATTTTAAATGAATTTTAAATTTGATGTTTTTGCAGTTTGTTTTCAAGCTATAAGCTACCAATTTTTAACCGACCTTTGCAAAAGGAGGAAGTTTTCAATACGGCTGAATTTTTACAAAATAAGATTTTAAAGTATAAACATGTTATAAATATGGCGAAATTATCAGCATAATTCATTGCGTGCTTAGTACTATTGGGATAAATTATTTAACTATTTAATAAATATAGTATTGAGACCGTCGTACCGTAGACACAAGCGTATGGCGATGGTGGGATCGATTTTACTTTCCTCGCTCTGATAACGAGGCAAAGCGCGGCGTTAAGTTCCGTCAGTCAACACGCAATGACTCAAGATTCCGGTGAAAACCGTGGAACGAAAGTGTCTTAATAGGGAACAGGATATCTTAACACTAGGTTCCTAGATTCCTCTCCACAGCAAAAAAAACCTTACCTTATAATTTTATCTCCTACGACAAAGAAATATACTTATAAATATAATACAATAACCCTTTGAAAATATACTTTCAATCAAATATGGCTTTTTACAAGAGAAAAAAATTGCTTCCGCTCCCATATACCTAACGATATTTATTTAAATTATCTATATACCTGACACAAATACCTTATTTGTTAGCTCTATTGATCAACATCCATATATAATGTAATAAATCAGTATACAATATTATAATAATAATATCAGAATATTTTGGTTTTTTTTTCACGCTCTATCCCGCACACAACAGGATAGACAGAGGGAACTTAGTGTTAAGACACTCTGTTCCCCATATTTGATTATCCCACTTATAAATCTATTTTTTTAATTTAGTGAGATTATATGAGAGTTATTACACACTCTTTGTTTAATTAATTCAATGCAAACGGGCAGATCTATAAGATTTCACAGCAATGACGTCAAACTGGGAAGTTCTGGTAAAACAAGATGCAGATTCATTTTCTGTTAACTAAAATACATTTTGTTAATTGTAACTGAAAGTAGGAGAATAATATAATATAATTTGTATGCGAATAGCAGATCTTTTAACACTAGAAGTGCCGCGGTACCATTTTTGTCCCAAACACAACTTTGATTGTATATAACTTTTTTATTTGTTAATGTATGTAGATGAAACTTTTTGACTATTACCAATTTTACACCTTTATTTAATTAAAAATATAAATAATTTTATAGCAGAAATACTTTTTGAAAAAAAAAATAGATTTACCTAGAACTGCTGCTGGGTCATTTTTGTTCCGTCGTTATTATTTTATTATTTAAGGGTATAATTTGACATATTTTCATGCCTCGGGGACGAGGTGGAGGTGAAAGGGCGATGCGAGGGCGGAAATAAGTTGAATAGTAGGTTTAAAAGTCAATGCCTAAGTGTTTAGGGTTCTGTAGCTTTTAAGGTAACAAAAATTCTTATAAGATCATTTTTTTGTCCATCCGCCTGTCTGTGTATTTATCCCAGGAATGCTTGGAGAAATCGAGTTGATATTCATATGAGTATATGAATATCAACTATATAACGATCTATAGTCCCTTGATTTCCTGAAAAAGCGCCCTTTAAAAAAAGATATGACCGATGAGAATATTTATATAGTAAAAAACGTGTATTTCGACACTATAAAGGGAATCAAATTAATAAGGTACTTTCAGTTAACACAGAATTATGAAATTTGGCAGCTAGCATCAACATGTAGTACTAGTACAGGGAAAAAATCTGCAAACAAATACATTTATGCATAAATTTTAAAAAATAATAGCCTGAAAAGTGGGGCAAAATTGGTGTCAATGCTAAATTTTGCCGCTAGTTAAAGTGAGGTATCAGATGAAAGGATGACTAAGCTAGGCTTTAATTTCAAAAAACACTCGATAACAAATGTGAACAATTGTAGGGTAGGTAGAAGGAACCTGGGAACCTAGTGCTCTGCACTCCGCTGCCATTTTCCGCTGAATTCTGGAGGCATTACCACACAATACTATTTTTATTTTTAATAATATTTTTTTGTATTATACCAACAATCAACATAATAAGTAGAATGGGAAAAATTTGTCACGACGGCGGTTTAAGGGGGGTCTCAATCTTCGGCACTTCTAGTGTTAACAATGACGAAATATATTTTTTTACTACAATCAGTAATCAAGGCCAGCCTGGGACATAAGTGGTGTGGGTGTAAAGGCGTTGTGATTGTATTTCCATTTCTTCGCTTCAGTGTCGAGACACAAGCGCGGCGTTAATTTACGCCACTTAACACGTAATGCCTCCTGAAGTCGGTGGAACATGGAGAGTGGAGTGTCTATTACTTTAAATTTTAAATTATGTTGGTATAATCTATGCAGACATGCAGTTAGAGGTAATTCGAGCACTTAGAATATATCATGTACGAGTAAGTCATACACAAGTCTAAGGCTAGTATTTATAAGTCATTCTCAACTCTAAAATCGATCTTAAGATGCCGTTTTCATTTGGAAATTATATATCTATGAAAACATCTTCACAAGATCAGACATGATAGCGTTTTACGGTTCTTAATTGATACGGGCGAAGCCGTCGGTAAAAACTAGTATATAATAATGATTTATATGTGGGATACATTAAAATTGACCCAAATTTTAATCGCTATCAATATCATAAGCGCAGTAAGCTTTCGACTAATGAAACGATATCGTCGATCACATCAGGAAAATTGGACCGAACGTATGTATGGATGGATGTTAAAATATTTACATTATAATAATTGCTGTATGCCAAATTAGAAACTTATTATATATTTTTGTATCCTATCCTATCCTATATCTTATAAAACAAAGTGGATTTTCGTATCTGTCTGGCGTTTCTAACTCTTCTTCTTCTAAACCACCCAACGGATTTTGATGCGGTTTTCACCATTAGGTCGAGTATTTCTCATGGAAGGTTTATATATATATAGTTTATTATTTGTACATTCTTATGTAAATTAACATAAATAAGATAAATGTGTATAAAGTCCTACCCGTTAAGACACTTTCGCGCATGCGCTGCTTTAATGGTAAGTACTACATGAAAATAATGTACTGGAGTATTGTTCCTCTTAATAAGATCTACAAAAAAGTCCGCGACAGCATATTCGTATCTTTTAAGGATAACGTGTAGTGATCATATTTCTGTCTAAAAAATAATAATTTCAATATATTTTTTAATGTGAGGGATATTTTTCCATAATGGTATTAATCTTTATCCTTTAAAATACTTTATTATTTTTTAACGTTAAACGAAGATACAATTTGCTTTTTACACTATTTCGAAGCTGCGAATAGTTTTAGAGAAAAACGCAATTAATTGTTGACACATCACGCCGTTGACACATCAGCTATGTTTCACTTATCCCTTGCTCTCAGCATATAAATAAGTATATTAGTTACGTTGGCCATTTAATGTAGATCAAAACTGTCTTTTACTGTTTTTCATTTTAATAAGTACTTTAGAAGTTGTTACAATATCAAAAAATCCTTGCTGCGAAACGGCTCGCCACTCGCCATGCGTCCCTCCGCGCCCCGCGACGTTTTGCTTATACAAGTGCGTCCGCCGCGCCCGCCTGCCTTACACGCATCGGTGGTTCAGTGGTAGAATGCTCGCCTGCCACGCGGGCGGCCCGGGTTCGATTCCCGGCCGATGCATTCTATTTAATTTTCCTCACAGGCAGCCACGTAGTGCTTGCTTTTCATCAGGGACAGAATACCCTCTTCAGCATTAACCACAAGCTCGAAAAAAAAAACCCGCCTGCCTCTATAGCAACGAAGATTTAGATGCGTTTGCACGTATTGGATAATTGGAGTTGAATGTATTATTTCAGCGCGATATATTTGGTTTCATATTTTTTGTAGTAGTTATTAGTAGGTAGGTTTTTGTTTATAATTTCTTCCGTTTAAAAATAGTCATTTAACTATCTAAAAATAGTCATTTAAATATATTTTAATAAGTACTTGAAAAGATTAGTAGCACAGATTTAAAATTACGGTACCTACTAAAAAATCATTGCTGTGTAAAACAATTGGAAAATCCTTATGAAACTACGAAAATGCGGGTTGCATTAGGTTTTAATTAATTTTCACATTATCTTAAGTGCTTTGTAAACATACATTATATGAATAATCCAGTAGTTAAAGCGGGCGAAGCCGCAAGAGAGTCACTAATGTAATATATAACAATATTTTATATTTTTCTGCTCTTGTAAAATAAAGCACATGAGTACGTTCTTGAAATTATTGTAAAATTTCAAATTTCTTAGGGAATTAAAGGTAATATTTTCATAACTGCGTTCTAATATTTATAGTATTTAATTAAATATTCTTTAACCTGGATCTGAACTATTATTTACGCTAATATAATAAAGCGGAAGAGTTTGATTGTTTGTTTGAACGCTAAGATTTCTCTATCTACTGGTCCGATTTACTTTGTTTTTGTTTTGTATGAAAGCTGCATTCTTCAGAAGTGCTATAGGCTATATAACATTACTTTACACATAAATATTAATATATTAAAATACTTTCTAATTTGAAATGCAATCTATTGTGCCGTGTATTAACATTTCATTTAGGTTGTTATTATAACAACCGTCCGTTACCGCGACATTTTTATATTATGGACGTAACATAACATAAGGATATTATGAAAATAAATATAATAGTCACTTTTTGCATCTCATCTAGATTGAAATTATAGTTTACTGTATAACATTCTCATAAATAATTAAGAAGATGTCACTGATTCGAAATGACCTAGCCTACGGGCGACATAGTATGAGTATGACCGACGCGAAAATATTCTTATAGTTCAAGCAGGCGTAGCCGCGTCCGGGTCCACTAGTTTATATAATAAATAGTTATTAATTATTTGAGTCGCAACTTTAAATCCAATTTGAAAAATTTATGTTCACTACAAAAAGTTTTTTTTTCGTAGTTAATTTACACATTACACAATTATTGTAAATACCAAATTGGAATAACCATAAATCGTCATATTATCGGCCTCACGCTACAACTCCGCTATTCGAAATATTACAAAAGCGGAGTATTTCGAAAGTGTTATTATTGTTTCATTTAAATAAAGACAATGGGGGAAATATTGTAAAATTGAATTAAAAGAGCATATATTTCTGTTCAAATATTTTATATAAAACAATCATAATATTATTTTTACAAAAATTTAAACGCTTCCTTACATATATATTTTCATTCCTTCGCTCTGGTGTCGAGGCAAAGAGCGGCGTTGAATTCCGTCACTCAAGACTCAAACTCCAGAATTTAGCGGAAAGTGCGGAAGCTGATTTAATTTTATTTAATTTTTAACGCACATATTATGTAGGATATGTGTATTGCAAAAATAATATAACTTTAATCTTTATTTAGCTTTACGATGTATATATACCCTTTCATGATTAATGGCAACCCTGCTAGTAGAGTGCCTAGTGTTACAACATACTGTTCTCATTAAGACACTTCCTTTCCCCCACTTTCCCCACTTTCCACCGAAATCTGGAGGCTACCAGAGCGACGAAAAGAAAATTTAATTTCCTCGAACGAGAATCGAACATAAACCTGTCGCGTTTACATGCATGAGTCCCAACGCAGGCCCCATTTTATCTCCATACATACCACCATATAGTTCTCAACTAATTTGCATACAGGTCTCTGAAGTTGTAAGCAATGAAGCAGTACAGCATCGATATTTGCTGGATTTTCTAGAGTTCCGAACCAATTTGCTGATAGTTTGCAACTGTTCTGTTGCAAAGTTGGAGTGTACGTTCACTGATAGCAGGTGAAGGATAATGAACTCGATAGGTCTCTAGTAACTTGGCTACAGTAATAAATTTATATTTGAACTTGTGACTTTTACTGTAACATATAAGCTTTTTGTTCAAATTTTGCATCGGGCATAACTTTCACTTTGCTAATACATTTATTAATTTATAACATACTCGTATGAATGCTGTGCGTACCATGGTTATTTATATGAAATGCAATGTTAAGTTTGAGTTCGATTCCTACCTGATGAAATTAAATATTTTATTTCTTCGTGGAACAAGACAAAAAGTGCATTTCAGCCACTCAACGCACAAAATATCAAATCTTGAAAAGAGTAGATCAGGGCGACATTGACACGGAAACTGCCACTTTGCTGCGTATGGAATAAAACGTAACAATTTTGAAACTTCATGACATATTCCGCATGTAGTAAGGTAAGCAGAGAGAGTCCAGTTTTTGAACTATTCAGTCTCCACTTTCCGTCGAATTCTGAAGGCGTTGCATTTTGAGTAGTAGAACAAAACCAAAGAGAAGGAAAGAAAATATTAAATAATTTATTAACTCGAGTGGAAATCAAACCCCACAACCAGTGAAGTTTAGAGCCACACATTGGTGCTCCTGCCTCTCATATACTTCTCAAAATGTTTATTTTCATAATTTTACTTGAAATCTAACTGATTTAGGTAGAAACATTACATTATAAAAGCTATTTTATCTTAATGGATGCCAATAAATCATAAGTATATTCGGTCTAAATACTAGTAATAGTTATTGCACATGTCAAATTTCATCTGATACTGTTAAATATTTTGCACCGTTTATTATTGTTCTAGAGTTCTAGACTAATCTCTCACTTTTCATAAAATAAGAGTTTTATTAAATCAACGCGACATGTTGTGGGTTCATGGAGGAGGATAAGGAGAAGGCGAAGTTAGTGTTAACGCACTCCGTTCTTCCAATTTGCGAATTGAGTAATGACCAACAAGTTGGTATTTGATTTATAAAACATTTACATAAATAAATAGAGAAACAACTAAATATCTACAGAAAATACATGAAACTTTAGTCATCCTAATTTTTTATGATATGTATTGCTTTAAAATAATGTTCACCATCATATCTTAAGGTACTTGGACAAAGACAATTATGTAAACAAACGTAAATAATTTAAAATATTATTGTTTTTATTATATTACATTGCGTATTAAGTGGCGGAACACAACGCTGCGGTTTGTCTTATTACTATAGCAAGGAAATTAATTAAAATCCCAAAATTATGTTTACTACTAAATTACCTTTTATACATAATATAATAAATAGTTAAATTTAAATGTATCTCCCCGTTTACTCCAAACTTTCTGCCCTCATAAATTATGACACAAAAGGAAAAGAACAGATTCTGCTATCTTCCAGTTTGTGAAGTCTCCAGAAATTTATGTTTATTTCACATTCAGTAAACAATTAATATTTCATATTAACATAAAAGTCTTAAATTTATATATTAATTTTTATTCTAATGATATATTTTACTCGCACTTTAATAAATTAAATAATTTAAAATAATTTCTTATACATCACATGTTGACATTATGGGGAAAAACGCGTATCTAGGCGAGATACGCGTTTTTTACAAAAGAGGCGGTGATCAGTCTATTTATGTTGTGAACAAAGTAAAGGGTAGCTAAATAGGTCACCACAGTTGGACGATCAGGATTTTTCCATTCATTAGCCTCAAGTCCTGCAGCGTCCTAGATAGGCAACAGGCTTCATTAGCCTTTCCCATATGACCGATCACCTTCGATTATATGGTTGCTATATATAAAAAATCGGTTAACTGTGAGTCGGACTCGCATACAGAGGGCTCCGTACCAATTATAGGATTGTAGGTCAACAAAATGTACACAAAAAAGTTGATTTTTAGTTTGCTCTCATTTTATATATCAATTATTACGTTTTGATTTTTTTCCTTTATTGGTATTGTAAATTATCACTTTGTCCGCGGGAAGTAGACTTTAGGTTTTATTACGCAGCGAAGTGCTTAAATGTCTTAAAAATTGCCTAGAAGTTGATATATGACTTTAATTTCAGCTTGATATCTCCAAGTGATCTCGAGATAAACACACTTAACAGACAAACAGACGGCCAACAATGTGATCCAAAAAGGTTCTGTTTTTTAAATTGATTTGCAGAACCCTAAAAATATATAATTTAACGCAGCAATGCGTTTTAAAGGGGTGAGACTAAATTTTGCTGCTTATATTTTTAAACCGCTCCTGGTGTAATCAGGCATTACCTAGTAAAAAATATACAGTAAACTATTATTAAAAATGAGTTAGATAGAAGTATTTTTCTGTTAATATACTATTTCTGGTAATATATTTAACGTATGCTAGTATAAACTAATATAAAATTTCATAATAACATAGTATGTTCCAAATGTTAGTTTTTTTATTCTTATTTATACATATTTTTTCACCTTCACGCTTTATCCTGCACACAGACGGCAGAAGAAATCTAGTGTTAAAACACTCCATTTCCCACTTTCCATCGAATTCTGGGGGCAGTTCCGAATTTTTTGAGGTATTAAGGGTTAAGTGGCGAAACTCAACACTGAGCTTTTTGCTTTAATGCCAGAGCGAAGAAATTAAATTATTAATAATTGTATTATTATTATCAATAATACAATTAATAATTGTATTATTATTTATTAATTAAATTATTAATAAATAATAATACAACAATGTATAAATATTTACCTTTTTTTTTTAACCATTGTATTGGACATTGATTAAATACTGATCAATGGAACTTCTTAATTAAAAGTCAAATACTGTTTGAAACGATTTCGTTTACCGCCTGATGTATGTGGTTGGACTTCAAATGACCACAAACATTTCATTTANATGCCAGAGCGAAGAAATTAAATTATTAATAATTGTATTATTATTTATTAATTAAATAATTTACATTTATTAATTAATAATTGTATTATTATTTATTAATTAAATTATTAATAAATAATAATACAGCAATGTATAAATATTTCAATTTTTTTAACCATTGTATTGGACATTGATTAAATACTGATCAATGGAACTTCTTAATTAAAAGTCAAATACTGTTTGAAACGATTTCGTTTACCGCCTGATGTATGTGGTTGGACTTCAAATGACCACAAACATTTCATTTAAATACAAATTCGTCTTAAGCTACTTAACTAATTTAATTTAAATTGGTAATTTTAAAGAAATATTTTTGAACTATAATATATCAGTTTTATTTTAGCAATTTATGTTCTTTTTTGAAATTCATTGTATTTTCAATGATAATAGTTATATGCTTATATTTCAGAGCACCACGTAAATAATCTGATATAACCAATTTTTTTAAGGATTCAAATAAAACAATATTTTCCAATGTTGCTATAGTAAAATGAATATTAAAAAAATAAAATTCATTTTTATTGTATAAATATTATAGCGAATGAAATATTTTCACAATTCACTAGTAATATTTCTGCCATATTATATCATAGTTAGAAATGTCATACACCACAAACATTTAATGGCGATAGGAACTTTATTACTCAATGGGAATTCACTTATACAAAGTTTTTCAATAAAAAAACCTTCGCCTACCAAGTAATAGAATACAGTATGAGGTAATTGAAAGAGAAACTTGGAGAGCAGCCCAAAGGTATTGATAATGAAAGTTCGGAACTTGAAAATGAATAGGTATATCAGTTTCGCGGCGGATTCGCCGGTTTTATGTAAATCTCCTTAAAGCCCCTTTACATTTCACCCGAATTTATAGTACTTTCTTCCAGAAAGTTAATTTTGAAACCTCTTGGCCCTCTCGGAACTCATTTGACTATCAAGCGGGGTTAATTGCTGGTTTTATTCAAAAGCAATCAATACGTCACTTAGAATTTAGTTTATTCGTGTTAATGGTGGATGCCGGATATTGGAAAATTTAATAAAATTCTCGTTTTCTTTTTGTTGTAATAAATTAAATGACATCAGACTTTGAATTTTTTATTGCAGAATTTTTATATTATGGACAGCTGTCATGTCTATTAAATTTAATAATGTTAATGTTCAATATTATAACACGCTATAGATTACCATTTACACGAACATTTCTATCTAGAGATATTTTCTGAAAAAAATTATTTTCCCCAGAAAATATCTGTAGACTATTACACTGAGACACAGTCTATACTACAAATCAATTTGGTAAACTAGTACAATGCTTTTAGTACAAAACCTATAAATTATAAAGTCATCAACACTGAAACAAGAATAATAAATACAAAATATTAATGTTGGATAAATATTGAAATGATTAAAATAGCGTCGATCATTGCACATTTTTCGCTTACTGTAGCTTCTGCATTGTAATTAATAAAACTCGATCATAGCTGCGGTGATCGCTTTGAATTGAGAAATAAATAAATCCGTTCAAATTATCTTTAACTTTTACGTTGGAATATTTTTTATAAAAACATAATTTCAATCCACCAGAGAAAAATTACATATATATTTCAGCTTCCTGCTTTTTAATTAATATTATATGAGAAAATATATTTGAATAGAATTTTTATTCAGCTGACTTTTAAGGTTTTAGGTAAGATAGCTAGCTTTGACGATCACTGCTACGAATTTATCGGTCTCGCGGGAACACTTTTATAGTTTCAGACGCCGCGCGCCGCCTAACGAGAGGCAAGTGATTCAGCGCTAAAAGCAAAAACGAAGAGTTCAAAAACATTATGTGAACAGAAAGTAAATTGTAATAAATTTTCAAGTTAATTCATTTTAATAATGGCAACAATTGCTAAAAAAATAATAAGTAAATTAGATATATTATATTAAATTACGTACACGAAGGACTCTAGGGGATATATCGAAAATAAAAAATTGCAAATTTCTTTTACTGCTGTATTAACATCTACTAAGGGCAGTTTTAGTTTAGGTACACAATTGAAAAGAGCAATAAAAACATTTACGATATTTCACTTTCGTACATAGTTTATCTAAGGACAATCGATTTATTTTTTCACCTTCACGCTGTATCCCGCATGTGGCGGGGTAGGTAGAGGGATATTAAAAATATAAATGTAAATGTTAAATATTTCATTACCTCGAGTGGGAATCAAATCAACAATCTACACGCCTCGACTAGCCCTAAATACATAAAATGTATATTTTAATATATTTTGTCTTCAATTTAAAAAGAAATGTTTATAAAATATACAACGTTTACTAAAGGTCATAAAACAAAGGATTAAAAACCCACTACTCTCGTTTGTAAAACTATCTGATTTGCATATAGATTGTACAAACTATAGTTCACGATACGTTTTCAACATTCTACAATTTTTATTTTCATACCAATAAAATATACTTAAAAATACTTTTGCTAATATTGAGGATTTAAATAAATTAAATGTACAAATTATAAATTTGTCAACAATAAAATAATATTAAATTTTATTTTACTATTAATAAATGTTAAGTAAAGCTTGCTAACATCCAATAGTGTAAACTACATGAAAATCGGTTTAGCTGTTTATGAGATTAACAGAGAAGAAACGCACAGATAAACGGACAAATATTTAAAAAAAACACTATTTTGGATTCTATTGCATTGACAAATGCGTCAGTTTTTATGACATATCTTCCATCTATACAGTAGTCAGTTACGATTTTATCGTAAGTATAGATGATATGTGTTGTTATAGGCATTCCATTTTCCATTTTTCTCCAAATTCTGAAGCGTTGTGTGGCGGATTGCGTGCGTGTTGAGTGGCGGAACTCAACGCCGCGTTTTGCCTCGACACTAGAATGAAAAAATTAAAATATTTAATATTTAATTTACTCGAATGGGATTCGAGCCCACAACCTGTTGTACTTACAATCACACTTTGTACTCCTGAGCCACGACTGGCCTCATATGACCCCCATATGACCTCACGGTTTTTATGTGTTGAGTTCATTATTCTTATATGATGATTGATAACATCCTTTGTTATAAACCTTATCCTAGTCAACACATTGTGTTGATACACCTTATTTTGCTAAGTGCAGTGTGTTGCAGCTTCCATGTTGCTTTACCAGCTTATTCTCGGTAAGATGATAAACTCGGCTATACATAATAAATGGACGAAAAGTGCTTATAATATTATTATTATGGGCTTTCAAATTATTGGCTCCACATTACCTTTCTATTTCTCTAAAAAAACTATTTTTTTATGTATAATTGAATTTATAATGGACTAGTACATAATTAGGTATATGTAATGTTTTATATCATATTTTCACAATAAATACAAACAACCTAACTAAAGTCGTTATCAGGCTTTAAAAAATCGTGTCAATACAATATCTATGAGATTGAATATAATAATAATAAAAGTGGAAACGTTTGATACAATTCCCTTATCACCTAATGATAACAAAATGTTTTTTTTTATGTAACAGAAATTTCAATTACCATTAATTTTCCTTAAAAAATTTACTATTTTTATCCAATATACATATTTTTAAGACAAATTTGTACTCACCGAATGTCTACCTTTATTCGTGGCATAATGCAGTACCGTCCGGTTCATTTGGCGCGTCTCGCTCAACTTTAGTAGCAGATAATATTTTAGAAAAGCTATCTGTTTTCAAATTTTTAGAAAATATACTGTATTTCGTAACTGATTTTCATTTTTTTTTATTACTTGGTTCTGACCTCCAGTATAAAAAGAATATAATTTATATGTAACAGAAGATTAGCTATGTTTAATATTACAAAAAATATCCAGAGGAAGGCTGGCAGATAGAACTTGGCAAGTCGGTGGTGGCAAGACTTCAAAATTATAAAATCTTTGTAAAATTATTCATCACTTTTCTTTTAGTTCGTTGTTAGAAGTCGGTTTTTCTTTTTGTTAAAAATTAATTTATTGAACCATTTGTTGAAAAAAATTAACTATATTTATTGAAAAAAAAAAATCATATTTTTTTCCACTGATGGGTATAAAAGTCACATACATACATACGAATTCCTAAGTGCGTTCTAACAACCTCCTCTATCCTGTCTACTCGTATAGTTTGAGATGGTAGCAATTACTCGTACAGGACCAATTATATGTTTTTAGTCTTGGCGTAGAGGCACTAAGGTATGACTGTCACGCGATAGGTCGTGCGTTCGATTCCCATTCGAAGAAATTAAGTTTTTAATATTATCATTTATTTAGTCTAGTGGTTTAAGAGGAAAAGCGTGGCGTTTAGGTTTGCCACTCAACACAGAGTCTTTCAACAGGTTCCCTTTTCCTTCCTTGATGTATTCGGGATACAGCTTGAAATTAAAAACAATCAGACGTTTTACTGTTTGAGCAGCACACTAAGTACTATTTAATATCTAATGTCAACTTTTTTTTATATAAAAAAGTGACCTTAAGCACTATTACGATTTCATTATAAAATAATTGTATTTATCGTACTCAGAATATAGCATTTCCACATTATTTTTATTATCTAAGTCCAATGGTCCTGTTGTGAATAGAATCCAAATTACTTGAAAAATTTTCCAAGTGCATTCCTTCTCGGCTCGAGCGCTCTAGATTCCTCCTTAATACAATTTACAAGGAATTGCTTATTGCTTATTGACTTCCTTTCTCGAATAACACGATTATGTCGTAACGGGAATCGTAATTAAGTTCACTTTAAATTGACCTGAAACTGTTTCCTTATTTTTCTTTCCAATATTATTTTTTCTTACTAATGAACTAAACGTAAATATTATTATTATTATGATTTCAGTTTTACGCTGTATCCCGCTTATAACAGTGTGGGCAAGGGAACCCAGTGTTAAGAGACACCGTGCTCTACGTTCAGCCGAATTTCCAAGGCGTTGCGTATTGACTGGCGGAACTCAACGCAGTGCTTTGCCTCGATACCAGAGAAAAGAAATGAAAATGAAAATTAAATATTTCATTTCCTCGAGTGGGAATCGAACCCAAAATTACCCACATTTACAGTCACACAAAGAGTGACTGTAAAAAATATAATGATAAATAAATTTCCTCTATAATAAATAAATTTTCAACGATGAATTAGAAAAAAACAATATTATATTTTTACTAAAAACCATTACCGGAATATTTTACCAAAACATACTCGTATATCTTTTTACCAAACGAAACGTTTAACATCACACTGGTGACATATGTCGATTCAATTTCATATTTTTACCTTACGCCGATACGCAGTCTTTTGTTCGGAAATCCCGTCGCCTGATATGACGTGTAAAAGACAGCTCCCACCGTCTCCTCCGAATGTCACAAAAATCCATACCTCATCCCTCCTCCAGATCAAGATGGAACTCTCTAAAACAGTTCAACTCGGTCAAGTTACGTTAGTTTTTCCACTGCTTTAGGAACATGAGAATGTGATCGAACTTCAGGCACTTTTATATGTCGCGTAAAAAATAATAATGTTTTTTTTATAATATGTAATTGTACCGCATATAGCAGGGTATAGAGGGAACCTAGAGAAACCCACTATGTTACAAACTTCCCGTCCAATTGCTTGCCCAACTCAAAGCCAGGATTTTGCCTTGGTGCCAGAGTAAGAAAATGAAAATAATAATACATAATAATTCATTCCCCCGAGTGGGGAACGAACCCACAATCCCCGCACACCTTTGTGCTCCTGAGTCACAATGGCTTCATGTATTTTTTTTGTTTTGTTATATCTTACTAGTGTTCATAATTTATTTTTAATAAGTTACTTGTTAAGTTTTTAATTCGATTGCTCTAGAGTATGTAGGTGATTCTGCATATAAATGTAATATTTAAACTTCCAATACACTTCCACTTAATTGAATATTTAAGTTAATAATATTATTTATAGGTAATTTTTTCCTAAAAGTATTTTTTCGCATGACGTATTATATAAACGGTCCCTCTGTGGGTGGAGGGTGTTCCAACGACGCGCCTTGTAATCTCAAGTTAGCGAGCAATTTGGTGTTTGCTTTCAGTATTGCAGCTTTGACTATTGGATTGTATTTATTCTGAAATAAAACGAGTTTTATTCGAGTGGTATTTTTATTAAGGGGTTTTTTCTAGTGCGGTAACGCAGTGGAGTATTGTCGGTCGTATCCTGTTATACTATGGTTTTAGGAGAATATTTAGGTTTATTTTTAATATATTGCATCTTATTATAAACAATATATTTTTTATTTCAACCAATGATCAACAATTAATAAATTGAAACTTTCTAGAGATACGTACACTATATAAAATTATGTTAACAAAAACAAAAATACTATTGTATTTATACAATTTCTGTCAACATATAAAGATGACAATTCAATTTTATCCTTAAGGGTGACTTCATTGTACGGTGCATTTGAAGGAAATTGATTTATGAGTAGGTTTTTTTAGCTTTACGCTTTATCACAAACATAGCAGGGTAGGCAGAGGGAACCTGTTAATCTAGTGTCTTAATACAATCCTGTGTTCCACCTTCCGCCGAATTCTAAAGGTAATGCGTATGGCGGAACTCAACGCCGCGCTCTACCTCGTTACCAGATCGAAGAAATGAAAATATTTCATTTTCATGATTGGAAATCGAACCCACAATTAGCCTCAACGTACTCGTATGTATAGATAGTAATGTTATATATAATATTTACTTTTATAATAACTTTATTATTAAATCTAAATTTACAAAGTAGTTAACTGCACGTTCAAATACAAATTGTAGTTCCAAATAATATATGTTTAAATGTATGTAATTTATCAAGTCATAAGATTTTACATGTAAATTTAAGCTTTATTAATCCCATATAAGGATTAAAATTCTCTGATTGGGACAAAGGAAATTTGACTGCCGCCTGTATTTAGTCTTTCTCTATATAGATGGATATTTGGAGTCAAATTAAGCCTCGGATGTCCACATTTTACTCAACTCAGACTGCATGTTCAAGTGAATGTGGCGTTATTAAGCTGGTAATTTCACCAAGTGCTGAATCGTAACAACTCAAAGCGGCACAATTGCCTTGTGTGTATAATAATATTATACGATAAATTCTTCTTTGAGACCAGTGTGGTGTGAAAAGGTGACAAGGTTCGATTCCCACTAGACGATATTAAATAATTAATATTTTCATTTCATCGCTGTCGTGTCGAAGCAAAGCGCGGCGTTAATTACCGCCACTCAATACGCAAAGCCTACAGAATTCGATGGAAAATGGGCAACGATTTTCCTATTATTTTCATTTCCTCGCTCTGTTAGAAGCTCGGCGTTGAGTTTCGAAACTTAACACGCAATTTCCTAATATTAGTATCCGTAACATAACCGTGCTCGATCTATCCTATACGTAAGATTCAGCATAAACTATAAAAATCATCCTAATATATTACAATAAATAACTAAATTATTAAGAGAATTTGATTTATTTATTTTCCACTAAATAGTTATTGTTAGAAGATTTTCTTCACAACGTGTTCATATTTCAAATAATGTTTTTAACTTTTAAAGCGTCCACGACACTGACAATAAGTTAAAAGAAGGAGGATAACCATGTGAATATGCCACTTTGTTGACCTCGGCATCGCATACTTTACCTCAGAATTTTTCATACTTATTTTTCCTATATAAAATGACAAAGTAAAGCGTTTTAAATAACTTTTTGAATAGAATAAGTATTTTGTAACGGTACGCTTTTTTTCTTCTTTTTATGCCACTATTAAAGTTTATTAATAACCCCGAACCTGGCAAGCTAGTGTTTACACACTCCTTTCCCAATGAGGCACTTCCGCTCCCTAGTTTGGCTTGAGTGACGAAACTCAACACCGCAACGAAAAAAACGTAAATATTAGATTTTTAATTCCCTCGAGTGGCAACTAAATCTGTACCTCGACTGACCAAAATTTAATTTAAATTAAATACATCTATATAATTTTTTTTATAAAAAGTGTCTATAAAAACATTCTTATCACACTTATATCCTCTTGGCATCGCTAACAAGCTCAAAATTCTGCTCTGCAAGAACCTATAAACTCGTTCTAAGCGCGCTGAATTGCAATTTGCGTCGTAGTTTGTCATGATTCGGGCTCGTAAACTTTAGATAAATACAAGTTGGAGTTACTTCGGGCGGACGCATTTCCTGCCTTAGGTATATAAATTTAGATTTACACACCTATCATTTGAATAATATATGATTATGATTATGAAAGCCCGAAATAGGACTAGCTTAAATTTAAAATATTATCTGTGTACTTACATACTAGAAAAGCCAGTTGACTAACTGTGAACGCGACAAGTTGTGAGTTTGACCCGCTCTGAGGAAATTCCGCATTTTTGAGTTCCGCCACTCAACAAGCAATACTTTCAGAATTCGTTGATAAATGGAGAACGGAGTGTCTTAACACTAGGTTCGCTCTGCCTACTATAAATACAGTTAGTAAGTTGTTATTAGTTACTGACATCGTGGTACAATTATAACTAGTGATTCAACTCAACAGCTATAACTTCAAATTCCACTTCTAGATTATACCTTTATGGTTTCCACGATTGCATGAAATTTGAATATGAAATATAAATTCAGTTTAGCAAGTCATTGCCTTAATTAGACAGTAGGCTTCGATACACACTATTGTTTAAGGTTATTGTATACTATCTTGTGCGAAATAACCATAAAATTTGAAGACGCCAAGGGCAATATCCTGGCCATTAAGGAGAACACCCTAACATTATAAATCCCCAAAATGGAAAATTGGTATTCCATTGCTTGAGATTTTCTGTTAGTCTTTATAAAACAAAAACAATCTGAAAAAATCTGTTGGGCTGTCGACTATTTAAAAAAATATAAGGTAAATGTCCCCATTAAACATAATTCGCATGGACTTTTTTAACAAATTGATTGAAAAATCATTTTTCTGATATAAAAGGACTAAAAACTCGCGATCAATCGAGTCTAAGGTAGTAATCAAAATTAAAAAATAATAATCAAAATAGTTATAAATAAGTACCTACATGTTTGGTATTTAAAACTAGAATGGAATTCTAATTTAGTCACGGACAAGTAATATGTTACTGAAATAGGGCCTCATTCCAACCATTTATTATAGTGTAATGAGACAAAAAGTACACTAGTGAGTTGGATTAGTTCCAACAGGCCTGCTTGAAGTTTCATTTCGTTACTGCAATATATATTTTTTGTAATATAATTAAAACGATTTTAGAGATTTTCAAAATATATTTTTATAATAAATATATATTTTTGTGGGAAACAGAGTGTTTTAGCACTTGGTTCCCTCTGCCTATCCTGCTGTAAAATGCTGCACTTGCTGGAATATTAAGTTATTTGTGTTGTTATAGTCAAAACCTAGTTCCATCTAAGTGGTATCTTCATTTATATTATGTTGAAATGATAAAACATATGTCAGTTAACTATAAAGTCTCCTCCAATTAGTTGAGAAACATGATATTTGTTATTGAAATTTACATTCAATAATTTTAATAAAATAATAATAGCTTGTTCCATAATTTAGCATACAGTTTATTTCTTAATATATGTATAGGGTATATAAAATCCACATATAATCTTGGCATTTGGTAATAAAAACACATACTTTCGAACATTCCTGTGAAATACTGAAGGTAACCTGATCTTACGCTAGGCCCTTTCGACCCACGTCAACCCTTGACGGTAACATTATTAACACGCACTACACCATTTACAAAATACCAAGGTACTATTATGACGACCTGCCTTAATAAAGTACCGGTGAAGTGAGACTCGGACTCGCCCCCCCGAAGTTCCCGTATCATTTTCAGATAAGTCAGTGGGAAGTACAAATTATAAAAGTAGATAAACTTAAGTTTGCGGGCATATGCGTTCATTTTGTATGAAATTAACTACAAATGTAAGTTTGTAATTATTTTTTTCTATGAAATACCTATAAATTTTCACTTTTCGGAATTTTTTCTAAATACTTAATATTAATTTCAGCTTGATATTTTTACGCGATCATGAAATAAATGGTTGTGACATACAGACGGACAACAAAGTGATCCTAAAAGAGTTCCGTTTTTACATTTTGAGATACGGAACCCTAAAAATCGAAAGCTTTCGTTCAATTTTCCCTTTTTATTGACCGACCAGATGAAGGCTCTTCTAAGGGACCGCGTAAAACAATCTTGAATTTTACATCGATATCAACTTAGCTCGTAATCTGTATGGCAAAAGTTTAACGTTATCGTTATAATTTTAATTAATTTTGTTCTGTTAATAAAAGTTCTAAGTAATACATTTTGGATTGTTATTTGAGAATGTGCTTAAAGATTAAATACAAAGTTAATAATTAGCTAACAAATATATAAAGTATTAGTCTCAGGCTGTATTTCGCACACAGCAGCGTAGGCAGAGGGAACCTTATGCTAATACACTCAGTTCCCAATTATCTGCCGAATTCCGGAGGTATGACGTGTTAAGTGGTGAAATTCAACTCTGCGTTTTGCCTAGAGACCAGAGCAAAGAAATGAAAATAAAAATGTAAATAAATATTTCAATTTCTCGAATGGGGATAGAACCCACAATCAGTTGCGTTTATAGTCCCACACTTGTGCCCTCTCATATCTCCGCAACTGGCCTTAACATTATAAAATAGTATATAAAAAACTTATTTTTATTATAATAATAAAATAGACAAATTAGATCCAAGCAAAACGACGAAAAATATTTTTTCGCGGCTGTCACTGTTACGCGAGATACCTCCAGGGGTTTTTAATGTTTATAGATTTAGCGGCTCGAGCTGAGTGATTACGTAATAAAATGGGGATTATTAATTTTTTCACAGTCACTTGAGGAATATTAAACAAATAATAATGTTTAAACGTATTATATTAAAATATGTATGACATAACTTACATATTATTATGTATATAAATACTAAACTACATATAAGTTAAAGATTTTTTTTTGACCTGGAACCTGTTAAAACACCGCGTTTAACTAAATTGAAATAAATAAATATTTTAATTATATCTTAATAATAAATATTTTAGGAAACCTGCATATTTTAACGTTAAGGTTCACAGCATATATTATATGCTATCACATAAAAGCTAGAATTCCCCATGAGACAGAAAAAAATGTTTCTGCTAGAAAAAATCGTGTTATTTGAAACTATAAATTATTCAGGTCCTAATAAATTTGAAGCGGGCTGATATTTTTACATACCTACTTGTTTCAAAGTAAATTACATTTTATATGAAATGTTTAATTTTTATTTATTTATATATATATACTAGTGGACCCGAACGGCTACGCCCGCTTGAACTATACCTACGAATATTTATGAAATTATTTTCTGTTTTCAATAGAGGGATGCGTTAAGCAAGCTCATTTTGGGTGACGTTTTCTAACAAGAAACTTTGCAAATCGTTGCTTAGCAACGACAGTTGTTATTAACATGGCGGAATAAATTGCATGTCAAATTAAATTAATCATTTTAATATTGGATATATATCGAAAAGTATCCTATGTTCACCCCGGGACCCTCAAGTATCTCTATATATAGAGTATCTTATCACAATTGAATTTACGGTTTGGCCCTGACAGAGTAACGCGTAAAAGACAGACAGAGTAACTTTCAAATTTATAGTATAGTTATGGATATATATATATATATATGTGTGTGTGTATATGTATATATAATACATATATAATATAAAATTAGGAGAAAAAATAAAAATTAAACATTTCATTTATATATATATATATATATATATCTTCCTGACATTAATCCCAGCTGTTGCCAGGATCTCCGTATTCTGATGAGAAATAATACTAGATCAGCAGACCAAAATTAACTACAACGTAGGCTAACAATTGGCATATAATATGTTACAAATCAATTTTTTTATCTTATACGAACAAGCCAACCACACTTTATTCACCCTGGCACTCCCCAACCGTACGATGTCATAAATTCAATAAATTCGATTTTCTATAAGCTGAAACTCAGATAGTAATTTGAAAAACAAATAGTAAAAAATTAAATTTATCGAGAAAGAATCGTCCATTGCGACCGACCGTTTGGCCTCGCGCCAGTATCGCCGCCTTCGCGCCTCTCTCGTGTAAATTACTCATGCGGAACGAGATTAACATGACATCTGACTTGATTGACTCCTTACTTGCTGTAATGGCAATCAGGTTTAATCTTTTGGTCCAATCTTTCAACGTTTTCTTTATTTTTCTGCTTCACAGCAAACAATGTAGCTTATATATGTTAAGAAATACAAGCGTTAAAACAATCCGCTCCCAACTTTTCGAAAAATTCTGTAAGCATTGCGTTTTGAGTAGCGGAATTCAACGCCGCGTCAAACAAAAAAATCAGAACAAAGAAATGAAAATATAAATTTTAATAAATATTTCAATTTCTTAAATAGGGATCGAACTACTAGTTAAGTTTACAGTCAGTCACACATGCGCTTACTTATTTAGATTAGATTCATTATGCTATCCGAATTTTTCGTATTCCTTGAAAAGTAGAAAAAGTAACAAAATAATTTAGATAACGTGCTCGTATAAGGTTTAAAACCGTTTCGATATATCCCGCAACGCTCAGCAAGATTCACAAACAAATTCAGCCAGATTTTAGTTTACGCTGCTGGCTTCATTAAGTGAATTATTTTTATTCCCTTTGCAATGGAATGTAAGCTTCGTTTGATTTGGAAAATGAAAATTTTAATGAAAAGAAGTGATTCAAAGAGACTTTTCGTAGTATATTTCTTAAATTATTTATTTAAACTGTGGCCGTCCGTCTGGCGCACTAGCACAGGCGTGTGACAGTAAAGGCGACAGTTGCTAGTTCGATTCCCACTTCAAGATCACCTCGCAATGCCTCCAAAATTCTGGGGAACTTGTGGAACGGAAGGTGGCTTAATAAGAACGTAGTGTCTTAACACTAGGTTACCAGGGTCCTCCTGTCTACCCTGCTATGTTTATGTAATTTGTAGACAACTATAAGTCTTATAAATCAATTTCAATAAAGCAGCACTAATAATGATTTCAATAGATTTCCTTGTAACAATCCGAATACTGAAAGATACATTAAAGTTCGAGCTCCGAAGCGAGATTTTCTTTTTAGCTAGTTAAATGTTTGCAACCTTCTCGAAGCTTTAGGTCAGAATTACTTATTTATAACTTTAACCTTAATAGTATAATTTGTAGTAGCTTAAGTAAAAATCTATTTTTTTTTACTACTCAATACTAAAATAATTAACGATATTTAGTCTACATGAGGACTTGTAATACTTTAATTTAAAAAATACTTTTTTTTATTATAGTAATAAATATATTATTTCAGAAATACTGTATTTTATAACTTTTTACTGGTTTAATGTACAAAATATTTTGAAATTGTAACGATTTTTTTAAAAAATATTTATCTTATCGAATCGAAACTACCCTCATTGAGTCCTTTCGCTCCATTATATATTTTTTGATTGTATGAGATTAAAATAAAAAATCTGGTAAATAGATAAAGTAAAGTAAAAAAAAGATATAGAAAAAGTAAAATACGGTAAGTGCGGCTCCCCTTCCTGCACTATCCTACCGGAGATGGAACATACATCGCAATCGACGTATGAACTGCCGAAGATCCTGTAGACGTCAACGATTTAAGTATATTCCTTTTATGAAGTAAAATTGGGAAGCTCAGCGAGGAAACATTTGAAAGGAAAGGCTTACGTTGTTTTTATTAATATATAAGAAAAGTAAATAGTTTAAGTTTTACATGAAACAACCTTTTTATGACCACAGAAGGTTAGAAAATAATAATTCGAGTATGTGTTCTTTATTAATATGCAGCCTATCCTATAGAGAATGAAAAAAAATTCTTTCTACTATATATAATATTCATACATTTGTACTGGACATTTTTAATACACTGACAGAGCCCTCCGGGGGATCCTCATGCTTTTTACGTGACCTTCCTCCAGTGTCTTTGATTCTGTGTTTTCGAAGGTCAACCGGGGTCTCCCCCTATATAATATATGAAGGATAATATAACAGATATAGGCTGAAAGCCACCAGTTTTGAATGTAAATCAATAATAACTCACATGAATGACATTTAATGAATTTTAACATGAAATAGCTTATTATTATATTGACAATAGCTCATTACACCTTCATTGTTCCAATGTAAAATAAATTTAAACAAAAATTTTATTATTTCAATAAAATGTGTTGTTATTATATTATGTTTTTGATTGATTTATTTTTATATTTTAAGTAACTAAATGAGTTTTATTATTACAAACAATGTACTACTGTCTATTTCACGTGTTTAGAAGGGACCTACCAACCTAGTCAGTGCTTCCACTAAGAAAGCGAGAAAAAACTTCATATATCTATCATAAATATTAATATTTTACCATAAGTATGTATTTGAACCATCAACCTCCACCTTTTTGTGTAAGGATAGTGCCAATATGTAAGATGATAAAAATTGACTCATTTTTATCATCATCACCAACTGTTGGACAGAGGCCTCTCCCAAGGATCTCCATGCCACGCCCGTCGTTCTAAATTCAATATTGATTTATTTTATTTTATATTATATTTTTATTCCTAACCTATTTATTATAGTTATCAGTTATTAGTACATTAGTTACCGAGACTAGGATCGCGAACAGCTCAGTGACTTGGAAATGATAAGCTCGTAAGCATTTTCACGCTTCTCCTAGTTTCGCTATAACTTGCTATATTTTAATAATTAGAGTGTTAAATATATATTTTTTTATTTTGCTTCGGCTTTAGTATTTCGCATAAAACAGGGTAGGCAGAGGGAAAATATAGTTAAAACACTCCTTTCCTCACTTTCAGCGAAACTCAACGCCGCGTTTATATTTATACCACAGTGTAGAAATGAAAATAATAAATATTTAGTTCCCCCAAGTCCACATATATTTCTGTATAGCTAAGAATATTTAGCATTTTTCAAATATATAAGTAATGAGAACTATTACAGTATATTGAGAAAAGGATATATATATATAATTAAGAGCAACAAATATATGTTTGTTTCATAGATTTTATTTATACTTGTTGTATAATTTCAATTGAGCATTATGTATAACAAAAAACTATTGACAATTATAATTTTCATTAAAAAATAGTAATTTAATTATTTATGTATTATATTGTGATTATTGAACAGACAACTTGTTTCACTCAATCCTTCAATTATTTTGAAACAATAAATTGTTTTTATATTCTTCGTAAAGTTAAAGTATTATTAAAAATATATTATTACCTTACAACAATACAATTAATATATTTTTACCTTTAAAGCGCCACATATTATATGTGACTTTAATTTAGTGATATCTGAATTCATAATGTCGAGTGGCGTAACTCAACGTCGCACTGTGTCTTGCTCTGGTCAGTAAAGCAAGCGACGAAAAGGGAATGAAAATAGAATTTATTGTCCAGATTTTTTATAGCTCCACGCTGTATCTCACAGGGCTGGCAGAGGAAGCCTAGTGTTAAAAAGCTCCCCGCTCACTCTCCGCCTAATTCTGGAGCCAAATTCTGGTGGAAAATAACGCCGCGTTTTGCCACGTTATTAGAGCAAAGAAATTAAAATATTAAATATCCCATTTCCTCGCACAGACATAATGTAAAGCCAATAAAGTACCAATTATAATATTAGGATAAAATATTTTTTTCAACAATTTAGCTTATGAAATAGTACTGTTCACAGGAATAAATGAAAACACACAGCCATTAATAAAACGACATGCAATCAATTTTTGAACGTGAAAACAACTGTCAAATATTTCATATGAATCGTTTGTACGTCGGTTATTAGTGTGCGCCGCAATTTGGTTAGAAAAATTATTGAATTTTACATCGATTTCTATTTAAAAGTTGTTTCAATATCGAAGTAGCGACAAAGAAAAGTTTTTTAAAATCGTATGTCGTAATTATATTTAATTACTTTAATTGAGACTTTTTTTTTTGTTTTTTGCTTCACGCTCTAATCCCGCATTTGCAGGGTAGACAGTAGTGCGGAAATCAACGCCGGGGTTTCTGAGGTTGTGCTCCTGCGGCTCCAAAAATCGGCTCTAAATAAACTTTAGGTACTTAATTTAAATTAGTTAAATAAATTTTAAATATATAAATAATATAAAAATGCAATCGAATATAAGAATCAAAATCGAAATCTGGATCGAGTAATTAGTCTAGTTTATTTTGTTACGAAGTATATAAACAACAATATTTAGAAAATATTATATTCTTATAATATTCTTTATAATATTATAATATTCTTTATCATATTCTTTATGTATTTTTTTAATTAAAGTTCTTTGAAGTTTTGTATATGGAAAGTAAAACGACTATCATTTTACTAAGAATTTACGCTAAATGTGTGTTCTTTCTTTTCTAGTTAAACCAAAGCCAACTTTGTTATAAAGACAAAGTAAAAGAGACTTAATATAATATTTTTAAAGATGAAAAAATGTAAATAACGACAATATAATTTGAAATTTCCCGTCTAGAATGAAAGTTACATTAAACTTAAAACGTAACGTAAACGTAGCTGTATCCTGTACATAGCAAAGTAGACAAAGGGTACTTAGGAACCTAGTTTTAAGACATTTCCCTTCTATTTTGAGCCAAATTTTCGAGGCAATGTACAAATTTTCTTCGATGCTTGTTTCAAAAGGAAAGTAATAAAAATAATTTATTTCACCGAGTGAGAATCGAACGCACAACCTTCCTGTTTACGGTTAAACGCTCATGCCACTAAGCTACGACGACTTCAACATGTGTATATAAAACCACAAATAACTTCAACTTAGAAATAACTACAGTCCTTGAAGCTAGTTCATTTCAAGTCACTGATACCTCGAGTGTCACGTCTTGCTAATCATCTTCCGACTGAATAAATTACGGGGTAAAGGAGGACGGTTTTAGAGTGGCATCGATTGCTTTGTTTCACTGAACGCTATTGTATATAGATATTTTTAATAAACTATATAAAATTATATAAACATTTTTTGATATAAACATGTTATATATATATTATTTTTTGTTAGGTTCACTCTGTATCCCGCACGAACTCGTAGCAAGGTGAGAAAAGAGAACTAGAGAAGCCAGTGTTAAGACACTCCGTCTGCATTAAGACACTTCTGTTCAATACTTTTCTCGCCAGACATCGCGTGTTAAAAGGCTAAACTCAACGCCACGCTTCGCTTCATTAGCCAGACGTGGAAATGAAAATATTAAATAATTCATTCTCTGAGTGGGAATAGAACCCACAACGCACGCTAGTGTCATGATATACTGGTGCATTCTCAATTATTTATAGTCTAACCTAGTATAATATAATTCACCCCGCTGGCCACATTTCTTTTGTAGACAATACTAGACGGTTGACTCCTTGTAATAATATACAAAAATAACACTTTTTAAAAGACGGTGCATTTTGTTACCATTATAGCGCTTACAGATTTCTTTCTTGATTTCCTTTTCCTACAGCTTCCATTATTTTTGTTGTTTTTTGAGCGTATCGTAGCGTAGGGGCACAAGCGTGTAACTGTAACGTGAGGGTTTTGGGTTCGATTTCCACTTGGGGGAATGAAATATTTAATATTTTCATTTCTTCGCTTTGGCAACGAGGTAAAAACTGAGTTCCGTTCCTCAACCCTCAATGCCTCCAGAATTCGGCGGAAAGAAGAGAACGGAAGTCTTTTTTACTTTTTAGTTCGTTGTTCGAAGTCGGTGTTCTTTTGTGTATAAAATTAATTAATTTAAAAACCGTCATTAGTCATTTTATTAAGACAATATACTTAGATATTAGTTCAATTAAAAAAATATATCTGATTTGATAAATCTAGAAAGAAAATGACTTATAATTCTACTTTGTTTAAAAAAATAAACAAGTGTCATATAACAATAAAACTAGTTACTTTTCTCATAGTACAATGCAATAAAAGCAATAGAATATAACAACAATCAAGAACAAGTGGGAAAACGTTGGAAAGCTTATAAATTCCACGTCACTGCGCTGATTGCGTTTGTGGCCTCGGTCACCGTTGCGGAATTATTACTTTATATAAGTAGCACTGGGTCTAGGATTTTTTTAAAATATTTTTTTTAATAGAACCGTCCACTGCTGAACGTAGGCCATAAAGCGTCAACCAACCATTTTTTAATTAAATCGTATAAATCAAGAATTAGAATTGATGCCAGTCGATTCAAGTTTCATAAGTGTGTGTCTGTGGGTTTGATTTCCATTTGAGGATTTATTTCCTATACATTTCATATTCATTTCTCTTAGTATTTCAAAAAATATATATTAAAATAAGCAATTTGCTTACTCTGTCATTAAGTTATTTTGCTTAGATTTAATGGCGCAGACATACAAGTCATGCTTATTTATTATGTACTAATAAATAAATATATTCATAAATGACTCCATTTATGAATATTTTCCGAAATGAAATCCTTAAGCATTTGACAAAATTCCTCACCAAATACATTTGCTACTGTTAATAATAACACCTAAATTATATACCTAATGAAGCTTGTAAGTTTTGAAATCTGTGGAATTTATTCGGCCCGAAAAATCGAGGGAACGATCTGAAGCGTGGAAAAAGTATTTAATTGCTCCCAAGGAGCGGTAGTATAGCGAAAATTCGGGTAGCGAATTTATAGGAGCTATTTGGATGCAAATGATGAGCTGGGTTTGGCCTTCGCCTGTGACGATGTAACCCCTGAAGAATAAGTGAGAAACGTCTTACGAGGAAAGGGGATCGGGTGCTCTTTAGTATTTATTCGGGAATTCGAGCGTGGAAGTGTGGCACGCTATAAAACACTTTTGTATATTCAATGACGCTAAAGTAAAAGGCTTTGTAGTTTTATCGATCGAACGATTTAATGACTATTAGAATTTCTTTTTTTTTTTCAATTTCAATTGTGATAGAAGTATGTGTTCTAACGCGATGGTAGTGGGTTCAGCCCCACCTATTAATATATTCATTTCTTCACTTCCGGCAATGAGTTCCGCCACTCAGCAAGCAATGCAAAACAAATTCGACGGAAAGTGATGAACGGAGTATCTTAACACTAGGTTTCTTTTGCCTACACTGTTGTATGCGAGATACAGCGTGAAGCTGATTTTTTTTTCCTATTTTTACAGAAAAGTGTAGAAACGGATTGTAAAGCTTATAAAGCTTTCAATAGTTAAATAATAGACTGCTTGGCTTTAACGTAAATATATTGAAACCGAAATCGTGGTCTTTGAAAAATAAATTACTAATTCAATTGGGGGAAGGTGAGAGAAATGGTCTAGTGGCTGAGATGCCCGCGGCAAAAGTCCTGAACTGAAACTTCCTAACTATCACCACAAAGGATTGAATGTCGAAGTTGCTTAGTAAGTTTTCCAAACAAAAGACTAAAGTGCATCTTTGTCCCAGCGCGGCGCCGCTATCTTCTTTTTACGAAGAATAAGAAAAGTGCTCGGAAAGCATAACGCCTGTGTTATTTTTTTGAATAAAAAGTTTTGAAATTGATAGTTAATAAAAACTGTTTATTACGCAATATAATAGGTTTTTGTCTAGAAATTAACTACCGGAAGCCAGAAGCAAGAAATCTTATTACAATATCAAAAAATCAAATCAGCTTCACGCTGTATCCCGCTCACAGCTGGATGGGCAAATGTTACGTAGTGTTAATACACTCCGTTCCCCCACGTGACTGAACTAAACGCCGGCTTTACCTCAACACCAGAGAAATCTATTTCATTTCGTCGAGTAGGGATCCAACCTGCGTCACGTCTGGTCTCCAGTCTTATATATTAGTTTACATAAATCCTTATAAAACTCCCTATTACAAAAATGACCATCTTACTATGCAAGTTTTATGACATCTTATTAACAAAATAGACTAATATATAAAACCTGAGAGTGGACTCTCATATTTGTAAAAAAATTGTACGAATCCATTTATCAAAAAAGAATGATTTATAGCGGGGAACTCTTTCTGTAAATACAAATGAGGGAAGTAAGGTCCTTGGGTCACTGCCAAAGTGAAGCTTGATTAATGATTTTTGAGGCACATAGAATAGAAATGTTTGTTGCGAAATAAATCCTAGCGAGGACGCTTCCGACACGACAATATAGCGTCATTTTGTTTTTCATTTTTAAAGCCATTTTAAACTCATTTCTTTTAGTTACACGAAGTTAGGAATTTTAGTTCCATTCTTTTTGCCTGTGAAGTGAACGCTGTTTAGTCTTTTCATTTGAATAATCTCGTAATCGTGTGACATAAAAGGTCACATCTTCTTCTTTTAGTATTTTTTTCCTTAATACTTAATTAATCTCGAAAGGATTTTATTCGATTATTTCTATTATCTTTAAAGGAAAACTTACAAAACAGTGTATTTGTTTCATAAAAAATATTATTGTTTTCTTTGTTTTTGTTGTGTATGCAAGTTCACTGTTTCCTTTGTTCCTTATTATAAGCATTTGCGTAAAATGGAACTTAAAACCACACTTAACATTTGACCTTTTTTAAATACAAAAATTTTATATTTTTGCAAATATATTATTTCAGAATTACAGAATATTTCAGAAAAATATCATATTTTACATTAATGATATACTTGCAATGTAAAAAAATAATGAAAATATCGGGAATAAGAAAAAGCTCTGTCCATTTTAATATGGACCTGAGCCATCGATACTATTTATACTATATCTACTTGAATGAAAATATTAAAATCACCCTTAAACTTTATGAGAGATTGTTACAACACTCCATCCTAATTAAAAATGAACGAAAGTGTTGTTCGGGGAACTCCTATCAAATCTTAATTAAAACATTAAATATTTCATAGCCCCTAGTCAGAATCGAACCTAGAACGGTCGCGTTTACAGTCGCCGGTTGCACCCGCGTCACAATGATCTCAGGCTTATTTTAAATTTATGAATACGTTCCCGATAGTTCCCAATACAACATATTATAACGATTTAGGCAAAATATAATTAATCACTATTACAGGCGCCTACTCGCTTAGAAGGCGAACATTACCAATAAAAGCAAATGGATTGTGAAATGTCGTATTACGAACACATCTGCTCGTGCGTGTTACGAACATCACTATTTACTATGGGTTTTTTTTAGAATTACGGTGTAAGATTTTTTCTATATGACTTTTTCTATATAATATCCTTTATAGATTCACGCTGTATCCTGCACTGGGCACAGTAGGCAGAGGGAACCTCAGATTCGGTTTCTTACGAATTCTGGGGGCATTGGGTGTTGAGTGACGGAATTCACCACCGCGCTTTGTCTCGTATAGGATAGCGGTGTAGGCAGAGGAAACCTAGTGCTAAGACACCCCGTTCCCCTACTTTCCACTGAATGTTTCGATATATTGCGTGTTGAGTGGGGGAACTCAACACTAAGCATTCACTGCCCCAGTCGTTATAAATTATATAAATAAAAATAAATCCTATTAAAGTACTAACTGATTACCTATATCCGTATATTATAGCAATAAAGGAACTTCTGGTGGCGTATACCGTTTTAAAGATCGATTTTCTCATTGTACGTGCCTCCATATAAAGTGTGGTTCACGAAAGTGATTGTAAAGTAGTGGAAAATTCACAGGTATGCGAAGCCAGCGTTCTGCCGTATAATGAAAAAGGACTTGAATAACTTCTGTTTTTTAATATTTTGTCTTTTTGATTAAGAAAAACAAATTTTAATTTTAAACTTATTTGTATACTAATTTATATCTACACTTATTAGAGAAATAGGTATGCTAAAAACATACATAGCTTGTATAAGAATATAAGAATTACATCCAAGTTTGATGAGATCGTATGGCTTAGTGGTCAAACGATACTTTGACGATTCCTAAGATGTGCGGGTTCAAATCCGTACAAATATTTATATGTTTTCTAAAAATTTTCATTTATATTAGCCAAAGCTTGCTAAGAGGGTAGTATAAATAATCAATCATATTTAATAAAAAAATCATATTTATATAACTTCCGCCTATTTTAACATTATGTATTGAATGAAGGAACCAAATCAATAAACCCAAATCATACACTTTTACTTTAAAAAAAATAATCATCTTAAGGTATTTAATATTTTAAACTGATTCTTCTTAGATGAGGTTGCCTGCAAGAGATCACTTATAGTGATAAGGCCGCCGTTTCACATTTTTTATTTGTATGAATTTATTTGTTATGTAATTTTTCTGGTGTGAAATAAAGTTTTTATTATTTTAATAGCACTTAATACACAATGCCTGGAAAATTCGGCGCGAACGGAGTGTCTTAATACTAGGTTCCCTCCGACTACCCTAAACCTTAAGCACCAAAAAAATAATATAAACAATACATTATACATGACTACTGAAGATTAGTTCCACTTTTGGAGGAAATATAAGAACGAACTCATCCATAGAGCGATGATGAAATCTAATACTAATACCTAAGTTGTTTTCTATAGAATACCTTTAGGAAAACTTGCGTCGTTCGTCGTACAATAAACTATCCCACTTAGTTTTACTGCCCTCCTATTACGCTTAAGTGTTTATTGCAGCAGGTCCAGCGTAGCGTACTAATAAAGAAGGACTAGTTGAGATTTCTAAGCAATGTGAACAAAATGTAATTAAAAATCAGCTTCAAGCTGTATACCGCACACAGCAGGGTAGACAGAGAGAACCTAGTGTTAAGACACTCCGTTCCCCACTTTCTGCCGAATTCTGGAGACATTGCGTGTTGAGTGGCAGATCTCAACGCCGCGCTTCGCCTCGGCACCAGTAAAATGTCATTAGAGTATAATAATTTACCAAGTAGGTCAGTAATTAGACTGTACACGCGACTGGTTGTGGGTTCAATCCCCACTCGAGGCAATGTAATATTTATTTAAGTTTATATTTTCATTTCCTCGCTCTGGTATTGAAGCAAAGCGCGGCGTTGAGTCAACACACAATGCCTACATTCGGTAAAAATTGAGAAACGGAGTGTCTTAACACTAGGTTAATTCTGCCTACCGGACTCGGATATATCAGCTTCACGAAGCTGATTATAATAATATGATGATTTGAGACCACCCGTTAAATTTCCATAGGAAAGTTCATGTGAACTGAATAGTTTTGCATAAAAAATGAATGAATGAATAATTATGAATGTGAAAATCTACCGCGGCCAATATCAAGATGAATAAGAAGATGGATCGTTATATAAATAGTAATAAATAACTTTCATACATCTCAATTTTTGACGCAATCTGTATTCAGCGCTGCGTTAAATTGGACGAGCAAATAAAAATATACAAAAATCTACGTGACAATATAAATAATATATTTTGTAATTAACGCAATTATTAAATATAATTAAAACGATTGCATATCAAGATTATGTATTTGATTCTTTTAAGATAATATTAATCATAGTTAGTTCGTTAGTTTTTTCAGCTTTACGCTGTATCGCGCACATTAATTAATTAGAAATTATTATAAAAATTAATAGTTTATAGAGTCGAAATAACCTTTTTGCGATATAAAAGGCAAGATCAAGGGATCATAGAGCTGAGTATATGATTTGATTTCGAATCGATATCTCCAATTGTTCCTCAGTTAAAGACCATTGACAAATATACAAATTCAAATTCAAAATATTCTCTATTCAAATAAACTATGAAAGCACTTTTGAATCGTCGAATGAACATATGAACAAAAAGCTATCACCGGTTCGGAAGGCAGTTCTGCTGAGAAGAGCCGGCAAGAAACTCAACAGTTGCTCTTTTCAAAGTCAGTGGTATATTTTACTATTACATTAGCTGGCAGCTATCCTGCCTGACATTCAATAGACATTAATTCCATAGATGCTTACCCTCTCAATATTCTTGAACAGTGTAATACTTGTTAGAATTACTTTTACAGATATTTTAAATTTTTGTACTGGCAAACTAAAAATACACTGCGAAATATTATTATATACACGTATACTCAGACCCATAAAGGTTTTATTAACTTTTTGGAGGCGAAAACTTGGTGTAACAAGCTTATCTTTATTTCTCATTCCTATCGTATGACTGTCGCTATTTTTCTATGACAATGTATATTTTGTCGGACAAAGAGAATGTTATAATATACAAATTGGGAAGCAACTGTAATAATACCTGCATCGTAAAGCAAACTCGATGCATTTCGTTTTTTTAGCGTTTAACATTAAATTATTAACATTAAACCAACGAAGAATATGCGATAACGCACTATTCACTTCATCATAGTTTATTTTGTTTCTGTCAACTTTAAATATTAAAGAGGTATCATCCGCGAAAAGTACAATATCACATAGGTTCTTCACATAAAAAGGCAGATCGTTAATATAAAGAAGAAATAAAAGGGAACCAAGTATAGATCCTTGTGGAACGCCCATCTGTAGAGGAGATTCAGATGATTTTACATTATTTATACTCACCTTCTGGATTCTTCGGTTTTACAGACAGATACAGAAAGAGAGACAGACAGACAGATAGAAAGAAGGATGGACGGACAAACAACAAAGTGATCTTATTAGGGTTCCTTGTTAACCTTAAAAGATAAGGAAACCTAAAAAGAAGAAAATAAGAATGAGCTACAAGTTTTACCTTATTTTATCTATTATTTCAGATTTTTATATAAAAAAAGAGAAAGAGAAATAATAAAAGAGAATAATATATCAGGGTAATTCGATCACCATTTTAAACTAACAAAATGGCAACGTTTTCACGCATCGCTTGATATTCTTCATACACGTAAGTATTGTGCAGTTGGAACGCGTCGGGACAAAGGCAGATTTGAATAAAGGATTCCCATTGGATTCTGGTACTATTTCTCTTTTTTAATAAAGCATTCCTTTAAAACCAAACGCTATTGCATTCTTTATGCCAGTTGTTCGATATTTTTTTGTTAAGTATTAGAATTTGCAGTTAGCTAGTTAAAAATTATGCTATTACTTGTAGTATTGTTTTTTTTTTAACTTTGAACATTTGCCGAAAAATCTCAAAAGTTTTATGCAATTTACACAATTTAGAAACATGGAGCTTTCAACGTGGAGTATGCTGTATTTTATTATTTAAAAAACGCCATTGAATAAGAAAATAAAATATATTGAACTATACACCGTTGACTAAAGTTGTAAAATAAATAAAAATAAAAGTAAAAAACCAAATTTTGATAAAATATCTGAGAAAATAATAATTAATTTGTTCTGACGCTACATATACGCAGGAAATGAGGAAAACAAGATTCAGACTTGGACTCCTAAGAGTTCTTTCTTCCGGCTGTTATTAAACTAATATTAAGAAATCTCATAAAAAGTTTGGAGTAATTGTCTTTCATCGTTCCCAGGGGTAAAACAATATTATTTTTTGTAGAAAAACATGAGATTCATAAACTTGTTTCACAAATTTTCTTAGAACCAGAAAATAAAAGTCGAATATCACATTTTTAGAAAATCAATACCAGAACAAAATTGCTAAACAAAAAAGCGAAATTGTATAATGTTAATAAAACGTTTTATCACTAGGTTTAAGTGAAAATACTTTTTATAAAACATAAAAATTTGCGAAAAGTGAGAGTAAGAGAGGTAGGGGGAGACCTCGGTTGACCTTTAAAAACACTGTATCAAAGGCACTGGAGGAAAGTCACTTAAAAAGCATGAGGATCCCCCGGAAGGCATGTATGAAGAGGTTGATGACAGTGGACGAGGCGAAAGAGGTATGTAGAGACCGTAGCGTTTGGCGCTCCGTTCTCTCTGACTACCCCCCTAGGGATAAAGCGTGAAGCTGTGTTGTTGTTTATATAAAAAATGTATGACCAAACGAACAAGAACGAATGGTTGAATGGTGGTGTTTTCGTAAATGTGGTATAACACTTTAAAAATGTCAAAAATAATTCCTACAAAAATTGGTAAATGTATAATTTTGTATAAAGCTCCATCTAATATACACTTACCTTGATTCACGATCGGTTATATTATCGAAATTATCGAAATACCTGAAGGGGATAAATACCGACATAAATATTTAACATATTGCTAAGCAGTTTAAATTATAACTAGACCAACAAACTTAGGCATGAATTATATTGCTTAGGTAAGCCGCAGGGAACCAACCATACTACGTTATATGGTATTTTAATATCCTAATAGATATTACATGGAAACTTGTAATAATAAGTGATTCCTTGGTAGATTAATATTATAGTAATTTTATATTGTTTTCAGTAATGTTTTATTAAAGATAATAATGTTTAGGCCAGTTGTGGTGCACGGGGACGAACGTGTTGGTTCGATTCCCACCGAAGGAATGATTTTTTTTGTTTTTCGTTCTCTCTCTTTATTTTTACTAACCCAGAGAGAGAGGCCCAGATACCAAAAGCTATAGTTCAGTGTACATAGATAGGTATGTAGCATAAGAATTTATGTTTTGAATAGAAACATAGGACGTCAAAGGGCGACACAGAGAACGAAACAGATCGAGCTATTTACCATACATACCAAATATAACGTACAAGACGCTAGGAAATGGTTTTTGAAATTCAATACTGCACTTTACATAAAGAAATCTCACTTCAATATACATTCACGTAAAACTTTATAGATCCACTTGTTCTTCAAATCAATATCAAGAGAATATTTTAGAGTTTCGTGTCTTTAAAGGCAAAAATGGGACCATTATTGGTTAGATCCAGTGCTGAGAACGAGTGGAGGTAATTCTAAATGAATGCAATTAAAAGATTTGAAAATTTATGCATCGTTTTTGCTGCTTGAAATTGCAATCTATCTCTATATCTATAATCTATGTTTGTAAAATTCAGCACGCAATGAGGACTTAAAATACAAAGGAAAAAATTGGAAGGTTAAAAATCATTACAAACTTATAATTGTAGTTTATTCCATAAATAGTAATACGAAATGAACATACGTATCATAATTTCAGTTTCTCCACTTTACATAAATGTGGTATCAGTGTTCGTTGGTGATATCAGTGAGTCTGACCGGCTTTTTCTATTTTGCTAAGAAAAAAATTTGCTAAGCATCACTACGTTCTAGAATACTTAAATGTCAATGAGTTTCATAGTTGTAGAAAGTAAAAATCCGCCGCCATGTTGACATTTTTTGGATACTTTTTCTTAACTAACACGTTTCCTATAAAAAACTAACTTTTTCTATTTAAATACGGTATATTGAATAATATAAAAAAGGGAATAATTTTGTTGAAATAAAAATATACTGTAAAAGAACTAACGGCGTAGTATGACGTCTCTGACTAGCGCTTCCTGCGTCCGTATTTGTTGGTTTCAACTCCACGCGGGAAAATGTTTATATTTAAAATATTATAAAGCACAAGCGTTGTATTCTATTTCACAGCCTGTATAAGCCTGTAAATTTATAAATAGGCAATTAGATTATTACAGAAATAAATTACAAAATAAATAAAAATATTCTAAAATCGTAAAATATTATGCCTACGACGTTTATGTCATAGAAGAAAAATTATAAAAATATTGTGTTTGACATTTGAACTGATTAACATTGAAAGTTAAATATTTAATTATTTTTACAAGTTATAAAATATAGAAAATACATTTCAGTAAATAATATCGCTGTAACTAAATGTTCATTTCCATATATTTGCAAGCGTGTGCTAAATGTGAAAGAAATAATTTGTTTACATTTAATATTTGCTGAACGATCAACACACAAATCAAATGATGTTAACATTCGAGCTTCTGTACATATTTTCATATTTGCACGGCATTTCGATACTTTTCAGTTTCATTTTGTGTTAGTCAATGTCGTTTATATCGGTAACAAATATTATAATATAATATTGAAAGAGAATTTGAGAGTTCCACCACTCAACTCTACCGATATTTCGAGATTGTGAGTCTAAATTTAAATAATAAGGGGTAGTGGCTGATTGGAAATAGTATTACATTGGTCATAAAATTCACGCAAGTTGCTGGCGAACACTAGTAAGGAAATAAAAATATTTCAATGAAAATGGTCAGGCTACGTAATAAGCGGTTTTTTTTAAATTACCTAAAACTTCATATTTCATATTAAACTAGCGGATGCGCGCAGCTTCTTTGCACCCTTAGGGCTGAATGCCAATAAACCATGAAACACGTGTTCAATGAAATATTTTTAAGAGTCTCAATTTGAAATTTTATAAAAATCGGTGGAGTTTTAAAGATTTTTCCATACAAACTTTCCACTCTTTATTTGCACCCCTAGGGGATGAATTAAAATAAACCACAAAACATGTTTTCAATGAAATATTTTTAAGAGTCTAAATTTCAAATATTATGAAAATCGAGATTTAAAACTGGAGATTTAAAGATTTTTCTATACAAACTTTCAACCCCTTATTGGCGGCACCCTTAGGAGGTAAATTCTAAAAACCATGAAACATGCGTTCAATTAAATATTTGTATAAGTCTGAATTTACAATTTTATATAAATCGGTGCCAATTTAATTTTTTTCCATACAAACTTTCAACCCCTATTTTACTTACCCCTTTAGGGTTAAAATTTTTCAAAATCCCTTCTTAGTGGATGTCCAGACTACAAAAGTAAACATCTGTCCAAATTTCATGTTTCTACCACTAGCGGTTACGGCTGTGCGAGCGTCTTACCTCAGTCAGTGAGGACAAGTCTTTTTATATATATAGATATTATAAGTAAATTTAATTATTATGAAAAAATATTGTTTAGTACAAGCGGGCGAAGCCGCGAGTGAGTCGTTAGTCTAAAACAAATTTATCATAAATCAAGAACGATGCGAGTTCAAATTTCAAATCCTACCCACCTAACATTGTAAGCGGTGTGCCGCTTAAGTTATTACGGTATACGTATCAACATATATATGCATATGTATGAATTATATATACATATATATAAATATATATAACGTAAACTTGCTAGGCTCTCACTGTGAAGCATATTTAGTTAAGCTGCCAGGAACATATTGTCATTAACACTAGAAGCGCCGCCGTCCCATTTTTGTCCCAAACGCAAGTTTGATTGTATATAACTTTTTTATTTGTTAATTTACGTAGATGAAACTTTTTGCCTATTACCAATTTTACACCTTTATTTAATTAAAAATGTAAATAATTTTATATCAGTCACACTTTTTGAAAAATAATTAGGTTTACCTAGAACTGCCGCTGGGTCATTTTTGTCCCGCCATTATTACTTTATTATTTGGGGGTATAATTTAACATATCTTCATGCCTCGGGGACGAGGTGGAGGTGAGAGGTCGATGCGGGGGCGGAAAAAATTTAATAGCGGTTTAGCAGTCAATGCCTTAATTTTTAGGGTTCTGTAGCTTTTAAGGAAACAAAAACCCTTATAAGATCATTTTTTTGTCCATCCGCCTGTCTCTGCCTTTATCTCAGGAATGCTTGGAGAAATCGAGTTGATATTCATATGAGTATATGAATATCAAATATATGACGATCTAGAGTCCCTTGATTTCCTGAAAAAGCGCCCTTAAAAAAGATATCACCATTATATAGTAAAAAACGTGTATTTCGACACTATAAAGGAAACAAAATTAATAAGGTACTTCCAGTTAACTTAGAATTCTGAAATTTGGCAGCTAGCATCTACATGTAGTACTAGTACAGGAAAAAATCTGAAAACTATACATTTATGTATAAATATTAAAAAATAATAGCCTGAAAAGTGGGGTAAAATTGGTGTCAATACTAAATTTTGCCGCTAGTTCAAGTGAGGTATCAGATGAAAGGATGACTAAGCTAGGCTTGAATTTCAGAAAAACACTCGATACCAAATGTGGGCAATTGTAGGGTAGGTAGAGGGAACCTGGGAACCTAGTGCTATGCACTCCGCTGGCATTTTCCGCCGAATTCTGGAGGCATTACCACGCAATGTTATAAATCATCTGTGATGTATCACTGATGAAGAATATATTAATGCATTACTTGGCCTAATAATAATATTAACTAATTTCAATAACTTATAATTTTGTAAGAGTTATTCAGTTAGTTGTCACGACCTTAGAACGTATTTGAAATATTTGATTCTTTCTTTGTGTTTTGTTTTTTGGTACTTTTATGTTTGTTAAAGAATAAGAATTGATTATTAAAGATGGTCACCATATTTGACGAATTATTTTAATAATATTTTTTTTGTATTATACCAACAATCAACATAATAAGTAGAATGGGACAAATTTGTCACGACGGCGGTTCAAGGGGGGTCTCAATCTTCGGCACTTCCAGTGTTAAAGTGTGTGTATTTTTTAGTATGTAGGTACTGTTAGCGAACTCGTGTATGAGAGGGTAGAAATAGGTGAAAAAGACTATAAAAGCGGGGGAATTCGCGGCGTTGAGTTCCGCAACTCAACGCATATACAATGTGAAGGTCATAAAAATTATGCCTTACGATTTTTTGCGTAAAATTCAGAAAATTGATAAATTTAGATTAAATTTGTTAATTATTCGTTATTAAAAGCATAAAATTGTATTCCATTTGAATATTATTACAATAAAATATTTAATCACGCCGAGATTAAGTTCAAGTGTTTCTTCAAATTATAAGGAATAAAAAAACAAAATATTTAGAGACGGACTGAATATAAATCAAAAGTTTTCGATTGTATGAAATGATTACTTTTCTCCTTCGCGTCCAACGAGTGTCGACTACGTGACGCAAAGAGATTGTAAAATTGTTATTCCAGCCATGTTGAATAGACCGGAATTACGAAAATTGTTTTGTATAAAATCTTTCTTTAACCCATCAAATACGCTATAATATAATTTAAATAATAAAATTAACGTTTTTTTTATTGTTGACAATTGAAAATACCAGAGGAAATTTTCTATTCGACGTATATGTTGTTTATGTGTAAACGTGTTAAATAATAACGCGACCTTACTCTCGAACCGTACTATAGAATTCGCTCTAGTTCTGTTCTCGCCGAATTTTTAAAGTTCTGAAGAACTTTAAAAATTCGGCGGAAAGTGGGGAACGGAGTGTCTTAACATCAAGTTCTGCCAACCCTGCCAACCTGAAAAAAACCCTTATAATACAAATTTTAGTATATAACATATATACATCGAATGCATAAATAAACCTAGGTTCCTTTCACGTTTAACTTGGTCCTCATTATCATTCTGAGCAAAAGCACAGGATCTCATTATCCCGGGTAGGATTTCAAAGTGTTATAACACTGTATTCCAAGTTCTAGAGCCAGAGTAGAAACAACGTTGGCATCGCCGGCTTTATACTGTGCATGTGTAATACTAATTAAATTTTAGTTCGAATGAGTAACTAAGACTTGTTTTATGTTATAGTAAAAGATAAGTTATTAGGGAAATAGATATTAATGTAACATATTATTATAATTCTTTCGTACCAACAAGATTCTACTTTGGCAATTTTTTCGCAACGGAGAGTCTTAACACTAGGTTCTCTCAGCCTACCCTGCTATATGGGGGATAAAGCGTGACGCTGATTTTTTTCTATTTTTTTAGATAAATAACGGCATTGAGTTCTACCACTCAACAGTTTCGATAGCGAAGAAAAGTGGAGAAAGGAGTGTCATAGCACAAATTGGTTTTAAACTACTTTGAAATACGCTCGATTCAAAAATACGATGCATTTATATTTAAAAAAAACCAAGACATATTATTGAGGGAAAAATTTCAACAACAAAAGATACAATTTAATATATTTTACGACAATCACTCAGACGTAAGACAAAATGGATCGCTACTTACGATATGAGCCCCGCGTCTCTCAGTACCCACCGCTGGAGTAGGAATTCTTAAAAGCTTTTTAATGTCTTCTAAATTGATGACCTACTCGGAAGATTAATGTCTGACATGCAATGCGCAATTAGGTTTTATATTATAAATATTTATAAATATTACATGTTAATTTTAGAAAATGATTGTGTTAAGGAAAAGCCTGTTTTCTAACTTTAAACAAATTTGTAACTTAATAAATAATGACACTTCTGTACTCTATTTCCTTCACGCTATAACCCACATAACAAGATAGGCAGAGGGAACCTCGGAATTTAATGTTATACACTCCGTTCCCATTAAATCACTTCCGTTTCCCAATTTTCGCTGTTTTCTCGAGACTTTGCGTGTTGAGTGTCAGAAGTCATCGCCCAGCCTCGTTACGAGAGCAAGAAGATGAAAATCATTATTTTACAGAGTCGGAATAGAACCCACAACCGTCGCATTTACAGCTTGTGAACCTGCGCCATGACGCCCTCAGATATTTACTTACGTAATATTACCATCAAATATTTACTTACGTAACTTATTGGAACGAAGTTCCTTACGGCAGGCTTGGAAGGGATAGGGATTTCGCTGCGTGACCGAACTGAAAAAAATGTGATAGTAAAACCGTAAGAAAAATGCGTGGAAGAAAACCGTTAAATGAGACGTGCGCAGGCGCGACAGTCGCATACACAGACGAGTAGTGTATAATACCTTTCTCTTTCTCCCTCTTTCTTTTCGCTCTCTCATAATTTTTTTGCATGATTGTGTGTTATTTTTGTTTTTTTATTTTAAGTAATTTATTATTTCCTAAAATACTGATTTCCTAAATACTTTCTTGTACTTAATAAAAACTAATCATCAAAATTTAAGAGAAAAATCAAGAAAACCTACATAAAATTGAGCACTTTTTTTGCAATTTGTGTCGATTCTACATTAGCCGAAGGAACTTCGTTCCTACCTGGTGTCCCACGACACCACATTTATATTGTATTTCTATATGTTATTTTGAAATTATTTAGTAGATTTCCATTTTGGTATGGATGGATTCGGAAAGACATTATAATGATTTGTTACGTTAAGCTGCGTATGTCAGCCGAAGCCATGCCAGCCAGCCAGTCATGCCCGCCATAGCCAGCCAGTCATGCCAGCCGAGCCAGAGTATGCTGACATTGACAGTTGACGTTTCATTGCCCGGAGGGTGGGAAGAGGTGTATAAATTAGCCGTGTAACGCATTTCGAGTGGATTTTGTATCGTGTACGCTTGTAAGCCGAATCTCTGTCAAAGCTTATAACGAAATTTAAGAAGTGTTGATTTATGGTGTGTTTTTATTTCCCTTCAGTTTCACTCAGAAGTGGGATCATGCGCAATCGCTCGGATAATATCGGCAGAGGCGTCCGCTGTGCAAAAAAGACGCCTACAAATCAAGAAGAATATGAAACGGATAACAATAATGACGTATCACCGCCATCCGCCAGAAAAATGTTAAAACATCTGCTAGTGAACGAGGTCGACAGGGCGATACGTGATCTTGATCAAGAGAGGGAGACGTTCGGTCGAGCGAAGAATCATCGTGCAGCGTCGCTCATTCCCGAATTTGTTCCCGAAGGCGAAGATTGCACAGTGTTAACGTGGCTAAAGAAGATTGAACAGCTTGGAGATATATACTATTGGAGTGACGACATTAAATAATTTTATCTGCAAGATAAACTTCGCGGTCAGGCTCGTAACGGTACAATAGACTTGACAAATACGTGGGGCGAATGGAAGCAAATGTTATTGCGAGAATTTCCCAAACATCGTGATTATAGTGCTTTATTGGACGAAATGATGCAACAAAATAAATTGCTCAGTGAGACTATGACTAAATATTACCAGGACAAAGTGGCTATGTGTTTTCGGTGTAAACTATCGGATAGGGCTAATGGTTCGTGTATTATTCGCGGTCTACCTCCTTCGTTGCACATGCGCTGCATTTCAATATGTACGACCAGATGAGCTTTACGAAGTTTTTCTTTGTGCTCTCGACGACTATCGTGGATCGACATCTGAAGTTCGAGTTCCCCGCAATGAGCTCAAACAATTACAACCTCTAGAGAAGGAAATTAACCCAGACATTGGACCCGTGTCCTCGTTGCAAAAAGGTAGGTCACCTATTACGTAATTGTACATTAACAGACCAACGTATTTGTTTTAAATGTGGGGCTCAAGGTCATATTGCTACTCGTTGTCAGAGCCCTCAAACTAATCGCGAGTCTCTGAAAAGTAATAACCATGTTAAAGACATTAAATTGCTACAAAATTATGATAATACTTACAAGGTAGTAAAGGTGAACGGGGTATTTGTAAAAGCCTACGTGGACACCGGGAGCCAAGTGAACAATATGCGTAACCAAATAGCTAAGTTGCTTTCTCTTGAAGTTATACCTTCACGAGCAATTTTAAAAGGATTTTCCGGAGGTTTCCTTACAAGCCCGATCTACGATGAAATGAAATTCGACCTTGATATCGATATCATTCGTATACCATGTAGCGCATACTTAACAGATGTTGAGATGGGAGACATAAACCTATTGATCGGACAGCCAGTGATTAACTGATAATATGTCGCTTATTGTAAGCAATGGTACAGCTACACTACACAGACAAGATCCTGACTTCACAACTGGAATTAATGTCGATGAAGATCCTCAGAGGTTTAAAGTGCCATCATCATGCCAAGAGACATTGTCACCCGGAATTTATATTATAAAAATTCTTGTCACTGGAAATGACGAGAATGTAAATGTCTGCACGGCTGCACGTCATCATGATTTGCAAGGCGTGTGCTATTCATTACCCGCCACTTTACTCCGAGGAAGCCAGGGTTACATGAAAGTGGTGAACCACGGTGACAAGGACATCGTGTGGGAAGCTTGACAAGTTCTGACCCGAGCAGAACGGTGTGAGGAGCCTACTACAGCCAGCCAGGTCAGTTGCAAAGCCATGCCATTATTTTCTCGTTTGCCTATTTTATCTTGCATGCCTATTTTGTGTAAAGTGTCTAGTTTGTCAGATAGGGATAAATCAATAAATATTTTAAATACTTTTGATAGTAGTGATAGCAATACTTGTATAGGCGGCATATTACTAAACGATATAAAAATAGGGAATTTAAATGATAACCAACGTTACAATTTATTAAATATTTTATTTTTATATCGAGATAGTTTTGCAAATAGTACTAAAGATCTCGGCTGTGCTAAATTAATACAAATGAAAATAAGACTTAATCACGATCAGCCAGATCACGAGCAGAGAAGATCAGATGATATATCGTCAATAGTATAGACATTCCCTTAGTGAACGCGAAATAGTAAAATCTAAAGTTAAAGAGTTATTAGGTGCAGGTATTGTTAAAGAATCCGAATCTAATTATGCTTCTCCGGTACTATTAGTGAAGAAAAAGAATGGTGGTGGTAGGTTATGTAAAAATTATCATAACCTACCACCAATTCAGGATCACATATCTAAGCTAGCCGGTAAACAATATTATACATGTTTAGACATGGCACAGGGATACCGACAATTAACGTTAGCCTCGGAAGACACTTATAAAACAGCTTTTATTGGCCAAGAGGGACAATTTGAGTATTTAAGAGTTCCTTTTGGTTTAGCCAATTCACCATCGTTTTCATGCGTTTAATTAATAAAATCGTTAACTCAATTCAGAATAAGTTATCTCACAGTGACAGTTCAATCAGATGATATTTTACTACCCTCGGTTGAGATTAAATCTGGATTAAAAATATTGGAGATTGTTTTATCTAAGTTTCGAGTGGAAAATCTTAAATTAAATATGAAAAAATGTACATTTTAACAAGACAAAGTGACGTATTTAGGACATGAAATTTCTGACCATCCGAGTCAAAATTAACCGCAGTTTCTCAGTTTCCGATGCCTAAAACCGTTCACGAAATACGGCAATTTATAGGTCTTTGCAGTTATTTTCGAAAATTTATTTATAAATTTGCACAAAAAGGGTCGGTTAACGGGCGGGGTTAACCGATATTACAAAAAAAATATGCCCTGGGCATGGAATAGAGAGCAATCTATTAGTTTTAAAAATTAAAAATTTGTTTGTGTTCTAAACCTGTACTATCACTTTGTGATCCCTTACTTCATACAGAAATACATACAGACGCGTGTAAAGTTAGAATAGCAGGCATATTATTACAAAAACAATTGGATAACTCGTTACGTCCCGCTATGTATTTTAGCCGTGTAACCTCTCCCAAGGAAAGTATATATCATAGTTACGAGCTTGAAACGCGAGTGGTGGTCGAGTCACTACGTAAATTTCGCGTGTATGTAATAGGTCGGCATAAAAAATACTTTAAATTATACCACGGGTTTCAAGCCTTATGATTTAATATTTTCATGCAGTGGTAAGTCCAGGTGCGACGTATCGGTCTTGGATAGGGTGCAAGAGCCGATCCAGGCTAGGCAAACTAAAGCAAAACAACGTATAGTAAACGCTAGTGCGAGAATGAAGCGTAACTTTGATAAACGTCGTAAGAATTGTCATGTTTACCGAAAAGGTGACTTAGTTCTCTGGAAGCAAGCTCCTACTAGTAGCGCTGCTAAGGTTAATTCAACCAATTAAAATAAAAATAAAAATTACGTAGGGTTAGTGTTCCCCGATTCTATAAGGCCATACAGCAGTGTAGCTACTATATTTGACAATGCCACCAGTTCTGATGACCAATTAGACACAGAAGATCTAATCGATTTACTTGAAAGTTAACCATATTATTGTGTTCCCATTGCGGGAGCAATTGTTACAGGATGGCCGATTGTAACGTTAAGCCGCGTATGTCAGCCAAAGCCATGCCAGCCAGCCAGCCAGTCATGCCCACCATAGAGCCGAGCCAGCATATGCTGACATTGACACTTGACGTTTCATTGTCCGGAGGGTGGGAAGAGGTGTACAAATTAGCTGTGTAACGCATTTCGGGTACGCTTGTAAGCCGAATCTCTGTCAAAGCTTATAACGAAATATAAGAAGTGTTGATTCATCGGTGTGTTTTTATTTCCCTTCTGTTTCACAATGCATAGACCTAAAATAGTGAAACATAAAAAAATATTGTAACAAAATATACCACGAAGCTTAGTTCATTAAATTCGTTTATAAATCCGAATCTCAACAATTTTAAATTATGAAAAAAGCTGCCTTTTATTTACAGACCTTCACTTTAAAAATAACTCGTGAATAGTAAAATATTTTAAAATGAAACGAAGTGAAAATTGTTAGTTCATTTCGCCGGAAAATTTGAGCAGAAATTCTAAAGCAAGTGTGTAGAAATTTCTGTATCTATTTGTGAGAGGAAAGGACCGTTTTAAATTATGTGGCTAGGTATAAATAAGTATTGACAGGTGCTACGTGAAAAACTAATATTTGTCTTCTTTCCATTCTCATCTACTTATATCTTATCTTATCTCTATATATAAATTAAGTTAAACGATCTTCTTAATCTTTAATTGAAATGAAATAAATTAAACAATAATAATACCAATAAGAATTGACTGGAAGTAGAAAACTCTACATTGAACCATAAGAGTGTAACGGTAACACAGCGCTTATGGGTTCGATTCCTACTCGCTGGAATGTATTTGTTAATAATAAATCATTTATTCGCTCTGGTACCAAAGCAAAAGCCTGGCATTGAATTCCGCCACTGAACGCTTATAACGTAATACGTGAAACTTAAAAAAAATCATATAAGTATAACAATGTATCATATATCTCTACTAATGTCTGACATTCAATCTACTAATTACATGTTTTAGTGCCACATGATAATTTTATCTAGTAAATAACATAATACCATAGTATGTAAAGCCCCTAAAGTATCATATTAAATGTCATATTTACGTCTGCAAACTTAATTATAGATAATTATACCGTACATTTATATTTTATAGGCTAAGGCGCCCAATTTCCCGCTGCCTGTAATGGAAGTAATTCTATTGTTTTGTTTCTTCGTAAGGAAAGATGTTAATATTAATTATTGCTTATGAATATACGTATATGCGTATAAAATTAAATATGGCTTACACTGCATTTCTTATTATTACTTTTATGTAACTTGATAGAGACCAGTGGCGCAGGGGTACAAGCTTGCGACTGTATTGCGTAAGTTTTGGGTTCCGTCCTCAGTCGAGAAAATAAAATATTTAACAACAATATTTGAGGTAGGTATTTCATGTTGACTGGTGGAACTCAACGCCGCGCTTGGCCTCGCTACCAGACCGATGAATTAAAAATATATAATATTTCATTTTCACGACTGGGAATCGAACCACGCCACGACGGCTTCAACCTCAATAATAACCTCAGATTATTATTTAACTATTTATAAGCATAAAATCGCCTAAATTTTATGTTTTATGAGAAACTTTTCAAGTCATGTAGGTTACAAAGGATCTAGTTACAAACATTTTCTCTCCTTCCTTGAACATCGAAATTTCGTGTTCGTTATGACGAAGCTTTACTACAAACTATATGAGAAATTCGAAGCTTTTTTCAACAGTAAAAAATAAAAAATAAGTAAGTCCATTAAGATCATAGACTAGCTTTATCATAAATTGTATTACTTAGGAAAATCTCAGTATACCGTCTCAAATAATCTATGGTTCATTTTTAGCAACAAGAACTATGAAATTTTACAAAGGTTAAAATTTAAACCTTCAACAAGTACTATTAGATAGTTGACTGTAATGAAAAGGGGATACTCTAATCCACTTCTGTCCTAAACGAAGAAGGGCAAGACACCCGGATACGTACGATGAAATGTTGAACAAAATTTTATGCCTGAAGCGAGGACAGTACAAATGCAAGGAAATGAGGGACTTCCGTGTATTGGTGCCTCAATCCAATTTTCTTTGAAGATGAGCTAGATTACTTCATTATTATTGGTTATTCTTGATTTCTTTGCATTGTTTGCAATAACAAGATTTTTATTTGCTATAAAGAAGGTTACTTGCAGGAAATTTTATTATATTATGTATTGTAATCGATCTTTTCAGAAAAAGAAATCAATTTAAAATTTTAGGGCGATTGTTCTATCGACAACCCAGAAGATAAAATGACAAATCTTTGAGAACCTAATTTCCATTTCCATATACATAATAAATGTGTACAAAAATAATAAAAATATTTTTTTAATTATCGTTTAACACTATTAGTTTACTTAGTTTTACAATACAAACCAAAATGTAAAAACATAATAAACAAACCCGACAACGACAAGTTTTATTGAAGTTTTTCTATATGACAAGGGTTGACCTCGTATCTGAAACCTACTGGTGAGAATGAACATGTAAATACATATATTCAAAAACTATTGTCAAAGGAAAGTGTGATATAGTAATAGATTTTACTATAAAATATATATTACAAAGGAGCAGTCAGTTATTCGATTTTTTTTCTTAGCTAAATGGTACTAAGCCCCGTATTTATAAACCTATCTCAAGTCTGAGATCGATCTTGAGAAAGATTTATAAATACGAGCCTTAATATAGAAGGTTTGTGATGTGCTAGTAACGTAGAAGTCGGTGATAAGTCAAGAAATATCTTATATATTTCTCATGATATATAAGATATTTCTTGACTTAATAATAATATCTTCTAGTAATATTAGAAAACAATATAACAACATTTTGAAATAAAATATTTTACAACAAAAATAATAATGAATAATTTCTTTCAAAGTATCGTCACTGAATATATGATCGGAGGTCCGGAATCCCAGATTTATCAACGTAATCCTATAATTTATAAATTTAATTTTAATTAAATACTCTCAGTGTAAATGAGTTTCAGCATACAAATACGAAGAGATAGCAAAGAGTAGTATGACTCTATTTTCTACTTTTAGATTATGAGACCTACGGACGCGAATCTTGATATGTAAACAGAGATTGTTCTAAGCTGAGTAAATTTATGTTCTAAATATATACTTGTATTTATATTTTTTGACGTGTTAACGTCTTATAAACGAGGGCTGCACGCACGGAAAAGCATAATTCATTGTCACGTTCCGCCTGAGCTGAGTGTGCAAGCGAGAGCGCAAATCTAGATATAGAAAGGTACGATCGGCCTGAACGTTTGTTTTTATGTATCTTTACATGCATTGTTACTTGTAATTAATCTGTAAAATTGAAATAAAAAAATATTTGAATTAACGAGTGCATATAGAGCAGCAGCATGCAGCGCGGCGTTGAGTTCCGCTATTGATTGAGTTTTGGCCGAAAATGGTGGACATTGTGTCTGAATATTATGTTATACAGTGTGAAGCTAAAAACACAAATTTATATTGTATCTTCGAAGAATTGAAACAACTGCCAAAATAACATTAAATGTATTGACACTCCATAAATTACTGAAGATATTTTTTTTTATTAGCGTAGAAATAAGTTACATGACGACATTTTCGTAATTACTTACATGTTGCTAATTAATTATAATATCATAAATTTAGTTTTTACGATCTCGGTACGCCAAAATAAAAGAAAATAACTAAACTGAATAAATCAGAATGCAAAACTACCGACCACGTGGAAATTTTACAGTAGGGTAAGATCGCTAATGGATCATATCACTACTGCTATGGCTAATAAGGCATTTCTTTTTTTAATAAAAAAATAGCTTCACGCTGTATCCCGCACACAGCAGGGTAGACAGAGGGAACCCAGTGTTACGACACTCCGTTCCCCATTTTCTTTCCAATTCTGGAGGCAGTGTGTGTTGAGTGGCAGAACTCAACGCCGCGCCTTTGCCTCGACACCAGAGCAAAGAAATGGAAATATAAACGTAAATAAATAATTCACTTCCTCGAGTAGGGATGGAACCCATAACCGTCGCGTTACAATCACACCCTTGTGCCGCTGCGTCACGAAGGCCTTATGACATAAAGTGTTGAATTTATTTAATGGGGAAAGTACCTATATAAGCTGGTGAAAGATTTTAATGAGTGCCTGATGAAACAGCTCAAGGGGTGAAATATGAACATTTTAGTGAATAACGAGCGTATCATCCTGGAAATGTAGTATTATCAAATAACGCATGCGTTGGTAAACGCCGACGATTGTGTCCCTCGCTTGCTTGTATTATAAGGATTAGTACATACTAGGCGGATTTAATTTGTATTAATTTAATTTAATTTAATGTAATTATATATATTATGTATGTATGTAACTTTATTCTACTAGATAAAGATTAAATTATTACTTTGGTATTATAATAATTTTATAATTGTTAATATTTAAAAAATAAATAAAAAGCAAAATAAAAAAAAAACAATTTATGAAGGAACAGTCTATTTTTTTTTCTATTTTTGAAATTATTTTTCGATTTGACACTTTTGATAACATTCCACTATAGCTTAACTATATATTGTGTTTCATAAGTATTATTTAATTATTAAAATCTTCATTAAGAGTGTTTTCACTAAATACATTTCACATATTATAATATTTTAAGCCCTAAATAACCTAACTAGCGACAGAAGTCTAACAGACGTGCCTCTAATAGTATAGTACTTACAAAGTATTAAAACATGACTGTGAATTGTAACTTCACAGTTTATGCTCTACGTCTTTGATATCTTAACTTCTCATTTAGTCTGTGTCCGAATAGCTTTAAATAAGTTCATGATTTAGTTATTTCAAAGGCAACAAGACGGATACAGTAACCATACAGCGCACACAAAGTAATTAGCTACAAACTTTTCTTGTTAAGGAAATACTTGTTGGGCTGCCTTAATTTGCTAGCACCAGTTTGTACTATTCAAATATATAAAGTTGACATTTTGAATAAAATGTTAACAGAGATGCATGATATATACTGTTTTATTTTTGTATGTAAATATGTATTTTATTTAAGTATTCGGATTTGTGTTTTTTTAAAGGGGGGTATGGTGAGTTTCGCCACTCAACACCAGCCATGTCTCCATAGTGAGGCGGAAAGTGGGGAACGGTAATGTCTTATAGGAGAGAACGAATGTCTTAACTAATGTTATGCTATTCTCTAGCTACCCCGCTATTTACGGGATACAGCGTTAAGCTAAAAAATGCTCTTCTAAGCTTCAAGAGACAGTAAATTCGAATAATTTATATCAATTTTGAGCTTGGTAGCTCCACATATTCTTGAAATGAATAGTCTCAACAGACGGACAGCTTAGCAGATAAGAAGACAAAGTGATCCTATAATAGCTCTGTTCTTTTGTCTTTTCAGCAAATCTCAGAACTTTTAAATATTTTTTTCCTGAAATCGGATTTGTAATTTTGTTTTTAGGGTTCCGTAGACCCCTAAAACAAATCTCACTTCACACTTTTCATGTAACGTTATTTCCTCCCCCTCCCCTCGCCACTACCCTACCTAGTAGATTTCAATCTAACTGAACGTTATACAGCGTTTGAAGGGCACAAAAGATAACATTTCATTTTAGGGACCCACGGATCCGCATTCGTAGGGCTCATTTATCTCGCTTAGTCATTTGTCTGAATTGCGTAGAAAAATTCAAGGAAACCACACAAAATATACGAAATACACCTGCTTTTTCTAAGCAAATTAGATTTTATTATATTTGTAATTTATTAGACAGTTAGGAATAGCTACTGTTATTATCACAAGCTTTTATATAACTTGACATACTCCTATGTAAGTAAGATAAGTTTTTTTTTAAAACTTGCAAAACATTTCCCATCTAAACCTCATGTCTAAATGAGTTGAAAATTTGCATAGACATGTATGTCAGGTGACAATACAATATTACGGTGACAGAGAGTTCACCTGATGATGGAACCGGAAGATGATCAGATCAGATCATCTAGAACAGTATAAACACTATGAAAAATTACGTTGTGTCTTCATAGTATTCTAGTGAAGAAGTTTCGACTTATTTAGTTTATCTTGACCAGTTGGGCCTGATATTTTTTATTTATTATTCAATTTTAATAATGCTAATCTCTAATTGCTTTTTATTTACTCTTATTAAATTACTTAGTTATATATACATATTCTCTGTAGTTTATTTTCAGAGCGGGTAATAATTAACTTAAAACTGTGATAATATATGGTTTTATCACCAAAAACATACATTTTATTGGTTTTCTATTCATTTCACGTATTTCGTTGAAGATCATAAGTAATCTTTCAAACGGCTATCTAAAAGTTAGTCACTGAAAAATAAAAGACGCTTCGCACCCAAGGTCGAAGCGTTAACCGCGAACGCGATAAAGAAGGCAATTTCCTAAATAGGGCTTGTGAGAATTACCCTAATGTCGGACAAAAATGGATTGCCTCTCATGATATAAATTCCGCGTTCCAGTGCCGCATGAGTTAGCAAATGTTAAAAGGTTTTGATACTCTCTTGTAATATGATGTTTATGGTCTACTTCAAAATGTTTTCTACGCAATTTAACAAAAGAAATTTTAGAAATATTTTTTCTTTTATTTTTATCTTAATTAAGAATATTAGCATATAGTTTATAAGTGTTCTAATTTAAATAATTATATCTCAAAGTCGTTATCTAGTAATAATTTAGTAGTAATAGTTTAATAATCAAAAATCAGCTTTACGCTGTGCCCTGAAACGGGGTAGCCAGAGAGAACCTAGTGTTAAGAAACTCCATTCCCCACTTTCCGCCGACTTCTAGAGGCATTGCGGGTTGAGTGGGGAAACTCAACGCTGCGCTTTGCCACTACACCAGAACGAAAAAATATAAATTTATATTAATAATTCATTACCTCGAGTTGGATTCAAACCCACAATCAGTCGCGTTTACTACGACTGATTTCTACGTGAACTGTACGAAAGTCCTCGCCAGGATACCTTAAGTCCCAGCAACTTCTGATTGAGTGGACCATTCTTGTTAGATAGCTATTACAGCACACATTATTTTGATATTTAGTGATAATAAGTTTAGCTTTCATGATTTTACTATGAAAGTATTAAATTGCCACCTCAAAGGCCGTCAAGGCACCTGTAGCTCCTCTGGTGTCGCACGGGGTCGTGGGCGGCGGTGATCACAATCAGGTGACCCGAACGTTGCCTGTCCTTTTTCCATAAAAAAAATATTATAATTAGAAATTCGACAACAAATACGAATATCAAATTTTAAACATACTTCCAACATTTCGACCAAATTTTTCATCGCGTGTTGTTACAGGTACTCGAAACATTGGTGAAAAATTTAAATGAAATTGAGAAAATATTTAATTTATGATCCTATATCCTTTACATCCACATCCCGTCTACGTGATGGGCATAGAAAAATGTTGTACAATCAATTAGGCACTTCAAAAGGATATCGCTAGGCCTGTTATTGGCTGGAAAATAAACGCGGATGGGGTCCACCGTAACAGTACAGTAGCCGATTTGTTAGGATTCTACTGCATATGATGGTTAATGGTTCATATCATGGTTTATTTTTATTTATAGACAAATTGTATTGCTAATAGTCGATAGAGCAATAGAATTGACAATTGTTTTCCTTATGTTCAATCTGAGCATTTAATAAAATTGATTTTATTATATATTTTTTTACTCTGGTGCCAAGGCAAAAGCGCGACGTTGAGTTCCGCCACTCAACACGTAATGCTTTCCCGAATTTGATGACGAATGGAGTGTTTTAGCACGAGGTTCCCCCCGCCTACGCTGCTATCTAGGGTCTACAGCGTGAAGCTCATCAAAAAGATAAAAGCTGATTAGAAGAAAAAAAGCGGCCATATCATAATACGCTGAAAAATATCGCATCAATAAATCTGGAAGCCCAGTTGACACAAACGTTGGACTAGGCCTGGCCAGGTTCTAAGTCTATAAACGGTGAATAAATCGTATCGTAACACTGCGTAATACCCCTAAGGGGTAAAACGAAAAACTTCCGGAGCCATTAAGTTTATTTAAGAGGGTTATAAACCTTTTAAACGTTATCAGAATCCTGGGCGTTTCGACGTTGGGTTATGGATACCTTGGGACAAAATGTTCACAAATAAGCTACACCTGGATCTAAGAAGTGCCGGAGCCCTAATAAAGAAAGTTCTTTTTAAGCCAATGAAATATTGGACGTAATATATACTCGTAACATTTTTTCTTCTTTAAAAAACTTGTTCAGTGTAATGTTATTGAGAATGTATTATTTGAGTAGGTAAATAACTATTTACGCATATTTTATACATATAAAAGATTATAATCAGAGCAATGCCGTATATTATAATGCCATATATATATTTACTATTTATTTCTTTTTTTTAGCTAGATGCTGTATCCCACACATAGCTGGGTAGGCAGAGAACCGTGGGAACATAGTGCTAAGACACTCCGTTCCCGCGTTCCGTCGAATTCTTCGATATTAAATATTCAACCCGCAAAAGTCCCGTCTATACACCACACGATCATGCCCCAGCGCCACAATGGGTTCATTGGGATTATTTTTATTTTAAGTACAAATCCAGGAGATTGTAAATTTGCAAATATGTTTTTTTTAGAACCTATATATTTCCCATTTTTCATGTGCTCATCACGTATATATTTTAAGCAAAATTTGAACCCGCATCAATTCTAGTTAGAATCATTTTACACTACCTTAACGGTGTCAATTTTCAAATTAAATAAGATCATAAGATTTGAAATGTGTATATCCCTTGTGAAATCAACAGCACAAATTGAAGACATTTAGAATACCTCCAAGGAAATTAGAGAGTAACAGTTGACAATCCAATTTTTAAAAATAACACTCTATTTTTTTAAATAAATTTCATAATAAAAACTAAATTAATAATATAATAAATTTAAATGCTTAAATTCTTCAATATTAAGATAAAATAAAGTTTATGTAACTTTGTTGAAACTGAAAATTAGCTCTTTTGATCGAACTAATACTATCCTAAAGTTTATGATCGTTCAGGATTTCATAAGGTAGTTAAGTTTCATAAAGTAGTTTTTCATTAAATATATCATTTCTTCGCTGTGGTGTTGAGGCCAAGCGCGGCGTTGAGTTCCGTCACTCAACACGCAATACCTCCAGAGTTCGACGATAAATGAGGAGCGGAGTGTCTTAACACTAGGATCCTCATACCTATCCTGCTATATGCGAGATACAGCGTGAAGCTGAAAAAAAGTCAAATATAATTTTAGTTCTCAAGGGTACTCAAGAAATATGATTATTACACATATATCCCCCGTCCCTGCTCATCCCTCTGTCTTTATAGGGCTTTATCTTTTGAAACGTAATTGTTTCCTATTAAGTGTAAATGCGTTTGTCAAAGATAACCTAACCTAACATGCCTCTCTCATCATATTAGCATTATAAATGTAAAAGTTTGTGAGTTTAAAGTTTATTTGTTACACTTTCACGCAAAAAGTACTTAACGGATTTTGATAAAGCTTTACATTAATAGCTTATACATCAAATTAACATATAAGCTACAATTATGTAATTTGTCTATAATTCAACAAGAACCATGAGCGGGCGAAGCCGCATTGAGGTCGCTAGTTATGCACAAGTGAGAAATTATACTGTCATGATTTTGATAGAACACGTCGGGCTCATGAATATTTCATAATATTTTGTTTTAGTTAAATTTTTAGGGGTACAAGTGTGTTACAATAAACGTGATTGGTTGTGGATTCCATCCCCACTCAAGGAAATGACATATTTATTTAAATTTATATTTTCATTCCTTCGCTCCAGTGTCATCGGGGCAAAGCGTGGCTTTGAAGTTGAAGATCCGCCAATCGATCCCGAAATCGGCAGAAAATGGGAAACGGAGTGTCTTAACACTAAGCTCACAGCGTGAAGTTGATTTAATTTCCGTTTTAATTTTGAATAATTTGGATATAAAACAATAATTTGGATACAAAGCGGTCGAAGCCACTGTTGCTAGTAATGCAAAGGTAAATGAGAAACGATACTCTCATGGCTTTAATATGAAACGTCGGTCGGACGGATATATCACAATAAAATTTCGTAAGTTCATTTAAATGCTCGGTACTTTATATAAATTTTGGCCAAGGCATAAATACTTGCACGTGAGTGCAGTTAATAATGACTTTCAATAGTTAATCAAATAATGCCGCCAATTACCGTTGGATTACTCGATCGGATGCTCCAAATTTCCGCTTTATCATTGTTAAGCCAATAATTTATAAATGGATTTTATATAATTATAGCCATCATTGATCAATATAGGAAATAATTGATTTTGAATACACAATTTGTTTGATCTGACATTATTTTATAGTATTTTCCAGCAATTTTGCTTCAGTTGTCGATTTGGAAGGAAATTCATCTTTGTGACTTATGGTCTATTTAGGCGATAGTTTAAGCTAACAGATGTAATATATCTATTAAGAATCGAAATGCATATTTATTATTAACTAGCGACCCGCTCGCGGCTTCGCCCGCTTTGATTACTGAATTATTCATATAATGTATGTTTGCAAAGCACTTAAGATAATGTCAAAATTAGTTAAACCCTAATGCAACCCGCATTTTCGTAGTTTCAATAAGGATTTTCCAATTGTTTTAAAATAAACATAAATAAATAACACAAACAACAGAAAACTTAAGCGAAAGAAATTATAAAGAACAGCTACCTACTATTCTCTTACCCAAAAATACTTAAACTACAGATGTAACCAACTATATCGCGTGGAAATAAATTATAATTATTGGATAACTCCAAAGTACGTGCAATCACTTCTAAATTTACTTTGCCACGCGCAGAATTGAAGCATTCTCTCGGCCATCTCCGTAATAGCTCCCAACGGCGGAAGGGGATGCGGGAGGGGATCGGAATTGGGCCGTCAGTTTCCTGAGGGAGGCGTTGATTAAACGACCAAGGTGACTCATGAGTCGGATTTGGAAGAGGATAGAAAGTCCCTCGGAAGAAGACGTCTGACCTCGGGCGGCCGGGTGTGCGGAGTGCTGTTCCTTAGGTGTAGATGACCCAATACATCGGCGCAACGGAATACGTTGGACGCGAGAAGACCAATATGTACCTCTAGGGTATCTATTTTCAGGTTGCGGTGAGTGGTGCGTGATGTTCACGTAGTATGCAGTAGTAGTATTCTGTACTACCTGCAGGATCCCTCGTTGAGTAATACTCGCTATGGCATTGTGATGTCATCAGTGTATAGTGCGTAGAGAGCAGGTAACAAAATTCTGACTGGGACAACGGCAGCGATCGGGTCACTGCTAGACCTCGCACTCTCAACTCTCACACAAAATGTCCTGTCATTTACAAAGCAGAGCGGCAAAGACATGCGCGACGTGCTGGGGGGTACCGGCTCTGAGCCTAAAAAAGAAAAAGAACCGAAGAACAGCGAGACCCTCGTTCCTTTTCCTTCCTTCCTTCCTATTCGGTCTCGCTGTTCTTAATAGGACCTCAGAGGCAAAGGCGTGTCTGACGAGCGCCAAAATTCACCTTAAAAACTCCCGCAATCTCAAGACCGATATTAAAACCGACGTCATAAAGGCTCTTGACAGACTGTATACCCTCGTAAAGGAACTCGATTACGAGTTAAACGGCGTAGGGGCGCCAAAGGAGCCGCCTAAAAAACAGCCCGAGTGTAATGAGCAGGAGGGGAAGCTGGCTCGAAAAATCGAGGAGCACTTGAGGCTGTTAGCGGAAAACGCCGAGGAAATGCGGGAGTTAAAGTTGGCGCTCGATAAAAGCGCTAGCAAATCCACCCTCTTCATATGCTAGCGTCGCCGCACTTGCGTCCAAGCCGAAGCCGGTACAACCTGCCCTGCACTCATCTCATCGGAATCATCGTCTCATCGGAGGATGTATTGGAGACAGGGGAAGAGGTCCTGGAGCGAGTCCGCAAAGCGGTGGACGCAAAAGAGGGATGGATTAAGGTGGAGAGGATCCGGAAAGCGAAAGATGCAAAAATTGTCCTCGGTTGCCCGACTTTAGAGGACAGGGACAAAGCCAGAGAGCGACTGGGGGCTCACATCTTAAGGCAGCCTGTGAAATGCTGTCGGTCAATGTTACCCCTACTTGCAAGAACTGCATTAGGGCTTAGATTCACCGTACAGATCACAACGCCTTCAGCGAGGGTTGTCCCGTCAAAAGCGGTGGGAATCCCTAGCTCGCTCAACCGTGGCCTACTACTCGTCGTGTCGGCGAAATATGTTGGGGAGACCAGGCGTGTGCACCTTCAGCTTGGAAACCTACACCGGCGGAACATATGTGCCTGGATTTCATCAGCCCAGCAAAATGGGCAGAAATCCAGGCCATATGCAACGCAATAGGTGGCCCACCAAAACGCCGCAAGAGCCACCTGGCAAAATGTGGCCCTTACTCCCCAGTTATATACACCAGACCGGAAAATGTGTTTCCCGACCAGAATGTGTTTCTAACACATTCTGGAAAATGGTATGTACACGGGTTGAAGTGACAAAACACCAAGGCCCCAGACAGGGTTTCACAAAGGTGCAAGCGTATCATCAAAAAATTTAATAATATTAAATAGAAACAAAAATAAAGTAAAAATTTTAATTTTATATTTGTCAAAAGTCTATTTTAGAAACGTGTTCCAAATTACCAAAAGTAAAGAAACCAGTATTTAGCTTCGTAATTTAAGCTCATTTTTCAAAATCAGAGTGAAACAAAATGTAATAAAAAAGCGCACTGCAAAATAGCCCAGTAAAATATCTCAATAAAGTAGTGTGTCCCCATAAACATAATTTAAAAAACATGAGAAAAACATAACAATCTGCATCCAAAGTCTCCGTTCCTCACGATGAAGGTTGCAAGTTTAAAAAAAAACCGGCTCTGAGCACTTTATGAAGTAAGCCCGGGTGCAAGGCGCGGTCGAATACACGTGCTACGTCAAGGAAGACTGCTATTGCACACTCACACTCTCTCTCGGTTGATCACTGTTGCGTAGTTTACCCAGAGTGGTATACCCGCTCGTCAAACTGCTCGCTTTGTGATGTGCGACTGAAGAATTGAGAGGAATAACTTCTCGAACAGCTTGGCGACCATGCTGAGCAGGATTAGATCAGTATCTCTCAGCAGCATAATGAGCAGACGCTCCTTCTATGCCCGGGGGAAAGAAGCCAGGCGGGTGCGGCGGATCCACTTTTAAAAGCAAAATGTCGCGGGGCACATGGAGATGCGTGGTGGGCGGCGAACCGTTACACAGCAAGGATTTTTTAGTACCGTAATTTGAAATCTTCTAAAATACTTAATAAAATATATTTAAATGACTATTTTTAAACGGAATAAATTATAAACAAACCCCTACCTACTAATAACTAATACTAAAAAATATGAAACCAAATACGAGTATATCTTGCTGAAATAATACATTCAACTCCAATTATCCAATACGTGCAAACGCATCTAAATCGTCTTTGCTATTGCTGTAGAGGCGGGCGTGGCGAGTAGTGAGCCGTTTCGCAGCAAGGATTTTTTGATATTGTAACAACTGTATTAAAATGAAAAACAGTAAAAGTAACTGTATTAAAATGAAAAACAGTAAAAGACAGTTTTGATCTACATTAAATGGCCAACGTAACTAATATACTTATTTATATGCTGAGAGTAAGGGATAAGTGAAACAGGACTCAATACAGCTGATGTGTCAACGGCGTGATGTGTCAACAATTAAATGTGTTTTTCTCTAAAACTATTCGCAATTTCGAAATAGTGTGAAAAGCAAATTTTATCTTCATTTAACGTCAAAAATTAATAAAGTATTTTAAAGGATAAGGATTAATACTATTATGGAAAAATATCTCTCACAATAAATATATTGAATCACTATTTTTAGACAGAAATATGATCACTACACGTTATTCTTAAAAGATATGAATATGCTGTCGCTGACTTTTTTGTAGATATTATTAAGAGGAACAATACTCTAGTACATTATTTTCATGTAGTACTTACTATTAAAGCAGCGCATGCAAGTGTCTCAACGGGTAGGACTTTATGCACATTTATCTCATTTATGTTAATTTACATAAGAATGTACTAATAATAAACTATATATAAACCTTCCTTGAGAAATACTCGACCTAATGGTGAAAACCGCATCAAAATCCGTTGGGTAGTTTAGAAGAAGAAGAGTTAGAAACGACAGACAGACACGAAAAGCGACTTTGTTTTATAAGATATAGGATAGGATAGGAAATCAGATTTTACGCCAATATTCATTAAATTAATTTTTAACAAAAACAAAATCCGACTTCTAACAACGAACTAAAAAGTGTAAAATAATTTGACAAATATTTTATAATTTTGAAGTTGGTGCCAAGTAAAACAAACAGGCTTAGTAATTAGATATTGTAGTAAAGGTGTCGTAGCATTAGCTTGACACCGACTTCAAAATTGTATAATTATTTTTTACTTTTTAGTTCTTTGTTAGAAGTCAGTTTTTGTTTTTGTTAAAAATTAATTTATTTTACGATTTTTAGTGATGAGTAAATCTTAAAATGATGCTTCTTAAACGAGTGGTGATGGTGGTGGTAGTGGTTGTCAACGAGTGGTTGTGGTTGTCCCATGTAAAACTTTATTTAATTAGGTATTATTTTTGTGCAAAGTTACATTTTGGTATATTGACCAGGAAATACATAAAAAGTATTTGGGCGAATGGAGAATCTCCCTTTTTTGAAGTTGGTTAAAAATGAGAACATCCTCTTTTTTGAGGTTGGTTGAAAAGAAATGCAACGATCAGGAATCTCACCTCTGACATCAATTTAAAAAGTTTTTGCTTGTAACTATTACAGTANGCTGAGAGTAAGGGATAAGTGAAACTTGAGTAACATACAGCTGATGTGTCAACGGCGGGATGTGTCAACAATTAAATGCGTTTTTCTCTAAAACTATTCGCAATTTCAAAATAGTGTATAAAGCAAATTTTATCTCCGTTTAACGTAGAAAATTAATAAAGTATTTTAAAGGATAAGGATCAATACCATTATTGTAAAATATCCCTCACAATAAAAAATATATTGAAATTACAATTTTTAGATAGATCACTACACGTTATATTTAAAAGATACGAATATGTTGTCGCGGACTTTTTTGTAGATCTTATCGGAGGAACAATACTCCAGTACATTATTTTCATGTAGTACTTACTATTAAAGCAGCGCATGCGCGAAAGTGTCTCAACGGGTAGGACTTTATACACATTTATCTTATTTATGTTAACTTACATAAGAATGTACAAATAATAAACTATATATAAACCTTCTGTTAAAAATACTCGACCTAATGGTGAAAACCGCATCAAAATCCGTTGGGTAGTTTAGAGGAAGAAGAGTTAGAAACAACAGACAGACACGAAAAGCGACTTTGTTTTATAAGATATAGGATAGGATAGGAAATCAGATTTTACGCCAATATTCATCAAACAAAACAATCATGTTAACCAGACATTTTAGTCCACAGTAAGTGTAAAAGATCGTCTAATATTATCCTCCTATAATTTAGTGGTTTATTTTTGTTTTTTTTTTTAGAAAATTTTCATGTAATTTTAACTTAGATTTAAATATAGCAGTTAACAAATTTGTATTACACAACAAAGAACTTTTTAACGTCCAGTCAGGGAGGCCTCCTGCCTTCCTGGCTACCTCTTCAAAAATATACTAACACAAAAATATTTTGTGTGAACCCATGCACTAATGTCTTTTTAGTTCGGTCGGGTGTGAGATAACACGTCAGCATAAGCCATTAGCGGGAATCCTTTGAGTCGGGTCAGTCCTGTACGCTCAAAGGGCACTTTATAGAATTTTCCTATAAGCATTCTCATATGCCTTAGTATTATCTTCCCACTTTTACATACTTTCGTGTAATGGACAGTGGCGTTCCTTTGTGGATTATTAACTAATCAAGTGTGCTGTGGTGTCGCTCGTTGAGTAGGAAAAAGAGGAGAAACAGAATTTTGTATAAAAATTGTCTATTTTTATTAAATATATTATTTAAGCGTTTAGCTTATTATATTCAGTTCAGTATTTACATGTACATATTTCTCAAAAAATAAACCTATAATAATAACTTCATATTCATAGTATGATACCTATTTGAAAAACAAAAATAACAAAAAGATCGAGCAGGAGAGAAGTCAATTTATTAAAACAAAAGATAAAATGTGAAATCGGTCGAGGCCGGCTTCACCTTTCACCTGGTCCCTTCGGGCGTGACTTCTTAACCAGTCGCTACGTGCCCATGTCGCTTCTATATTTATATAATAATACAATGACAAACAAAAGTTATTTTTTTATTATAATAAAATGTTTTTATCATATATATATATATACATATATAATGTTCTATAATATAATTACAAAGTTAAGTTTAAGTAAAATAGGGCTAAATAAATTCTACCCTTTACTAAAGTGGTGTGTGCCCCAGAAAAGGGTCCCACAAAACACCATCATTAAAATGTTTAATAAAACTTTGTTGGAACTAAACGACAAGTTCACATAATACGAATACTTCCTTATTTTATTCGTTTTCGTGATTAATTTGCTGTTTTTGATGGCTGAATGCTGGATGTTGATTCGGCTTCTTCCCCTTAAAAATTTAAACAGCTTCACACTGAATCCCGCAAATAGATGGTAGATACAGGGAACCTGGTGTTGAGAGGAACGTGGCCGTTCCTCAATTTCCGCCGAATTATGATGGTTTTGCGTGCTGAGTGGCGGGATTAACACTCGAGGAAGTTAAATAAATATTTCACCTCCTCGAGTGAACATCGAACCCTCAATAGTCACGTCATAGCTACACCCTTGGATGCGCCATGACGGCTTCTTTTTTTGTATTTCATACTAAAAAATGGAACGATCAAGAAATAATCGCTTATATTTATAACTCTCATGGTTCATATAAATATTGTAAGCGCAATTACACGGATATACGTAGGCTGGATTTCGACACAAAGTTCCAAGTGAGTTTTCACATTGTTCGTGAAGGAATAAGTCCTCGAGTAGCGAAGCTTCTACAAATCATTAAAATTTATACGCATTTCCAGAAAATGTGTTTTTATTATAAAGAAATTCTTCACGAGAATTAATTTACGACAGTGTTTAACAATCACTACATGAGTAACTATCTCGTACTAGTAATAGTATATTTTTTAGGATTCCGTACCTGAAGAGGAAAAAAAGACGGAACCCTTACAGGATCACTCTATTGTCCGTCTGTCTGTCTGTCAACATTGACAGACTTACATATTGAGTGAAGACTTGAGATCGGTTAGGTCTACGGTCTCTTGGAACACAGAAAAAATCCAGCTTTAAAGCTGTCTTAAGACAACGCAATATACAAGCATTTATGCATCGTCTTTAATGCATTGTATATGACATTCGCAGCATAATCAAAACCTACAGGGTACTTTCCGCAGATCCAGAGTTGTCAAATTTTACACGAAGTGAGAACTTACAATACAAATAGAAAAATCAGTTATTTGCTGATATTTTCAAAAAAAACACTACTTATTACTAGTTTAATAGCAGCATAGAAATGACAAAGTTTCCTTGTTAAAATAACAATTGTTGTTTAAAGGTGATTTGCAGTTCAATACCAGTTGGAACTTAATCCAGCTAAACAATATAATAGGATTATTGTGTTGTGGCGTGCTACTGCGAGAAGTAGTTAACGAGACGCGGCGCTTAGCCTTCGCAACTTTTCACTAATCCCTCATAGAGGCGAGTGGTGGCCCGAGCTGCTCAAGGGTGGGCCTCAAGTTAATCCTTATAAGATTTTATCTTTTAACTCAGCTTGCCTATTACAATAAAATGTACTTACAAAATATCTTATCTGTTTTAGAAAGATGGTAGCAATGTTCTATAATCTTTATGGTTATATGAGTTTCACAACCTGGCTTTTTAATTGTGTTTAGTATACATAACTAAATTCAATAACTAACTAACTAATTCTAATTTGTCGATCTGTATGTAATTATTTTTATTTGTGTTTCTTTCTTGGCTTGACTGACGGAGGGATGGGCATCAACAAAGTGTTCCTATTGGGCTTCCGGTTTTTTTGTTCTGTCGAGGTACGGAACCCTAAAAATAATTAATATGACAAGAATTGAGAAATGTCGAAATTTGATATTATAGTATAATATCAAACTTTTACCCCTAATATACATCATTGAGAAAACAAAATCTATATATATATATATATATATATATGTATATATATATGTATGTAGAAGCATCAGAAGGGGCCTCAAAGCGGTCTTGGCTGTTACTATTCATTTGCGGGCGTTGTAGCAACAGAGATGTTTAAATAAAAGTCACACTTATATTCTACAATGTCTTATTACTCGTTTACATAACAGTTTTACTATAATCTCACAAGATTAACAAAACTACAATAGATTAGGAGCCAATAGGTAAATTAGTGAACAACTCACGCCCTAGCTGTCAACCAATGACATCTGCTATTCCTCGTGGCTACAGCTACTACCCTATTCGGGGTTACCCGCTCCATTTTAAATATTATTCTAATATAATCCATTACATAAATCACTTAAAATCGAAACGCTATAATTGCGAAATTATAGTTAAAACTGATACATAGCAGTGCGCCGTCATATATATATATATATATATATATTAAAAAATCATCCTCACAAAATGTGTTTTTATAGGAATAAAATCTTTTACGAGGATGGAATATTTAACAATCACATGTATTTAGGCAGAAAAAGTAAGTATTTAGTACTAGTCAAATCAAATGGTAATAACGATACCCTTACACGATCACTTTACTATCTGTCTGTCTGTCAAGACCATTTATCTATATTATAAAATACTAAATTAAAAAAAAACCATCAACTAACCCATCAATGGCCGTGACGTTTAAGCCATAAGCCTATAAACAATAGGGTATAATGGGCGGCAGCATGGCGCGCTATCCCCCGATCAGTCTAAATTCATAGGCGTTTTCTGTCCTCATAAATAATTCAACAGCGTCAGTGGGTGATACCGATGCAGGTTCATATTTCACGAGATTGTACTATCCCGTTATTAATGAATAGCTGTATATCCCTGGCTGTATACCCCGAGCTGGCCCGGACGGGGCCTAAGCCTTCGTAGTATCTTCTAAACTGTACAGGCATAACTTCCTAACTGAGATAAAAAATTTGGTCGTATAAAATCGAGGGCCATAAATGCATTCAGTGCCCAAAAGAGCTTAAGAAAGAAGAAGAAGCTTTAAGACACTATGTTCCCTACTATCCGCTGATTTTTTCAAAGTATTGTGTGTTGAGTGGAGGAACTCAACGCTGAGCTTAATAACTAAAAATAAGCTTAATAAGTAATAAGAGCTTAATAACTAACTTGTGTTACAGTCACACTCAGGCCTTAATAATATCGTATATGTGTGTATAGATAATTGTGTTGTTTAAAAAGGTGAAGCTGCTAAGTTTAGGTAAGGTTTTATATTTTTTCCAGTATAATAACATTTATTTTAATAGTGCCAAAACATTCCTTTATTAATTATTTTTACTTTTAAGGGCGGAAAAGATAGGAATTTCTTTATTGAGTCAATGTTTTAATTGGCTTAATGACTTTAAAAATAACTTTGAATCTTGAATCGTTGTTATTTATTTTAAAATTTAATTTAAAAATATAATATTTAAAAATACCTCGTACTTCTTAGAACATCATGCGAGCTTAGAGATATATATATTTTTAAAATAATTTAATTGGCAATTCTACCTATATACTTCAAATAAATGCTTTAAGTAAATAAAACATAAACAAAGAACTTGTTTTAATTATATCTGTTAAGAATATAAAAGAGGCGTAAAGAAAAGTAGGATTACGAAGGATAATATGAAATTTGAAATTATTTTCAGACAAGTTAAACGTGTTTGTATAATACGACTTTAACCAGTTAACTTAAATTAACGAGACAAAGAATGACGTTAAGATTCACCACTCAACAATGCCTCTAGAATTCGGCGGAAAGTGTGGAACGGAAGTCTTAATGAGAAAGAAGTGTCTTAGCAGTAGGTTCCCAGGTTCCTCTTTTCTACCCTGCTATGTGCGGGACACAGTGCGAAGCTAAAAAAATCATAAACATAACAAAATGTAATAGAACAATATAACTAATAGTACTTAGTATTTCAATTACACCAATACCAAAATTTATAGCTGTGAATTTACAGGCGTGGACGAAATATAGCCAAGAGCCTTCTATTGTTATATAGGATGGATGAAATAGTGTTTCGATAGTTGGTGGTTTCAACAGTGAAGCTAAATATATGTTATAAGCAGCTTCACGCTGTATCCCGCACATAGCAGAGTAGGCAGAGGGAACTTAGTGTTAAGCATTGGAGGCATTACGTGTAGAGAAGCAGCCTGCAGAATTCAGCAAAAAGTGGGGAACGGAGTATCTTAACACTAGGTTCCCTCTTCCTACCCTGCTGTGTGCGGAATACAGCGTGAAGCAAATTTATTTTTTATTTTAATTTCCTCGATGAGGAATCGAAGTCACAACCTCTCGCGTTTACAGCCACAGCTCGTGCCCCACAGCCACGACAGGCCTAATAATAGTTGTTCTAATATTCTGTAATATATTCACGTCACGCAACATTCAACAATTAAGCTATATCCAACATAAGTCAAAATAACAACACAACAAGTAATTTGAATAAAAGGAAGGCCCTTACTGCCTCCCTCCTTGAATACATAAGTATTATAAGTTTTATGCGCCATATACCAGCATACGTTATAATATTAAATGGATTTTATTTAGGTATACTTTGTATTCGTTTAAATCTATAAACATAAACCGAGAGTTCCGTATCAATTTCAGGATTGTGCAGCGGGAATTACAAGTTGTAAAAGTCGACAAATTTATGTTTGTATTCATTTGTTTCTGTGAAGTTTTTTGTTTCTATGAAATATTTATAAATTTCCACTTTTCAGATTATTTTCTTTTGTAACAAATTTCAGGATTCTGAGTTAACGGGAAGTACCCTACAGGTTTTACAAGTCTCAGCGACTCAACTCGTAAAATATTTAGGTATAAGGCTGTTTTTATTTTTTTTTATTTATCATATTCTACTATTCCTTCAAAACGCGGCGTTGGATTCCACCACTCAATACGCATGCCTCCAGAATTCGACGGAAAGTGTAGAACGGAGTGTCTTAACACCAGGTTCCCCCTGCCAACCTTGCTGTGTGTGGGATACAGCGTGAAGCTGATTTATTTACTATTCCTTTGAAATAACTTACAAAGCCTAGGGCCTCTCTAACATCGTACACGCAATCAATATACGTACATGCATATATAAATTCCAATTACATTAGCTAACTTCGAAGTAACAACGGGCAGCTGCAGCGAGTAAGTTAAACTATAATTAAGGGCAAGCTGCCAACTGAATTTAGCACAGATAAATTATACCCTTTACTAAAATGTCACACTAGCCATTAAGATGGCCTTGAGGAGGGTTCACTGCTCAACACTATGAAAGTCTTTGTTTATTGAAACTTTTGAATGCGTCAAAGGCTATCACCATTCATGGTACGTTATGGTCAATTGTGGTTAGTTGTTTTGACCAACTAAAGCTAAGTAGGAGATGGGGGGAGAAGAAAGGGAGGGGGTGTAGTGAAACTTGGGACGTGATATGTCACAAAAACAGTATTAATGTGTGGTATAATCTATCGGTTCTATTGCCAGATATGCCAAAATGATCCTCGCTACTAGTGGCGCAGCTGCACAAGGCATTGTAAACGCAACAGGTTCGAATCCCATTCGAGCAAATTAAATATTTACTATTTTTATTTATTTGCTCTGATACGAAATGCCTGTTTGTCTTAGCAGTAGGTTCTGCGTATCCTTCTAACTGCGGGATACAGCGTGAAGCTTAAAAGAAAATCTTTAAATTTCCAAATATTTCCGACAATATATATATAACGATTTTTTATAGCTTGGCATTGTAGGCCATGACCCAAACAAAAGACTTTTAAGAAAACAAAGTACCTTTAATTAGAAAATCAGTGAAAAATAAACTACGTCTCCCAATTGGTACTCGGAGGCGATAAGACACCGACGCCTTTTCATAGCCGAGACATAATTATGAATCTTGCATTTCGCAAAGCCTTAGTGACACTCATAAGGAAAAACTTTTTAACATTAGTTGTACAAACAATTGGTGAAATGTTGATTTCACAAAACAACATTAAACAATATCATCCACACCATCTGGATACGTGGCCAATTTCCTTCCACGCGCCACCGAACTGTGGAACGGTCTACCCGCGGCAGTGTTGCCAGGTCGGTACGATATGGGTACCTTCAAAAAGCGCGTCTATCTCCATCTCAAAGGCCGGCAACGCGCCTGTAAATCCTCTGGTGTTACACGGGGTCGTTGGCGGCGGTGATCACCATCAGGTGACCCATACGCTCGTTTGCCTTGTCCTTTTACCATAAAAAAAAATACAATTTTTGTCAGCTTCACGCTGTATTCCGCACACAACAGGGAACCTAGTGTTAAGACACTCCGTTCTATTATAGTTAATGTTCCTTTCATTCATTAAGCTTTTTAGCATCGTGCACAGCAAGATATGCAGAGGGAACCTAGGGTTAAGATACTCCATTTTCCGCTGAATTCTGGAGGTATTGCGTGTTGAGTGGACATGACAGTGAATGTTAACACCAGAGCGGAGAAATGAAAATATTAAATATTTAATTTCGACAACTTGTGGAATCAAATCCACAATCTGTGGCGTTTACAAGTGCTTCTGCATCACGACTGGGATTTATTCATTCTTTAAGTGTACTAATAAATTGTAATATCCATTTATATCTAATATTTTATATACATGCTTTTTTATACAATTATAATTTAAGTAAATTGTCAACATAATATTTAAAATAGTAACATATACTGTCAAGTTATTCAATTCGAAGTGACTGTTTATTCCTATTTACTACAGGACTAATGTCTAGCTTTCCACCGTAATCCTTCATCGGGCTCTCGTCTAATGCCATAAAACTTCGTCGAAGTAACTCCGCTTCTATTTTAGAGACAAATTGCATTTTACTTCACTTCTTCTTGTGGGTGTTGTTGAAAATATTTAAAAGGAACATCCGTTTCTTTTTATTTTATTTTATGTAGTAACTTTGTTTTCCACTTCACTCTAATAAAGGTAAAGATTTTATGTACTATATTGTAGCTATACTTTGTCTTATACGAAGCTCCTTTAATATATTTTTTCTTCTATCTATTAAACCTATTTGGCGTCCTGGTGTAATGGCATAAGCGTGGGACGTGTAAGAGCGACAGATTGTAGATTCGATCCCCATTCGAGGAAATGAAATATTTAATATTTTCATTTCTTCGTTCTAGTGTCCAGGCAAAGTATGGAGCTAGTTCCACAACTTTAAACACAATACCTCCAGAATTCAGCTGTATGTGGAACGGAGTGCATTAACACTAGGCTCCGATCTACCCTGCTAAGTGCGGGATACAGCGTGAAGCTGAAAAAAAAACAAATCACTGGCTATTCCACGCTAGTTTGTTACACGAGATGTAATGATGTAATATTTTGTATTACTACACCCGACCATATTTCCGGGCTTTCTTCGCTAAAATAATGTTCCACATTAGCCACAGTTACAGTGATTAAATAGGTCGGCAGTGGGGGGAGGTGATGTGTTACCCCCTAATCTCTGGTATGTTATACTTAGAGCCAGATTTTACGCGTGTTTAACTATTTAGTAGGTAATTTATTGATGTAAGAACGAGAGGAACGAGGCCCTCGTAGCGCAGCGGCACAATGGTGTGACTGTACCGACGGTCGTGGGTTCGATCCTCACTCGAGAAAGTGAAATATTTATTTACGTTATTATAAAATGTTTTTTAAACATTTATTTTCATGCTCAAAAATCTATTATTTAATATTCGGAAATATATCAAATATATGGAATCGAACCCACAGCCTGTCACGTTTACAATACCACGCTTGCACTATTGTGTTACGATGACTTCAATTAGTTTATTATTAACTTATATAATAAGCTAAGCTAACTCATATAACTTGTACGTATGTTGTATATTAAGTAGGTACGCAAAAACTGTAAAAAAACGAGAAGAAAGATACGCTGACACCTAAAGGAATAAAATAATCTTTTCCACCACAATATCCTGGGCTTTATTACGACCCTAACTCCGAATCTTCTATCAGCCTATATGTAATAATTTTTCACCCCTTATAAATCAGTGTTTCTGATATGAGCTATTTATAACCTACCGGTTGATATATAGTCCCAAGGGTGATAATTCCCGCCTATGATTTGCAAAGATTGTGGTTTTTTTTACATTTTAATGAAGTTTTTTTGAAAGTAGGTTAAAAATTGCGTGAAAGCGTGAAGCTATGTTGTTAAAAATTATGTAGGTAACTTTTCTAACTATTTAATATTATTTTGGAAGTACATTCCACAAAAAATCTAAATTCTTTATGCTATAGTGGATATATACATTTGTTGTTTTTTTAGGCCTATAATATAATAGGCCACTGCCTATCATACTTGGTGTTAAACTTGGTGTTAAAACTCTTCGTTCTACACCACTTTCCATAAAATCCTTTGTCCCGTTACCAAAGAGGGAGATATTAAATACTTTATTCTTCGACTGGGAATAGAACTCTGCACCGTGGTGCTACTGACTGCTGGCCTCAGTCCTGTACAGTTTATAATTTGAATTTAGCTACAGTACACTACAGGAAGACGTAGAGCAGACTACGGTCCATACTATAAGCATTATTGTGGGCACAGGAGATATATTTAATTTTCATTCTTGTTAAGGATTTATATTTCTCCTACAAACAACCTCTCATAATATTTATTTTCTCATTAAGAACACCTCTGATAAATTTGACCCAATTTTCAAAAGTAAACATTTGAATTTATTTGGAGTTTTAATTGGAACGATACACACAAGTTATGAAATTTTGTAATATACCGTATAGAAGGAGATTAAGAACTTAAGGTATAAATAAATATGAAGAAACTTTGGAACAAAAATATAAATAAAATTATACATTTTAATTTTGATAATAATTTATGTTAAAAACAATATTAATAGATTCATAATTCATATTCATTAATTGTATTTTTCATGAGTTTAATATTAAAATAACTGCACCAGTACGAATTCAGACTTTATGTTCCATTGAAACTGGAAATACCATCACCGGAAATGTATAGAACGACGGCCGAATGATTTATACAGTCTTAAGATTTAAATCCGCTCCAAAGTAAGCATTTCTTTTATATTTTAAAACTGTTTTACGTACGTGTTCTGATTTTTGTATATATATAATTGTTAATAATGTAACAAATATCACAATTTTTACCGATTAGCATATATCGTAAATGTACTGAAAAACAGTCGCGCTCCAAAGTTTTAAAATAAATACTTTTTATCTTCATCTTTTTAATATATTAAGCTATAAAGACATTATATACCTAACATACATATACCTATGCAACCTATAATAATCAATTGAAAATAAAAATGTGGTTCCATTTAATTTTACTACTTGATATGCAATGATTAATCGGGCAGAGAGCGGAGAACAGAGAAGCGTGACAATAGTTGCACTCTCCTTACTCTATTATGCGGGATAAAACAAAAGACTTACAGATATTTAGGAGAAAAAAACACTGTGTAAAGTTCCAAAGTTCATCAGCGAATAGTGCAGATGTCTATAAATATGTTCCGCGGAGCCGTCTGTGACGTTTCCGCGTCGCCCGTCCCAAAGGAGAACGATTTATGTCAACAACTTGTTTCAGCAAACGAATAATACTTCACTTGTACTTGTAATTACGAAAATATTTGAAAATTGTGAAGTAAAAAGACTTTTTGTTTGTGATGCGTTTTTTGTAAATGACACACAACACTCAAATGTGAAAATAGGTTAGTTTTTTATCATTTTCCGCCGACTTCTTGAGGCATTGTGTGTTGGGTGGCGGAACTCAACGCCGCGCTTTGTCTCGGTACCACATTGAACCAGGAAATGAAAATATAAAATATCTTCTTACTCCGAGTGAGAATCAAAACCACAAGCGTACACGACAGCCGCCAGCAGACCATCTGCTCTGCATCAGATCACATAGAGGTACAAATTTCTCTTCCAAAAAAATCTTACAAGATGCCGAAGTGTGTTATTGAGATCCAATTCCAGAATTCTTCTCCAACATTCTTTTGCTATTTTGCCTTTGCCTATCCTAAATCATATGAACAAAAAAGCTATATCAACAAGCAATCGCTTACTAATCCATTGGCTTATCTTAAATATATGGATAAAAAATTGCGTCCTATTAAACCGTGCAAGTTGGCCTTACAACGGCATTGATACCCATATATTTTCAGCATTTTACAACTGGGATTCCACGGAAATTGGAGAAGCTCAGCCAAATTTTCATGATAATGCACCATAAACATCCAGCTTTACCACTCAAATAATGCGAATATAAACTATCGCTGTGACAGCTAGTAGTGATAGCACAGTCTTTATGCACTTTTATTACGGTCGGATGGTAAATTATGCGTAAAAATGCTTATATTTAAATCTAGCATCTAAAGCTGGAACTAGGTCACCATCTAAAAATAGGTCTAAATGTTGTTTAAAAAATATTTAATTATTCTTTCTATATAACAACTCGAAATCAAAAACAAATATTTATAAATAAAAATAAAATAAAAAAATATTTATTTTATATTTATTCATAATTATTCTCGATGTCTTATTAATATAGGCTATTTTGGGTATTTTTATAGCTTCACGTTGTATCCCGCACATAAATGGGTAGCCAGAGAGAACCTGATAACTTAGTGGTAAGATACTTCCGGTTCCCATTTTAAACCAAATTCTTGAGACATTGAAAGTTGAGTATAGAATTCAACGCTGTTAATACTTATACTACGCTAATTAATTAACATAGAGGTATTATAAATGTGTTAAAAACCTAAATGGAAACGCTAATTGAATTTTAATTGCATCAATTAAGAAAATTCAATTGAGATTCAAATTGCAGATGCAAGAGTCTTAATTCAAACGAATCGAACGCTGCTCCTGTGTTTAACGTTACAATTGTATGTCTGTCTTCATTTTGAGTTTTTTGTTCTTAATTTTTATATGCGCCAATATCATATAATGTATATAAGTATATACTGTGTACTAACATATAATATACATAATAATAACGAGTGGTCAATGTGGATCAAGTTCCAGTTTCTATATGTATTTTCGTATCATAAAAAATTATAATATAGAGGCCATTATGGCGCAGTAGCATAAGTGGCCCACTAGGGAAATGAAATATTTAATATTTTCATTTTCTCGCTCTCGGTGTTTAGTTAAAAAGGAGTGTCTTAATAGTAGATTCCCAGTTTCCCTCTGCCTTCCCTGCTACAAGCGGAATAAAAAGTAAATCGTTAAAAAAATATCCTATTGCGATAATTCTAGGCTATCTGCCTATAAAGCCGCAGATGTATTAAAATATATTAAGGTATTATATCTTTTTTAAACATAATCTCAGCTTTCATTAACAATTTCCTAGATTAGCTTGTTTAGGAGAATATTCCAAAAGTTTCTAGTTACATTAATCCACGAGAACGGATTCCCTGAACTATTAAAATAAATGCAATAGAAGTAATAAAAGTTTGTTAAGGCGGACGCGACTGCACTCTCAAGTAAACGATGAGAATTTAACTCTATTCGGGCAACAATTTTCATAGTTGCAGAAGTTAACCCTAGAATTGGGATTACGTTATCTACATATTTCTTGGTAACTACAGTTACATCTTTTTACTTTAAATCTTTTTTACTAGCAACATTTTGTTTCTGATTACGAGATTGTAAATTTCATAGAAACATAATTGGAAACTCTTATGGTACGGAAACAAAATGGATTTATTTTATTTTTGCATTCGACTTTAATGATATTTTATAAATATTATTGTAAAGTAATCTATAAATATTCAAAATATTTTAAGAACAGTAAAAAGCTGGCAAGCTGTTTAAGAAAGACTTTTTTTATCTTCACGCTGTAAAGGTACTGAACACAGCAGGATAGGCAAAAGGAACCTAGTGTTAAGACACTCCGTTCCCCACTTTCCACCAAATTCTGGAGTCATTTCGTATTGAGTGACGGAAATCAACGCCACGCTTTTACTTGTTTACTACCGTACTAGACTACTAGAGCGAAAAAATTAAAATATTAAATATTTCCTGTCACAGTTTACAGTCAGGACTTGTGCTCATGGCCTCAAGAGTGCTCTTAAGAGAGACTATTAACAAAAAATAGTTATTGGGTTGCCGCTTATTGTTATTTTTACTTATAAAAGAAAATTTTTGCCTCAATCAACTTACATAAAATTACGCCGGAAAATCTTGATTGAAAAGCTTCATGAAATGGAATCTCCCGAATGCAATACGCTAAAACATTTTTATGAGAGGCGACAGGAGCCCGATTTGAGAGTTAAAAAGTAACATCAAAGTCGCTCTTTGATCTATTAACTTTGAGACGTACCCAAGCGAAATGAGAAAAAGGTAATAGAAAGTTTGAACTATCGCCTTTAATTTGCTTCCTTGTTGTATTTAACTAAAGGGGATGGACAGATTGGTGACGATAAATATTTTACATATATATATATATATTAATGTATGTATAAAATAAATTAAAAGCAAAAAATCATTTTTAGAAAAAGCTTTTATTTAAACGCTCTGAAAAGGAGAAAATAAAATTTGTCTTTTAAATTTTAACTATCAACTCATTACCTCATCGTACACAGTTTATATGATCATAAAAGCTTGTCGCGCGATTTACTTGTTTAACTAAACTAGTACTTATTTAATTATGTAAAATCTGATAAGTTTAAATTTTTAAAGTTTTAATTTAATTAAATATTTATTAACGCGACAAGCTACATCTACATCTACTTCTACAAGTAGACTAAATAGATACTCGGCTATCTTCGATATCCTCATTATGGGATTTAGAATGACACCACATTATTTTTCGTGTTGCTCTCAACGAGCCCTTTCATTTGATATCCATATTGTAGAAGCACATTAAAAATAACAATTCCGCCGTCTTTTATGGTCCGCCATATTAGAAGTAGAATGACGTCACATATTTTATCTTGTAATGTCATCCAAACTAAACTTGTATACAAAATTTCAATCAGTTGAAGATATCTTCTTTAAAATTGAGCTCCAAGATTTCACCTGAACCCACATACATACATTGCAAGTTAAATAAAAGCTTTTAAAATATAATATGCGTAGATTTTTGAATAAAAAAAATTATCAACGTATATAATTCAAGAGTGTATAAATGTGTCTCAATAAATTTCTCTATTGTTAAAAGCTCGAGGCCAGTCATACAAGCGTGTGAGGAAATTGAGGAAATGATAAATTTAATATTTATATATCTTCGCTATGACGTCGAAACAAAGTGTGGCGTTGACTTCCGCCACTAAACACGCAATACCTCCAGAGTTCAGCGAAAAGTGTGTAACGGAAGTATAATGCGTATATTATAACAATAACAAATGTTTAAATTTAATAAAATACAATAGAATGGACAAAGTAATAAAGCTGCCATATTGCAAGTGAGTATAATTTAATTCCGAATCAAAGCGAACCATTTCCCGCGTGAGCTCTCCAGTACTGTTANAAGTGTATAAATGTGTCTCAATTAATTTCTCTATTGTTAAAAGCTCGAGGCCAGTCATACAAGCGTGTGAGGAAATGATAAATTTAATATTTATATATCTTCGCTATGATGTCGAAACAAAGTGTGGCGGTGAGTTCCGCCACTAAACACGCAATACCTCCAGAGTTCAGCGAAAAGTGTGTAACGGAAGTATAATGCGTATATTATAACAATAATAAATGTTTAAATTTAATAAAATACAATAGAATGGACAAAGTAATAAAGCTGCCATATTGCAAGTGAGTATAATTTAATTCCGAATCAAAGCGAACCATTTCCCGCGTGAGCTCTCCAGTACTGTTAATTACTTCCACGTGTGACGGTACGTGTACTCTATCAATCAGTCTACCTTGCTAGTAATATTTCCCTTTGATTCTGCTATTTTTTGCTTCCAGTATAATATCCTTTATACTCGAGGTCTGGCAGGTGCAGGGGCTCAAGTGTATGACAGTAAATGTGACTGGTCGTGGGTTCGATTCCCTGTCGAGTAAATATTTATTTAAATTTCATTTCTTCACTATGGTGATGAGGCAAAGCGCGGCGTTAGGCCTAGTGTTACGATACTCCGTTCCCGACTTTCTGCCGAATTCTGAAGGCATTGCATGTTGAGTGGCAGAATTCAACGCCGCGCTTTACTTCGACACCAGAGCAAATCAATGGAAATAGAACCGCAAATAAATAATTCACTACCTCTAGTGGGAATCCAACCCAAAACCATCGCGTTACAGTTACACCGTTGTGCCTTGTGTTGTTGACGGCCTCGCGGACTTTTTTTTTATTTATGTCATATTTCGGTACGAAAAGAAGTTTTTATAAATATAATAGAGCATTGGTAGAGAATAATTTATTATACAATAACCAAATGTCCCTTTTCTTCTTATACTTCTCAATGAAAGAGCCGATGGAGTTGGGAAAGTTTTCGTTAAGGCCAAAGGTAATTCTGAGAGGGTCTATTGAGTTAGTTTACTTAATATCGTAGAAGTTTGTTTAGGGCAGCCAAGCCGACACTCGATAATAACGAAATATATATTTTGGGGTAAATCGAATTCTTTGAACTATATACATACATATAAATATTTCAGTGTATTCCAATAAATCTTGTATTCAGGGAACTTGATTAAATTTAACTTCTTGCTGCTTCTTTTTTTATAATTACGTGTTATAATAATTATTATAACATGCTTTTAATATTAATAAAATTTTAAGTGCCGTCGATCGAAATTTTCTTACTGACCTTTTTAGAAGACACTGTATCTATCAAATGAAAAAAATGTTTATATATATTACCGAAATATAATAAAAACTGTTTAACACTAACGGCTAACTAACTAGTTGATTAAGAATTTTCGCATTATCTTCAAATTTCCACGTTTTGTGCTGAATTCTGGAGCCCATCAACTAATGCAGGTCATCAATTTTGACACTTGTCACTAAGTTGAACATGTAATTTATTACAAATGTATTTGGTGACTTTTAATGTCACTTTTAAGGTCCTTTGCAGGAAACATTACCATTGGAAATGAGAAATGGATTTAGTTGAGACTTTCCTAATGTAAGAGACGAGGATTGTTATGCTCATCTTTCTTCTTGACACTTTCTGCAATTCGCAATTCTAAGCCACCACTGTGAAATAAACTGGGTGATATAAATTAAATTTGTCTACTTGTAACTCTTGCTGGCCCAGCATCTAGCTTTTTATTTATGTCTGTGTTGTAAGGTTAAGTTAAGCTAAGTAAAAATTCAAATGCCAGTTTAAGCTCTATGATTTTTTATTTACATTAATAAAATTGGATAGATTATTGTTGGACGAACCAACGAATCAGACAAAAAATTCAGCTTTTACAATGACTTTATTTACACTTGTTCTACACAATTCAATTCTATATACACTCAGATACAATATTTAAATACTAATTCCAACAACAAGTTGTCTTGACAAAATCTTAGGACGTAATGGGGCTTGAATCTTTTTCCTCCAGCGCCATGGCGCTGGGAAACGGCAGCTGGGCGGATTCCCTCTCGCCGTGGTTTCTGGCGGCGGTCTATGACCGCGTCGTTGTGGTGGGCACTAGGCTCGGTGGAGTTGTGTCTGCCAGGACAGGCACAGTGCAGAGGAAGCAGGAGGGGGGGGGGGGATGAGCATATGCCACCTGGGCCCAGGTCAGCCCAGCCAGGTGAGACTCGCGGTTACCCGCGAGAGGCCCAGCTTAGGCGACAAGCGACCGAGGTTAGGACTGCTCAGGAATCGGAAACGGGGGGAGAGGGTGGGATAATATCCCTCGGCAGGCGTCTTCTCTCGTCTGGCAGTTGGGTGTGGAGTGGCGATGCTACGAAGATGCAGATGGTCCGATGTATATCGGCACGGCGGAATGCGTTAGATGCGAGCCGGTCAATGTGAGCCTCCAGGCTTTCCATTTTGAGGTCCTTGTTGAGGAGTGTTGAGTTGCGAAGATAATATGGCACCCGGGTCACTCGCCGTAAGGCGAGGTTCTGGACCACCTTCAAGATCCTTGTTGAACGCAACAGGATCAGCGCAGTCCTCGCTGCGGTGGCCGCTTTCTTGACATGCCCTGTCATGTTGAGTCTCCTGTCTATCACAACCCTCAGGTAGGTTGCTCGGCTGCTCCAGGGGACCTGCTGGCCCTGCAGGATCAGCGGAGGAGGCTGTCTCCTCTAGGTACCAAAGCTGATCGATTGGGTTTTTGCGATGTTCAGCTCAAGCCTCCAGTTCGGCAGCACGTCGAGGGCGCGCTGTAGCTTCACGGCTGCATGTATGGGGTTGAGCGACTTTGTAAACAGGGCGATGTCGTCGGCGTAAAGTGCCAGCGTTGTGTCCTGTTGGATGGGGATGTCGTCGGTGTACAAGGCGTAGATGGCTAGTGAAAGTATGCTGCCCTGTGGAACTCCGGCGGCTATGGGGTGGCTGGATGATCTCACATTCTCCACCCTTACCCTGAAGGTCCTGCCGTGGAGATAATCGGCCAGGATCTGCGCGACGTAGTGGGTATGTCCGCGTTCAGCACTTTGTACAGCAACCCCGGATGCCACACGCGATCAAACGCGCGCCACACATCGAGTAAGGCTGCTGTGGCACTCTCCTTCCTGTTGAAAGTTGTGGTCGCGTTATGCACCACTCTGGCTACCTGAAGAGTGGTGGAGTGCCCGCTACGGAAGCCAAACTGTACGTTGCGCGGGTGGAAGTGCGTCTGGAGAAGCGGTAGTAGCAGCTTCTCGGACAGTTTGGCCCCCGCTTGAGGAGGGTTACGGTCCGGTAGCTGTCTGGGATGCGGGGGTTCTTCCTTGCCTTGGGCAGCATAATGACCAGGCCCTCTTTCCACGCCCGGGGAAAGTATCCTAGGCGCAGAATGGCGTTGAAGAGCCTGGTCAGGGTGGCAATGAACTTGTGGGGTAGGTGGCGTAGAGCGCCATTTGTAACGCCATCCAAGCCTGTGGCCTTCTTCAGCTTCAGCTTCTACACTGTTTTCGCGACGAGCTCAGGCGTGAAGAACGGAGGTGCAGGGAGTGGTCGCTCCGGGTTGGCCCAAGTGCCGGCGACGTCGGCCTCCATCCGAGCATGATGGGCGGGTCGTTTGCTGGCGTTTGGTTGGAACGTGGCTGTCAAGTGTTCCACCAGTACCTCTGCTCTCTCCTCCACGGAGTACCGGAGAGACCCGTCTGGGTGCACCAAGGGATGAGTAGCGGGCTTTTTCTTGGTGAGTTGGCGACACAGGCGGTTGAGGGAGGGCTGTTCCTCGTCAGCCTTCTTAATCCGGCGGTCCCACGCGTTGGCACCGACGTCAACGAGCGCTTTGCGTACGCGCTCTACGAGGCGGTTGAGCCGGGTTTTCACTGCTGGGTCCCTGGTTTGTTGCCACTCAGAGTGTACCCTCCTCTTCCGCTCGATGAGGGCTTCGCGGCTTAAGAATAGCTCACAATTTCTAATTGTCCTAATTTGAATAACTATATTTTTGTGTAAACAGATACATAACAATTATACTTTGAGTACATGTGAGGATATATACAAAATGTATTAATTTGGATATATTTGCATGACATACGTATATATACCATTTAAAATACATTAACTTTTCATCAAAATAATTTTACAAATAAATGAATACATTAAACTCACAGATTACTAAATTCGTAGTTCTATACCTTTTAATAACGAATACATTTGTTTTCGTTATTTACATTATATAAAACTAGACTCATGTGATCGTAAAACACTCCTGTTATTCCTTAACTAAAATTAAATAAAATAAATGTTAACTACCTTTATTTCTTCACGTCATTAAATTGATTATACAAAATACAAATAAATTATATTTTACAAAGCAAGGCATTTCTTTGTGGATATACACATTTTTAGTTTGATTTCAAATTTATACAATTCAATATTTCGCGTTAACACAATGAGCCGTCAGTGTTCATATTCATGTTATAATATAAATATTACATTTTTTTATCTCAAGAATTTTATTCAACAACACCAGGAATATTCCTATTTAAGGTCGAATATTCACTTCAGTACATTAAAAGAGCACACCATGATTAATCTAATTATATATAACAGTAATGACACTGATTAGCAAACTGAGAAGATTCATCAACCCTCATATACTTTATAACAGGGGTTGAAGTAACATCAAGATTTTGGCATCGTTACGCCAGGCATCGACACATGACAAATAACAATACCATATTTACCTTTATATTTAGATAGTTTTATCATTAAGCACAGTTAACATTAAATCTATGGTATCGCTAGGTAACATTAAAATGGTATCGTTAAGAAGTAGTTTCGCTACCGTCGTCTCGTCCTATCACAAAAATGTGTATGTAAGACTGCGTCGACGCTTGGTGCGTGCGTGTTTGTGTGTGTGTGTGTGTATGTGTGTGTGTGTGTGTGTGTGCGTGTGTGTGTGTGTTCGCGTGCGTACTACTATTTCCGTGATCACTACTAACACACTAAATAATAGGATAATTTTTACCACTACAAACAATTTATGTAGCCATGATCAGTCAAATACAATGAACAGAACGTGATACTGACCTCATTGCGCTCATATTCAAACCATATTATCACAACCATAATGACTGCCCTCGTCGTCACCATAATCCTCATCCTCGCCATGATCCCCTCATTATCGCCACGATCCTCATCTTGATGCTCATCTTCGCTACGATCCTCATCATCACCAAGATCCTTATCATCACCACGATCCTCACCCCTTCCTCACCCACTACTGGACAAAGGTCCTTCCAACGATACGCCGCGTTGCCAGTCGCTTGTAAAAAATAATAAGTGCTTAATACCTGTACACGCTTATGCATAAGGTCTCGTCTGTACATATGTCTGTCTACCTCCCAGGACTAATTATCTAAAGGCGAATGTAGATATCAAGCTAAAATTAATATGAAATATCCCTATCACCAATAAACTGAATCTGAAGAAATCAATATAAGGGTGGACAATTGGTGGACAGAACACGTGCCGCACTCAATTAGTTTTTTTTTTTTTAATTCAAATTTCTCTAAGATTTACTTAACTTACTTACTATATTATCTATTTACCTTTCTATCTTTTCCTTAACAAATGTTATACAAATGTTATAACAAATAAACAAGAAATTAATAATAAACAAACAAGCTGATAGTAGCTTGCTTTTAATTTTCCTTTAGGCAAGCTATACAAAATTTGTATCATTTTCCATGTTCGTATGTATTATAAAATTCCACAACCAATTTTTTTTTTGTTACAAAGCTATTTATTCTATACTAGCTAACCCGGCGAACTTCGTACCGCCTAACAGTCATTCTTTATTTTTTATTTTTCAATACTTATTCAGCTATTCGGGACGCCGGGGCCAGTATATAATAATAATAATACTTTGTTGCATTAAAAAACAAAGAAAGAATACAGTAACAATATTTACAAAAGACTTACACTTTCTTACAGGCAACCATTGAAAGAACTTATAACATACATAAAGGATAGCAGAAAGGTGTAAATAGTAATAATAAATATGATATTATTAAATATAAAGAAGTTATTTATCATATAAACATACATATACTGATAAAAACACAACATACATACATAGAAATACATTAATATATACATACATGCATACATACTATATATATTTTGGTAGATTAAAGTGATTGCAATTAAACAAACTAAAAAAAAGTTAATATTACCCTAAATTACGCACTATTTTTATTTGTAAAAGTTATGTAGGTACATTAGTTTTGTACTATTTACACAATAACGGATAATATTTTAAAATTATATTACATATATTTAACAAACGTTTAACACCCTGGCATTTCTTTTTCTAATATTTTCAACAGAAATGGCTCCTCTACAGATTCATTATATGGGTAGATTAACTAAAACACTTAACATTCAATTATGTTAATCGAAAATATTATGTATTACTATAGTATTGAAATTATTACTATTCTTTTCTGATGTAAATAATTTTTAACAAATAATAATTAATAACGCAACAATATGTTTAGAATTCTGTTTCTATTTTCTCAAATATGAATTCTTGACAATTTCTTGATATATTTAAATACATGTTAAGATAGAGTGTAGCGTTGAGACGTTGAGTCAGGACATGAGAGCCAATGGTCTAACTACCGAGGACGTAAAAGTTTGTGCAAAGTAGGTTAAGTAGGAAGGCAGACCCTGGTAATAGCCGGGATTAACGCCAGGAAGAAGAAGAAGATAGAGTGCAGCGTTATCATTCATTAATAATTCATTTTTCATCAACAGTTATTCCAATTGAGAGGTTTCAAACTTCATTCTTTCGCCAATAATTGCAGCGCGATTCAGAATCTATCGAGTCATCTATTAATGTGAAACTGATAAAACATACCGTTTTTATGTTAAATTTCTCTTAACATAAAATAATATTAATCGTAAACGATGTTTTGCTTTTATTGATGTATAAAAATTAACAATATTCATTCCGACGTAATAAATGTATGGAAAAAGGACAAGGCAAACGAGCGTACGGGTCACCTGGCGGTGATCACCGCCGCCCACGACCCCGTGCAGCACCAGAGGTGCTACAGGTGTGTTGTTATATATTAATGCTTAGCAAATAATAACGCAACAATATGTTTTACGCGTTATCAACATTCATTACAGTACTTTGTCTGTGTAGTCAACAGATATCGTTACGTATGTTGCTCCTTTCTCAAACATAAACTTGAAATCTTTGAGTAACATAATGTTTTAATAGTGTACCATTTACAGATTATTTAATTGTCTTTATATTTTATTCAGTAGTTTTTACTATGAACAAATTTGCTTAATATATTATATATTATATATTTTATCAACAGTCATGTAATTAAAACGTTTCCAAACTTTTTTTTTTCATGAGAATCTTGCCACAGCGCCATCTATTGTGCTAATATTTAAACTGACACCGTTCGATCATAGTTAAAACATACGTTTTCTCAGTATAAATACTCAAAAACTATATTTTGCTAAAGTTTTAAAATTAATAACATCTCTCCGGAAGTAATTTATGCTTAACAAATAATAACTTGTTGAGATATATTTTATTCGTTATTGAGATTCGTTAGTACTTACTATTCTCCAATATGGTTAATATTAAATACTTGGAAACATTAAATACTTATATCTTTTGATAGACTGAAGCGATTACAATGAAATAAAAACTAAAACTTACTCTGATTTACTTGTAATTTTGATATATAAAATTTGCTTAAATTTGTTACGTACTTTTTACGTGATACTTGTTCACACAAACAGACAAACAGATAAACAGACAAACGGACAAAAATTCCAAAAATGCTGGAAATGGATTCTATTAATTTTCCTATAACATCCTAGCTATTTTTTTAAATATTTTCAATGTACAGAAATGACTTTTCTACAGATTTATTATAAGCATAGATATAGATTACTATAATGATATCAATATGTCGACATAAAGGATACATTCCTACTGGACTAATAACTGGAAGCTAATTGTTGTTATACTTCGAGCCAATGGTAAGCCTTATACTATAGATTCACTGCACATATATATTTTGTGTAGTTTTGCTACTAACCTAATTGAATAAAAATAATAATTTGAATACGATTTACTTCAGCTATAAATTGTATTTATTTAGAGTTACCATTATCACTATTTACCCGTTTATATATTTTATTTTTACTTTATCAGATCAAAAATATTTATAACATTTAGCTTTCATAACTAAAGCTTCATTACATCTACCTACGTATGTATCTATTGCTGCACCGTGATCATCTAAACCACTTACCCAAAAAGCCACAACCAATAGCCATTATGTCACATCGATTTAAAAGTTTTATTTTATAATAAGAATATCGAACACATTTATACTAATAAATCTGTTAAAATGAATGTGCTGAATTCTCGCAATTTAGAAACGAATCACTATGAATTTGTTCCATTTTGGTCAATTTTAACAAAGTTAAAAGAATACACTTTAATACCAATTCAAACTTCGAAAAATTAATTAATTTTTATTCGTCACTGTCACGTTTATTCGTCACTCATATGTCAATTTTATTACTTTACGTTAATTTAACTATAAAATAATATTACTTCTCATGAGGTCAAAATTTTATGAGACATTCCGTACTTTTCATGTCTTTTATTATAGATAGAAATTACAACTCAAAAATGACTTCACTAACCTGTTTCTTGCTTAAGCTTCCTTAATCCTTCCTTTATCCTTAACTTCGAGTAATTTCCATACATTACATTTAACCTCTGATATTATCCGTCCATTACCCTTAATCACGGGTATCATCCATCCATCCATTACCCTCAACCTCGGGTATAATCCATCCATTCATTATCCTCAACCTGAAAAAGAATCCATCCGTCACCCTTAACCTCGGGTATAATCCATCCATTACCCTTAACCTCGGGTATCACCGATGATGAAGGATGAATGCTTAACTCCTTAACCTTGGGTGGCATACACCCTCAAACCCTTTCCTCGGGCACCACTCGCCCCCAAACCCTATCCTCGGGCACCACTCGCCCCTAAACCCTATCCTCGGGCATCACCCACCCATAAACCTTATCCTCGGGCACCACTCGCCCCCAAACCCTATCCTCGGGCATCATCTTCCCAAACCCTATCCTCGGTGATCATTCATTCTCAAGCCCTATCCTCGGGCATCATTCACTTCATTTCTTTACTAACTGCACCATTCACATCACAATATGGCCCTTGACCTCGGGCGATATTATGTCTCCATATTTCTGAAACTCAAACAATATAAGCTTACACTTGCACACATAATAATTTCTTTTATTTCTTGTCACTTAAAGTTTCTATCACCCTAATTATAAAGATTTTATTAACCTAAAATTCCTTGAAATTCATAACCTCTTCAAATGACTTTGACATTCGAAATTCGTAAAAATTCATAAGTTAACTGATTGTTTCATCTGGCCATAAACGCACATAATTGATATTTTATCTTTACAATTACACGACTTTGAATCATAATAATCAAGAATATTAAAGCTCCAGAGAAAAATATAAATCAAAACACTCAATCTACAATTATGGACCAATAAATGAATAAAAAGATTTGACATGAAACACCACAATTATATGAAACAGGGCCAACACTTTTGAAATCATGTTATCAACAAACAAATAGTAAAAGGTAAAGAAAGTCAATTGAACAAATAATAAGTAACACCGTAGTTCCCTAAGCTGGCTGGTCTTCATAGGATAAAGAGACACTCAAATATCCAACCTTCCGAATTTATCCAATTAAAACTACTCTGGCTTTTATAAAGGTTATCAATCACCTTACAACAAAAAGTTTGAAGTACAAGATTTCTATGTATCGTCATCACTAAATTTTAACTGTTAAAACTGTTATACTTAAATTTCTTGCCTTCTATTTATCCGTTTATTTCTCAAATGTAAAAGAAATAACAGTAGAATAGCAACAATCTGCTTATATTCAGAACAGAGAAAGTTACAGAAAGCTCAATTTATCCTCAAATTATAAGAAAAGCGAAAAGAAAAAAAGAATATATATATGATATATACTTACACTTTGTGAGCGTAGCAGGAAATTTTGTATATCCTGTCGTAATCCCACTTCTGATCTGTTGGACGAACCAACAAATCAGACACAAATTCCAGCTGTTACAATGACTTTATTTACACTTGTTCTACGCAATTCTATATACACTCATAGATACAACATTTAAATACTAATTCCAACAACAAGTTGTCTTGACAAAATCTTAGGACGTAATGGAGCCGGGTGTCGTGTCGTCTGTGCTTTTATTGGAAACCCATCGGAACAGACGCAGCACACTACCGCCACCCAATACAATCGGTAATGGAAACAATATCAAATGACGTCCCCGCAATGACAGCGACATCTATTATGGAAATTATACTAACATTATTTAAAATTTATGCAGAAATAATGCCTGCTAAAATAATAAAATAGTAAGTACTAGCGGCCGCTTTTTCCCGGGATAAAAGCCCACCCGTAGCCTATGTGTTGCTTCATTATGCCTCTGCCGGTCACTGAGTCCCATAAAATTAGTTAGATCTTCTGGAGGTGAACCTCCATCTAACATCTAACTAGTAGCTAACTAGTAACTTACTAATTAGTAGCTAACTAGTAGCTAAGCCTACCAAATAGAACTGATAGGCCAAGAGCCAAAAATCAACTATAAAAAGACACTTCTATTTTATTTATATTAATAGATGTATATATAATAGAATTATAACCTCAAATATATATTTCAGTAAGTACTCGTAGATACCTATGTATACAGCACCTATTATAATTAAAAATGAATTTTCCACATTGTAAATACATAGAAAAGGTAACTCAGTTGATATTTGTATTATCTAATTTTGCATTTACAATTTAATGGCAAAGATAAAGAGTTATAGGCTTATAAAGTAAAGCAAGTGAGGAAAGCGCTTCGGTATCATAATAATAAATATATTCTACACAATAATTGTGTATATAATTAGTATTTTAGGTTAATGTTTGTTTTATATTATACACGGGAAACATATATTTCTATCGTAAAATTCTAATTCGATAAAATAAAATATTTTATACTTTCATTTTTTCGCTATGGTAACGAGCCAAAGCGCGACGTTGAGCTCCGCAATTTAACACCAAATGCGTCAAAAACGGAACGGAGTTAATACTAGGTTCCCAAGTTCCCTCTATCTACCCTGCTATGTGCGGGATACGGCGTGAAGCTAAAAAAAAGTAAATTCCCCAATAAATAAGGAATTCGCATTGCGTGGAAATATGAACAAGTATTCGTAGTTTTGAAAATACACGCTTTGACAGGATATTCGGTTGACGGCCTACGCCAGCTGGCCTTTCTGCTGCGCTGTGCGTCGATATAAAACATTGTCATATGTTACCATTTACATTTTATATAATATAGTACTTATATAGTAAATAATCATAGTTTACATGTAGCAATGCTGAAAATAAAGTCCTAGGTTCATATTCAGTATTTACTAGAAAATTACTATATTATTTTAAAAATGAGAAAATCATTGAAAATAAATATATATTATCAACCTCACTGCCTACTACCTACATGAACATGTAACTTTGTTATTATTAAATTAAAGATTGCCCGAGTTGTAAGCATTTCTTTGAATTCATATCTATTAGAAAAGAAATAGAAAGAATTTATGATAAAATACATAATATTACTACCCACTGATATTTACCCACCCACTAAGGTATACTATCTTTGACCTGGGGCGCACTGGGAGATGCCTAAGTCCAACAGTGGACACCAACAGGCTAATTTAATTGTTTATTTGAATATTTTTACAATATAATTTAATATTTTATAATGGAATCATTTCTATCTAATAATGTTTACGAGTATAATAATAATAATACGCATTTCTAATAATGGCATATTTATGCTGATCTACATATCCTATGCCGCCGTTTCGGCACTTTAATTATACCTGATCAGAATATGAGATCTAAGGAATGATTTAATTGAAATTAAATTTATTTATGATAATTATTTATTACTTACTGTAAGAGACTTTCGAAATCTATATTATTTATTTAATAACAATGTAACACTTTATTGCACAAATAAGAATAAAATATATTTTGGATAGTCTAATAAGATTGAAAAGCATTTAGCTTCTTAAAAAGGCCATTGTGTGTTTTCCATAATCATTAAGATATTTAAAATTTAAATTTTTGTTGGTTATTTGTATTTTACACTTTTTTAATCATCGATTATAACTTATCTTTGATAATAAGAAAACAATACATAAAAATCACTATGGTATTTAATATTATTTTTAAATGTAATTATTATATTTTGTACTTGTAAACGAATAAAATATTTAGTACTCTACATCAGCTTGTATCACTATTTCTTTAACTGTATATATTATTTTCATAGAAAATTATAGTAGCAAAACTCTAGAACCACGATAACCAGTGCTGTACAAGTTCTGCAAACATGAAGTTTTTCTTTTAGATAAAGTGATTTTTACTCAATTCGTTATTTTTAAAGACTATACTGGAAACTGTGCAAGACATAATTTTAGCTTTAAAAATATAAAAATAATATCTTCCTTACCTAAAGAAACAATTTGACAGTAAAAAAAAAAACTCTATCACAATGGTGTTTTATCAAATAAATTCTAAAGTATTCTCAATTTAATAAAACGTTTTTAATTAGCATTTTTATAAACCTTTAATAAGGCAAGGAAAGAGTGAAACAGCTGAAGGTTCAAATAACAGAAGAAGCCTGTCAAAGTAATTGATTGGAGCAGGTGTCATTTTGTAGCAGCAGCTCTCATGATTATAGCCATTCAATCTTATTGCTTATTTGATACTTTTATTTATAAATTGGAAAAAATGTTAATCAGCTTCACGCTATATCCCGCATACAGCAGGGTAGGCAGAGGGAACCTAGTGTTAAGACACTCCGTTCCCCACTTTCTGCCGAATTCTGAAGGCATTGCGTGTTGAGTGGCAGAAATCAACGCCGCGGTTTGCCTCTACACCAGAGCGAAGAAATGGAAATATAACCGTAAATGAATATTTCATTTCCTCGAGTGAGGATCGAACCCACAGCCGTCGCGTTACAGACACACCCTTGTGACGCTACGCCACGACGGCCTCGCGAAAAATGTTAAACAATTTAACATTTATAAATCTTTCGTTTATTTCACCATTTATTTCACTGTATGTACTATTTTCATAGAAAATTATAGATTACTAGCGGCCCGCCCGCGGCTTCGCCTGCGTGAACTACGTTATAATTAATTTCTGTCTCCATGAGTACTTACGTCCTATAATTGACGTTCATGTAAAATTTGAGACTCGTAGCATTTGTAGTAACGAAGTTTCATACAAACTTTCAACCCCAAAAACAATCCCTTGGAAGTCGAATATTGCAAATTCCCGTCTTAGCGTGCACCTACGTCCTATAAATAACGTCTATGCAAAATTTGAGATTCCTAGCACCTGTAGTTTCTGAGATTTCGTGATGAGTGAGTGACCTTTCGATTTTATATATATAGATAGATAAATCAAATTACGTACGCTTAGTCTGTGTAACCAAGACTCACTGACTATTGCGTTCAATGCGCCAACAACAAAAAATAAACATAATATAAGTAAAACAATAAGACACACTGTTATTATAAAAAAATATATAATCTCATAATGATGACGTAAATGTACTGAACGCTTAAAAAGACATGAGTATCGAGTACCGGTCATCACACCACTCTCCTTACCAATCTAGAGCATTCATAGAAAAGTGAGAAACGGGCATGTCTCAATGGGAATGGCATGTATTAACACTACGTTCCCTCTGCCTTCTCTGCTATGTACAGGATACAGCGAGAATCTAGAAAATATTACGTTATGGTTTATTAACACTGTATTCAGTGTGGATAAAGTTTGATTGCTTATAAAACCTTATTAACTGCATAGGTGTATCCACATTTAAACCATCTGGTATAAATTAAAAAAGATCTTACATAGATTAAAAAAAAATCTTACATAGATTAAAAAAAAATAATATAACACAATTAACAACCAAAAAATACAACGTAATACCTACTTTCGGACATACGATTCAATAATCCGCCTGCAATTTCCGTTACGTTTAAATAATACGGGTGACCAACGTATTTGTAGCGCTAGTGACAAAAGGCTTAAACAAATATATTACATTTCGCTTAAATAAATATATTCTGGATTGTATTAATACTTCCAAGCTTCCATGCCCACAGCTTCGTTCTCGTTGACTTAAATATGATTTCCCACCTATGTATTTAAAAATTTGGTCAAAACTGCTTCCTCCTTTACAAAATGTTTGACTTAATATTTAATATTTTCATATATAAAACACTTATCATGCTGATCAACTTTTTCTAAGGTGCAATTTCCATGAATATTACTATGTAGACTGCTTAATTTTTTAACTGTTTTTTCACCGTTTTTATTATTTATTGCAATATATTTTTTCAACGCCGGGGCATGTATACTAAAACGAAGAAGTATGTTTAAATATAATCGAAGCCGTTATAAGGCAGCATGTGAATATAATGGTGACATAAACTATACAGATTATTTAAGCTATAATTATTGTTTGAACCCACTATAATCGCGTTCATTTGCGTTCTCATCAGTGACGACTCAACAGAGCCGCAGCTCGCTTGTACTACCTACCTACGCTACGACGTCCTCTGAAATCATTATCTATATATATAAAAGGACTTGTCCTCACTTACTGAGGTAAGACGCACGCACAGCCGTAACTGCTGATGGTAAAAACATGAAATTTGGACAGATATTTACTTTCATAATCTGGACATCCACTAAGAAGGGATTTTGAAAAACTTTAACCCTAAAGGGGTAAAATAGGGGTTCAAAGTTTGTATGGAAAAAATTTTAAATCGGCACCGATTTTTATAAAATTTGAAATTTAGATTTTTAAAAGTATTTAATTGAACACGTGTTTCATCGTTTTCTAGAATTCTCCCTCTAAGGGTACAAATAAGGGGTTGAAAGTTTGTATGGAAGAATCTTTAAATCGCAACCGATTTTTATAAAATTTAAATTTAGACTCTTAAAAATATTTAATCAAACACATGTTTCATGGGTTATTAGAATTCACCCCTAAATACGAAAACGAAGCTGCGCGGGTCCGCTAGTTATATAATATAATTCAAGCATATTTATTGTGTTTAAAAACAAACAACAGTAAATTAGAGCTTAATTCACTATTAATAGACTTTTAGTAATTATGACTTTACCAATTTTCCAAGTACAGAATTTGAGAAATTAGCTCCAGCTAAGTACAGTGAAGTTAACAAACGTCTTACAAGGGTAAAGTTTACAAGGCACTAGCGACAGCGCCAACATTGTTCCCATATTAGCTTCTCAACTTGCTGCTGCAACATGGAATGCTGGCTAGACATAATGAAATGTTATATTTTTGGCTATGTTTTTGGTAGGTTTTAGACATTTCTTTTTTGTTCGCTGTGTGTGTTTTTAAAGAGAACTTAATGTTGAGACATTCTGTTTTATTTTTTTCTCCGATTCGAGATCGGTATTTGTTTTTGAATTTTGGAACTCAACGTCATACTTTATCTTAACGGAGGTTAATTACTAATATTTTAAATATCAGAGCCGACTGGATAGGCAGAGGGAAACTAGTATTAAGACACTCCATTTTCCATTTTCTGAAGTTACGTATTGCGTGTTGAGTGGCGGGAGTCAACGCCGCACCTTGCATCGACATCAGAACGAAGAAATGTAAATTTAACTTTAAATAAATATTTTGATTTCCTCAATTGGGGTCGAACCCAAAACCAGTTGCGTTAACAGTCACACACTTGTGCCCCTGCTCTATGAATGGCCTCAATTTATCATTTTAAGGCTTCACTATAATTACCAAATTATTGTTAACGATGTATTTTGATTAATTTATAGATTTTTTGGTTTACGTAAAGACAAATAAATTACTTTGTTCTCGAATTTCCATTTAGAGAGAGACATTTTGTTGTATTTGGCGGAACCCAGGCCGCCTATTTTATGTCCAAGCCTGTGTACCAAAAAAATCTCTGTCCATGTTTAAACTGTACTAACTAAATAATTATAATATTAAATTCATTCAGTTACATTGGTCAAAAGATAAAACAAATATTTTCTATGTAATAAAAAAAGCATTTTGATTTAAAAAAAAAAATCATAGCTTTTCCTCATCACGTACTAGATATTTGTTCCAATAGATGGGTAAAATAATAATTTTCTCCCATCCAAATATCCCAATTCGTATTCAATGAGATTTTGTTTTAGATGATCGAGGTTTAGGGAATCTATATTGATTAAAATTATATTAGCAATGTGTTAACTATTTCGTGGACAATCGACCCCACGTCCATTGGCACTCAGTAATAAATGTACTGATATTATTTTTGACATATTTTTTTATCGTAGCTGGAAAATAGTTGTTCTAATTTAAAATTTAAGCAAACAAAAATATATAATAATACATTTTTCTTCATGTCGCTATATCCTGGGCATAGCAGGACAGGCAGAGGGAACCTGAGAATCTATTGTTGAAACACTTCCGTTCACGTACCCCACTTTCCACTGAATTCTGTAGGCATTGCGTTTAAAATGGCGGAATTCAACGCCACGCTTTCCATTGTTACTAAGGCGAGAATAAAAAAAATTATGAATTAAATATGTCATTTCCGCGAATGGAAATCGAATATACAACCTGTGAAGTCGACACCTTATAACTGGCATCAAATTAAACTACTAATGTATACAATATAAGCCTATTTATTAGTAATAAGATTATTCGTAGTAGCCATTGGTCAGTTCTATTATAAAGGGTTGTCAGTCACGTGAAGCAGATATTTAGCTACTTTTATATAGAAAGATCGTGTAAACCGATAATTCTGTTACAGTTTGGCCTTGTCTTGTTAGACGGTGGTCAGAAATACAATTTTGTGACCAGCGTCTATATAATGTGATTATGTGGTCTTGTGAATCTAATAAACATGTATTTCTCAAAAACTGAAATCCATAAACACTAAGTTTGATTATAAAATAACTAGTGGACCCGAACGCGGCTACGCCCGCTTGAACTATACGAATATTCATTAAATATATTTATGAAATTATTTTCAGCTTGCAAGGGAGAGAGGCGTTAACCAAGCTCATTTTGGGTGACGTTTTCTAACAGCAAACTTTGCAAATCGTTGCTTAGCAACGGTCGCATAGCGACGGTTGTTATTAACATGGCGGAAGAAATTGCATGTCAAATTAATAATTATTTTAATATATTGGTATATATCGATACATAATATTACAAATATGAGAAAAAAAAGTATCCTATGTTCATCCCGAGACCCTCAAGTATCTCTATATAAATATTTTATCACAATTAAATTACAGGCTTGGTCCTGATTGCGTAAAAGACAGACAAACAGAGTAACTGTCGAATTTATAATATAGATACGGATACAAAGAATATTCTAAAATTGTACAACATACTCTCCTTTTTTAAAATATTCAATGAACATATGTATATACGTACTGAGTCAATATAGAATAATGAAATAAACACTGTTAATTGCAGGTCCAATTACGTCATATCACCCATACCGAAGGCATACCTGTGTTGGCGACGACGTCATACATTCGAGTCAAAGCAAATGAGGGTAGCTGTAATTTCATTATGTGATATTATGGAGATATTCGATTTTGATGTGCGGCTCTACTTTAATTGATTATCAATCGAAATTGATTTTCTATTTTGGAGCATTTTGTTTGAAAGCATTTTGATTGTTTAGAATTTATAATAATGTTTGAATAAGTATGTATTTATATGTCCTATTGAACAGAAGAAAATAATATAATTAAAATATATTTATGTCTGTTAGTATATACCTAAATATAAAATATTTTATTTATTGATTTTAAAACTTCACTTTGGTCAGTCGTTGCGCAGGTGCACAAGCTTGTGACTGTAAACGTGACAGGCTGTGGGTTCAATTACCACTCCAAGAAATTAAATATTTAATGTTTTTACTCTGGTGTCAAGGTAAAGCAGAATTTGGTAAATTGGAGAGTGGAGTGTCCAAGCACTATGCTCCCTATGTCTACCTTGTCACATGCGAGATATAGTGTGAAGCTGTAAAATAAAACACCGTAAAAATTAATAAAAAATAAAAAAATGACATACTTTAAAAATTAACTTCATAGTTGAGAATTATTTTTATTACAGAAGGTCACAAGTATAATTGTTATTATAACTTAGAAACTTCGAAAACTAGTTAACCGATTCAATGAAACCTCTGTGATTAAATTAAAGAACACTCACAGACGAAGTCGGAAAAAGATAAAAGTAACTCGTTTTACTTAATAACGAAAGGGTATTACTTCGGAAATTTATTCAGACCAATTTGAAATTTAAATGGGAGTTCATCAAAGTTCTTACGATGGAAATAACTTATGTGGATATACAGTCATACATGTAAACTAAGTATATGAAATTTATAAGTATTAAGATTTTATTGATCATTTATAATTTAATTTCTTGTTAGACCAGTGATGGCACATGACATAAAGTGTAACTGTAAGCGCTACAGGTAGTGAGTGGGTTCGATTGCAATCCGAGGAAATGAAATATTTAATATTTTAATTTCTTCGCTGTGGTGTCGAGGCAAAACGCGGCGTTGATTCCGCCTCCAGAATTAAATAAGAATATTAAATAAGAATTGCTGTTTTTCACAAATTAATAAAATCATTTAATTTAAAGACTCGAAAAATATATAAGAAACGTTTTCTTTAATATCAAAAAATAAAAGTAATTAAAACGAAATACCGAAATCGGATATTACTAACTTGTCATTAGCAAATTTAAATTTTGTAAATTCGTTCAGTTAGCTATTCCCTTTTATAGTAAGTAAATTTAGAAGATTTCGCCCGGTCTTTATTAACTTTTCCCTCATTTTAATCTCTATACTTAAGTCGAAGTAAAGGGATAAAACATTTTTACATGGGATCCCTTAAATTGGATTTAAATTAAAAGCTGTTAAAAGAAACTCGATTATTTTACTGACTATTTTCAAATAAGATTACCTAATGGCGATATAACATTTTAAGAAGTACCTAATGCTTAGTGTCTAATAAATTTCACGTTTATATTTATTGTTTGGACGCCCGGTAAAATGTAAATGTAAATAAAGACACGAGAAAATTAAAATATGAAATATTTCATTTCCTCGACCGAGAATTAAACCCAACCTATCCCGTTTACAGTTACACGCTTGAAACGCTACGCCACGACTCGGCTAAGGAAATATGTATTGTAGGTATGTTTTTTTTTGTATTTTTAACTTTATAAGCTCTGTAGGATTAGGCTGAGTGTTATATATTAAATCTAAAAAAACTAATATAGTATAATGTACTACTTCATACACATCCGTTATTAATAAAAGATGCATTAGGACACAAACAAAACAGCCCTATATTAGAAATATCTAAAATGTTGCTTAAAATATATATCCCCAAATCCGAACCATCGCTATTCACACTGACCGTGACAAATCAATAGCCAAAGGTATCGGGAACAGGGTAAATATGGCCAACATTTCATCACAAGTGGACCGAACTGAATGGCGCTGAGAACACCAATATACAGCTGGCCAGCTAGTTCCAAACTGCTTTATGACCCTGTAAATCACTTACCTACTTGACCTCTCAACGATAGCGAGGACATTAAAAGGGTATGAGTTATACCCAAAGTTGGCACATTGTCACCATCTGTTGCTCGAGTAAACATTCGGAAGAAGTTTATTATGAAGGTTTTTTGGTCCAGTATAACCAATTTATTTTATAAAAATATATGACTTACCCAGAGCGCCAAGCCAGTGCTTATTCTTCTTTATCCCTAAATAATAGTAGCGTATTTGTATGTGTCCCACAGAATGGCGAACGCTTTGCTTTTGTTTATTAACTGTAATAAGTGGTGTTAATAATATCAGTGTATTAGAAGTTAGAATACTTCTTTGTATTTCGTTGAGTTTTGTCGCTATATCTAGGTTTATTTAGTGTATTTTATATGTGGTATTAAGATTTATTTATACCAAAATAGTTGTAGGCTTGTATATCTTTTATAATCAACTCATATTATGTATAGAAGTCATAATGTATGCTTGAATAAGAAATAGCAGAATCGCGTCTTAATTTTATTCCAAGCTAGCGATCCGCTCGCGGCTTCGCCCGATAGAGCTACAAAAGTATTAGTTTACTAAAGTAGGTAATATGATCAACATTGCCACTGAATAATAAATTTATATATTTTACTAAATTGCCATATTATATAAAGCTCAGAATCTCTTCCAAGTCTGATGGTAGCGAAATGGATTTTAAAATAGGTGTTGGCTGATGTTTCAAGTAAAGAAATCATACACATTTACGTGTGTTTTGTGCTATGACAATTTCGTTGTAAAAACTTCTTTTTATTAAGTTATTTTTAACTGAATTATTTAAAACTTACTAACAAAGACTTTACACAAACAAAATATAATTTATGTTAAAATATCTTTAAAGAAAGGGGAATAACCTTACCACAGAAACCCTACATGCCGTAAATGAAAGAATCCCTGCAAGATTTGCCCGCGGAATTGGTGTTAGCCACGGAGCCGATAAGGACGACAATTCTCTAAATAGGAATTGGGAGGGATTTTCTAAGTTAATACAAAATAATGGATTACCACTTTCAAAGAAGATTTGAATATTTTTTTTGTATTTATCTAAAATAAGACAGCCTATATGATGTCGTAAATGCATTAGTTAAAATTTATTTGATAGTAAAACTTTTGAATCTAGTGTTAAGACACTCCGTTCCCATTAAGACATTGCCGTTTCCCACTTTCCGCTGAAGCCGCGCCGCGCCTTTGCCTCGTTACCAGAGCGAAAAAATGAAAACATTAAATATTTCTCCCCCCGAGTAGCAATCGAACCCACGACTTCCTCAAATCTCTCTCTGTATTAGATAGTAGTTTATAATTTTTTATTTATATATTTTTTATCACGCAGCCACCTGCTGTGAGCAATAAAATCCTACAAAATGACATGCTATTGGTGGATGAAACTATATATTATTGGATCATTTCTATAAAAAAATACCTTTAAACCTATAACAAAAATAGAAGAAATATTTATAAATTTTCATTTTTCAGGTTTATTTCTGCATTTGTATTCCAAAATCTTACTTCAAAAGGGTTCAATCAAAATTTACATTGCGTTGACTAAAGAGCTTAAAAGACCACATACTTGAATATTTCATATTAATTTCAGCTTAATACCTTTACGACATACATACAGACGAACAACAAAATGATCTTATAAGGGTTCCGGTTTTACCTTTTAAGGTACGGAACCCTAAAGATAACTTATTGAAAACATTAAATAAGTGTAAAGAATACTTTACTTTTTAAATTAATACCTTTAAACATCTCAATAAGATAAAATTCCCCCAAGCTTAAAAACCAAGATAAAAAAATAATTAATCCTCCTATAGCTAAGTCATGATGGATGAAAAGAACTTCTGCGAGACCTTCATTTCAAAGCGATGTATCGTACATTCAATTGAAACGGGACAGCCGGAGACTGCCGGGTAAAGGGACGGTAATGGCATTAAACTGAAGGGTACACTGTAGAAAAATTGTTTTGCTGATCGAACAAAAACCAATTACGTGTGATCACTATTGCATTGATGATATCTTTGTCCCTTCTGTGCGTCTTTGGTTACGGTGTCTTTGTTTTTGTTGTTAAATTATGCTGAACATTAATACATTTCATTACTTGTTAATAAAAAATAATGACTAACTAAAGAATTTTAAAGAGTAAATTAATATATTATTATTAATGTAAAAAAACAATATCACTTATTAGGATTCCTTACCTGAAACTGTACATCCATGACGGTGCTGTATGTCCGTTTAAATTATTTTTCCCATGAATGAGTGGAGGTATCAAGCTGAAATGAATATCAAATATATATTAGGCCATAGACCCTTGAAGCACGGAGAAAATAAACTTCCAAACCTATAGGATATATGAATCTAGAATTTAAATTCTTACATTTCATTATTTTTTTATTACTTTCCGTAATCAGAAAAATTTCAAATAAGTGGTTTCTTAGACCCCCTCTCTCACCTATCCTAAGTCCATGGTATATTATAAAAAATAACAGCTGTCTGTTATTATTTACTTGTTCTTTTAGTACAATTGTATACAAAAGCAAAAATATCGCTCATAAAATAACAAACAGAATTTTTTTTCTGAAGCTTCTTTGGAACTCATTAAATGAGCTCATATTGTTTTTCCTTAAAAAATCTTTGCAATCAAATGAACGTTCACAACTGTTGTATTTGTGCGCCAAATGCGCTGATGCGAACAAAGCCTCACTTAAAGTAAGTGCTCGAGGAACATGAATATTCCAAAACATCCAGCCCGTGGACGATTGAAAGAGAGATGTCAAAATTCACCCTGATAGCTAAATCTAGTTTGGTTTCCGCTTAAATCTACTTTCACTGCTTAAATTTTTGAAGGTTATGTGGACTTTTTAGTAGAGTGTTTATATTATTTAAGGGATTTTCACATCATCGGACTAAAAGGAAAAAGCAAGACATAGAATTCAGATCTACGGATATATTTCGCCGAATATTTCAAGCATTACGTGTTGAGTGTCCGAACTCAACGCCGCGCTTTCTTCTTTTCTTTTTTTCTAGTTATCAGAGAAAGAAAAATAAAATACAAAATATTTCATTCCGAGTGGGAATCCAAGCACAACCGTCTTTACAACACATACTGCGACATGATATCCTAATAAATATATTATAATGAAACTAAAAATTAAACCGTACATTAAAACTTCACAAAAGACTACAAAACTAGCTGTATTAATTTATAAAATGACTATTCATAAGCAGGGAGAAATAATTTCATTTAAAATGTATATGACCTGAAAACAATTACGTAACTTTTCTCTCGTCTGGAGAAGTAATCACGTTGCGGAGGAAGGTGCAAGGAGAAAATTGTCTTTGCTGCTGTAACGAGGTTAACGAGGGGACGCCTTACCATGGATATTTATCGGGAAAAGTGGAAAAATTACCAACGAAAGACATTAAATCTAATGATCAAATTTTATACAGCCTATCTTATATATTAAAAATAAAAAATCGATTAATTTCTTATTTATGTGTATATACTATTTATATATATGCTATAACGAATATTACGAATAAATTACTTTATATGAAACAACTAAATACATTTAGGTCGCAACTAATTGCATGAATAAGTTGGTATTGTCTTAATTCATGTACGGTATTGTTTTATTGTTTTATTTTGTTTTAGCTTCCATTTACCGATGAATTCCGCAGGCATTGCGTGATGCGTGGTGAAACTCAACGCCGCGTTTTGCCCCGACACCAGAACAAGTAAATAATAAATTAATTTTTAACAAAAAGAAAAACCGATTTCTAACAACGAACTAAAAAGTAAAATATAATTTGACAAAGATTTTATAATTTTGAAGTCGGTGCCAGGTAAAACAATCAGGCTTAGTAATTACATATTGTAGTGAGGTCGTTGTAGCATTAGCTTGACATCGACTTCAAAATTATAAAATCTTGGTATAATTATTTTTCACTGTTTAGTTCGTTGTTAGAAGTCGGTTTTTCGTTTTGCTAAAAATTTATTTATTTTACGATTTTAAGTGATGGGTAGATCTTAAAATGATGCTTCTTAAACGAGTGGTGATGGTGGTGGTAGTGGTTGTCAACGAGTGGTTGTGGTTGTCCCATGTAATTATGTATTATTTTTGTGCAAAGTAACATTTTGGTATATTGACTAGAACATACATAAAAAGTATTCCGGCGAATTGAGAATCTCCCTTTTTTCAAGTTGGTTGAAAATGAGAACATCCTCTGTTTTGAGGTTGGTTGAAAAGAAATGCAACGATCAGGAATCTCACCTCTGACATCAATTTAAAAAGTTTTTGCTTGTAACTATTACAGTATAATCAATTTTTTACCAAAAAAAACAAACTTTCTAAATTTTCACCGGATNAAAAACTTTTACAATTTTCACCGGATCCCATTATCGGAACCTAACCAAACTTTCACCAAATTATTCTTGAAGTGTATCCTTTCAAATAAAAAAAGAATCATCAAAATCGGATGGCGCGACATTGAGTTATTCGTCTACTTGTCGCGCACATACCTAATGCAAATTTAAGACTTACCTATGTGATTTTCTCATATACCATATTTAGACATGGACCAAAAAAAATGGGACCATTCGGGAAGCTTCACCTTTCAAACAAAAAAAAAATTCAAAATCGGTTCACCCAGTCAAAAGTTATGAGGTAACAAACATAAAAAAAAATACAGTCGAATAGATAACCTTTTCTTACCGAAGTCGGTTAAAAATATTTAATATTTATTTTTCTTCGAGTAAGAATCGATCCCACAACCAGCTGCGTTAACGACAGGTCTCATTAATTAGTAATATCACACATTCAACATACTCGTAATAGATACAGTAAACGATATAATTAATAAAGTCTAATAAAAGTAATAGATACAGTAAACGATATAATTAATAAATAAATAAATAAGAGTCTAATCTCTCCGTAGCTAAAGTGCATTGGGTCGGTGCTTGTGATGGCAATGGCAGTAAAGCTAATGCAAAGTGTTTGACAAAGCCCTCGGTTACGTTCAATCAACTGCGATCTCTTATTCATGGCTGTACGAGGATTGCCTTGAGTTTCGATTTCCAGTATGTGATTCACTCTCTGATGGTGTACTCAGTTGGTACGTTATAGTGTATACTTGTTTTTGTATGGGCACTGTGATTGTTGTTTATTTATGCTATCCTTAATATTAAAAGTAAGATATTAATATTTTTACGTTTACAATTTTTTTCTAGTTTCAGCACCAGAGATTATTAAGACTCCGTTCCCTAGTTTTTATCTAATTCTGAACGCATTGTGTGTTGAGTGGCTCAACTAGCCGCGCTTTGCTTCGAGACCAGAGCGAAGAAATAAAAATATAAATTTATATAAATATTCCTTCCTAGAGTGGAGATGGAACCCACAGCCGTCGCGGTAAGCTAAACAATAATAAAAATAAAAAATATAGTACCTAATTTCAAAGCTATTGTAAAAAAAAAGATTAACATAACCTCTTTTTACTGAATGCATTTGACTTATCAGCTACGTAATTTTTGTATTTGCAAACCTAAGTTCTTAACTTAAGATTAAAAAAATAAATTAATATGATTTATTTGAGTTTCTCTAGTAGATTTATATCGTTGTATGTCCTCTTGTAAACACGCTGCCGTGGTCAAAGCTCTGATAATGTGATATATGGACCACCAACTCCGCTTCCCTATCCTCCTTAGTATCACCGCGTGGAACATTTCACCCCTTAGTAAACTATTTAAAATTACATCACTAAGTTGCGTAAGATATATGACATCAGATATATTTATATACAGTATTTAAAGCAAGTTTCATATTTCCTTAATAAAATAAAATACTTTTTAATAAATTATATTATTGCTGAATACTTACTACCAGGGTTTCCTCTGCCTACCCTACTATATGTTGGGATACAGTGGGAAGTGGAAGAAATCCTTTAGAGTAAAGCTTTATGAAAATATTTCATTTTTTAAGTGCAAACACGACACACACACACATTACTTACTTCAGAAATCTCTTTATTCATCTTTTGGTTCCATGTCCAGTCTTTAGATGATTTTTATTTATAGTGAATTATATTTTTCAAATCAAGCTCTTTCATTTGATATCTATATTATGGTTGCGTGCATTATATGGTGGTATATTATGGGTGGTGCAAAATGTTCTAATTTTCAGAACTGTTCTCCTAATCCAAATTTAAAATCAATTAGACTCTGAAAAGTGAGTCAAATGGCGTTTTAAAGAAACAACTAACACGGCAGGTTAAATGACAGCTTGTAAACACCTTTATCATTATAGAGTCCAATAGCCTTTACAGAGTCCAATAGCTTTTACACCTTTATCATTATAATGTCATTGTAGAGTCCAATAGCCTTTACAATCTGCAGTTTTGGACGTAATCTTATTGACATTCCACCCTGCACCCGCATTAATAGTGAACTCGTGACCTGCGGCAACCTTGTAATTTACGCCATGGAGACTGTCGTCTTCGTTGAATATTAAACACTTTAATTATTATTTTATTATAATAGCTTTTTAAGCTTTTTCATATTAGTAGATGCATTTTCTAATGTAGAATTTACTTTCTTGTAGGTTTATAATTACTTTTTGTAAATGTTATTTTTCTTAAAATTTCAATATCAAATACGCTGTGTAATTAGAAGTATTATACAAAAGAGTATCAGTAGTTCAGTAAAGAGTACAGTCATTCATAGTTCAAAATGGCACACCCTATCCATGATTGGACTCTAACAATATACAAATTGAATTGAAGCGGGTGTTATAACAACGAAATTTCAGTATAGTTTGTTAGAAGATCTATACCAAATATCCTATACCAAATATTAAATAATTTTTATATATTACTTATCATTATTTTAAGTGAAATTATATATTTTTTTATTAATAGTCAACAAACAAACCAGGCATTAGATTCAAAATTTATAGAATTTATCGCACAACTGGATTTTGCAGAGTATAATCCGAGTACTTTAAAAGAAAATTGCAATTTACACCTTAGATGAAAAATAAGTATACTTAAGCTAAAACCACTCACGAGTGTATTATAGGAAAAGTTAAAAAAAATGTATTACAAATTTTTAATCAATTTTCACTAAAACAATTATTGCAGCATGCTTAAAAAATAATAGAACTATGAACGTTCAATATTTTTTTAAAGAGTATTTTTATTAGATGCACAGAGTTAACACTCTGTGTCAGAGTCAGAAAGAGACACAGAACAACAGAGACTGGTCGTGGGTTCGATCCCAACTCGAGGAGGAAACATATTTATTTAAATTTATATTTCCATTTCTTCGCTCTGGTGTCAAGGCAAAGGGAGGCGTTAAGTTCTGCCACTCAACACGCAATGCCTCCAGTGTTCGGCAGAAAGTGGGCGAACGGAGTGTCTTAACACTAGGTTCCCTCTACCAACCCTGCAATATGCGATATATAGCGAGAAGCTGAAGAAAAATAAACTTCCAAACAATACACTCCATAGAAAATAAACTAAACGTTAAGCCAGTAAAAGTATAAGTTTTAACGAGGAAAAAGCATTATTATTAAGTTATAATCTCTGCTTACTAGCACCAAGATAAGGCAAACTTAAGTACGAGTTGTATACTTTGTTTAGTTTTATCGAAGCTAGGCCTCGCTTAGTCGACCGAAGACTTGAATTTATTGTTAAACAGTTTCTTCATAAAATCATTTTATGCTTAACTCTCAATTTTGAATTTCCCAAGAGCTTTATATGGCGTGTAATGTACGTTTAGTAGAGCAAATATGACTATATTGGGGCAAAATAATATGGATATGTATAAGAGTGTATAGAAATAAATTTATTAACCGACTTCTGTAAAAGGGGGAGGCTGCCCGTACTGTCAGGCTGTATTTTTTAAAGTTTGTTACGTCAAGATTTTTGAATGGGTGAACCGATTTTGATTATTCTTTTTTTACTTGAAAGTTTATATTTATACTATAAGTTTATATTTGCTTCCCGTGTGTGCGATTTTCTGACCATGTTAACCATAAATCTTAAATTTGCAAAGCTTACTGTGGACAGTCATTTTTTTTTTGTTAAAATTTATTCATCACTTTTACAATTTGTAAGATCTTTTTTATATAATTCCATATAATGTCAAAAAATCATTTCGAGGCTTAACTTAATGCATTTTAATACAGAAAAATAAATCTTTATCATTACTTCCTATTACTTTCCATCTTTATTTCCCATTTAGCCCTTGACTAATACTATTGCAAATATTCCTATAATAAAGCCTGGACTCATATAGTACTTAGAACTTATGAACATTCAGTATGTAAATGTATTTCTAGGCTCCAGTCCTAGCATCTTAAACGGTGTAATATGTCAAACTGTCACATGTATGTATGTATGTATGTGTCGCTAAAATATTATTCATGATATAAATTGAGCCTTGGACCTCAATGAATAATGCAAGAGACTTGAATAATACGGACGACTGGATTTTCGCCTCAGCGGTTCACATTCCTTGCCATTGTGACAGATATTGTACTAAATAAAATTAATACAGCCGTAGGTACTTCAAAATTAAAAACATTTTTGCTTTTGACATTTATTGAATAAAATCTCTTAGTAGTGATTAATATTTCGATCATGTCTAGTTTTTACATATTTTAATTAACGTAAAATATTAATAAGCCATTATAAATACATTTATAAGCCACTTTCAGATTTATTTAGTTAAATTGATATACAATTTCTGTAAATATTAGGCAAAATGACATAAAAGTAAAATAAATTCTACAAAATTCAAAATTTTGACTTAGAACATATTATTTTTTGCTATTAATCATTCTTCTTAAAGTAATGTTTTCGAAAGTTAAAAAAGCCTCAATTACTGAAAAGGAACTAACAATAACTCTTTAAAGTCCCTGAAAATTATACTTAAATTATCTTTCATTTTTCCCACCTCCCACCTGCAGGTCAGGCAGAGTTGATAACTTATTTGTAAGAGAGCGACGACAAAGAATAATTACTCAATTTATTACTTTACGCCATTCACACTCAGTTAAAATAGAACCAATTTAACTTTCATCCCTTTATACAAAGTTGTGTGGGTTTAAGCCTTTGACTGAACAATTTAACATGGATTTCTGTGATGTAATAAAATACTCACTAATGATATAGCTATTACAATTTGCATTTTTTTTTGTAAATAAATTATGTAAAACCAGCTATTTTTAAGTTGAAATGTATGTAGGCTTGATATTATATTAAAATAGCTAAAACTTCTGAATATTTTAAGGGTGAAAATAATATGTGTTTCTATAGTTCATATATTAAAATTAACTATAAATAAAAAAATAAGTTTTTATTTGGCAGTTATTTATGTTGAAACTGCTACCTTCTCTAAAATACAGAAAAGAACTCTAAAATAAAGAAATATCAAAACTTAAAATATCAATGCAAGTTAAACGATTTAAAGGTATATATTAAAAGAAAAAAAAGGTATATTTATAGTGTACCAAAATATAATTTTCCTTTAAAATAACTAAAAAAAAAATTATTGTAATAATTTTATTTCTAAGGCTTGACTTTTCTAACTCCAGTTAATCGATTAATATTACTATGTTACAATAATTAATTATGCCATAATAATCATCTATAATTACATTTATTTCTACTGAAATCTAAGTTCCGAAGTAACTCATTAATGCTTATCTAAAAACATCATATCTATAAATTTTATTAACACATCTTTATACGTTACTTCGTGGACTTACGGTTGAGAATTTTGGCACGAACTGAGAACTTACAATATAACTAAAGAATACAATCCCAAAAGAGAAAAAACTATAGATATTTAAAAATATATATATAAACTTATATTTGTAGTTCCTTTTATACAAAACGAGTACATACGCCAGCCCGCAAACTTATATTTATTAACTTTATTCGCAGCGTAATCAAAACTTAAAGGGCTTTCCCTGTAACCCTACAATTATGAAATTCTACAAGAACTGAGAACTAGCTTATAATGCAAGTTCTTACTTGGTTGGATAAAGGGAAAATTCCGAGGTACATGTACTATCATTTTAACTATAGGTATAGGAGTAGATAATTTAAGTATAAACATAGCGTTCAAGATTCAAGTCGGGATAAGCCTTGATTGACATATCAATGTTTGCAATCGCCGCGTTGATCAAACGAAACTTTTAAATAAAATTCAGCCCTGGCTTATTTTTGGTATTTTAAACAAAAAACGACATATTCATACTAATTTTATAAATGTGCAAGGTCGAGAAATCACTACTAAGCTAATTAAGATGTCATTTTACAGTATTTATAACACCATTAGAAGGTGAGGAATTATACCTACAATCATCAACTTGCCATCTCCCAAACTCCTAACAGTTGAAGAGTTAGGTCTTCTATCGTCATCATCAGCGCAGTTATATTATTAGATAACGACTTCGAGATGAAAATGTACAATTATTATAAAATTTTATATGAAACTCATAGTCTGTGTCTATGATTTAATGTCTTTAATTTCAATTTTATTAATTTTCCTCGATTTCCATGGGATTTCATTTCCATTCCATTCCATCATCAGATTCCGACTTGGTGGTAGTCAGCAAATTGGGATATTACGCTACGATATAAAATGTTTATCAAAATATATTTACTTAACAAATATACAACCTCCTCCCTCCGTTTAAAAAAAAGTTGCTTAAAAAAATATACAAACGCTCGAACTCGGAGCTCGACCGCATTATGTAAATATTTATAAAAACAAAGCGTCAATAATCCTTGTTTGTATTAGTTTAAGCAAAACAAATTTATTATAATATAAATAAATAAGGAAAGTCGAAAGTCATGACAAATTTGCGTATAAATTATAGCGACCGCAAAAAAAGCTAAACGCTCAAGACGAACGAGACATGCTTACGTTTCATTTGTAGAGATACCATCGGTGTTTACAGCAATATAAATCTCAAAGCGACTCTATCATGTGGAACATTGTTTGATCATTGGTTTTATTTAACATACGCTACATGAAATAGTACAAATATCGTTATATTTTTTAAGCTCGAAGTCGTATCCCACACATAGCAAGATAGGCATATAGCAGATACTCGTTCTCTGTTCCCAAATTAATTAAACGACACGAAGAAATTAAAATGTCAATATTATTTAAAAAATGCGACTACATTAAAATTAATATAAACAGAAAATATAATGTTTAAATAATATGCTTACACTGTACAAAAACAAAAGGCTAAAAAAAACCTAATAACATAACTAAAACCAAATTTCAAAGGTATTTTCGAAAGTAGCGACGTGAAAACTAACGACATATGAACTAGCCGCCCGTCCCTCGCCTCAATGGGCGCAGTGCTACAACTTAGCGACACCGGCGAAGTTGTTTACTCGCCGAGTCAAAGGCTTATTTCAGCATCAGTTTGCTTTAAAACCTCGCAAAGAAAATATAAATTCGTAATTCAGTTAAATTGCCTCTTTATACTTCCCACCGTAGCTGCAAAGGGAACGTGGCCTGAATATTTTCAATAGTTACTGTGCTCTTGTTTCGTTGTACAATTATGTTTTGATTTTTATTTAAGCACACAGGGGGGGCAGGCAGAGTGAAGCTAGTGTTAAGACACTCCGTTTTCCATTTTCCACGAAAAACACCTAGCTTTGTCTCGATATCAGAATGAAAACATTAAAATATTAAATATTTAATTTCCTCTAGTAGGAATCGACGCTTGTTCCCCTGCGAAAAGATTGCCCTCTATGTTTTTTTTATTTAAGCTAAGTAAAGACTTAGATTACAGGTTAGTTTTTTTTATTTTTTTACTTTAAGTTATTTTTTTAAGTTATTTACTTACTCGTTTAAGTTATTTTTTTACTTAAAATACGTATTTCGTTTAAGCATAAGTAAGCATTTACTTTGGAAGCGTTCAATGCACAAAATAATGTAGGAAATCCTTCCCGTCGGACTACGACGTAGAGAAATTTCTCTTACGAACAAGAAGTTCACAAAGCCAAGACGGATCTCAGGTGAGGAGCATGCATTGCTCGTTTCGTACTTGTCAGTCAACCTGCATTTGCTAAGTATATATGTAAATATACTATGTTAGTATAAATTTAACATCGTTAAAATTATAACTGATTTAAATATAACCTAGTAATGAGACTAGCCGTTGCGCAACAGAGTGGACTGTGAAACCGACTGGTTATGAGTTCGATCCCCACTCGAAGAGATGAAATATTTATTTAAATTTAAAAAAACAAGAATCGCAGAGCAGTGAGAAAGAACCTAGTGTAAAACTTAAGGCACTATTCTCATTAAGACTCTTCCGTTCCCCACATTCGACTAAAATTCTAAAGGCACCGATGTGTTGAGTGGTGGAACTTAATACCAACACCAGAGCTCATAAATTAAAATTTTAAATAATTCCTTACCTCAAATGGGAATCGAATCTACAACCTGTAATTTACAGCCTCACGCTATACTCGTAAGCCACATCAGTCCTTATAATATGACATGAATCACTCTTAAAACATTTACCAATTCAACCAACAATGACAGGTCAAACAGAAACGGTTTCTCCACCAACAAAATGGTCACAGAAAAGAAATTAAATAGACATAAACGAGACTACGGACACGATACGTACACGTGACACGCGCCATACTAGAACAAAACCTCGCAACCTCCTAATTGCAGTCATTGTGGAACTCTTCACTCCTTAATAAAAGTAATTATTCCGTAGCCTGGTAATTAAGCGCCGCCAATTAGGGCGATACTGTATTTGTAATACGATCTCCGCGAAGAGAATGTTTACCTAAAATATCGCTGCGAGGTTGTCACATGTTTAAAACAATTGTTTGTTTTATGCTTGTTTTTCGTTTTAGTCTAATTACCAGATAATTGTTTTACATACTCAGATACTCTTTGAATTTTTTTTTGATTCATTTGTAATTTTCAATCTATTGGTAGGTATATTTTAATTTTAAAACAAGAAAATCAATAAAAATTCTGTGATATCCACTCTTATGTTCTTTCTCCTTGTCCTGTCTTCTAGAAATAATAAATGAAAAATAAAAAAATAAACAAACACTCTGAGTTATTTTGAATATTAGGTTTCTTAACAAAATTTACAATAACTCGGAAAAGGTATTTAGTACAAACAATTATTTGCCGGGGTCTACTTAATAATGCTTGATAATATTTTCAATTAAAATCTGCTATAAGCCTCTTTTATCTCTCATTGGTCTTTGAGTTTAATTATTTTACCTGAATATAAAATATTCATAATATTTACCTACTTGCCAAAATATCGTATTAATATTATATTATATATCTTGATTTTTAATGATTTAATTCTTTTTTATCTTCACACTGTACCCCGCGCACAGAAGGATAGGCAGAGAGAACCTAATGTTAAAACACTCCGTTCCTTATTTTCTGCCGAATTCCGGAGGCACTGCTCGTTGAGTAGCGGAACCCAATGTCGTCGAATCGAACACACCACCTGTCACGTTTACAATCATATTTTAATTCTTGTTTTTTAATTAAATAATGATTGATTGTTATTATATTTTAAAAAAAAACAATTTATTCAATTAATTTATTATTCAGACACATACAAAATCATAAGTTACCAGCAACCAGGTAGTAATTCCACTTGTCTCAATACGTTCAGGGGCCGATTGGATTCGAACATCTGGACAATGAATATTCATACGGCAGCTTCGTAATCGTGTTTCCGATCGCCCCCTAAAAGGCTTTGTTATTATTAGCAACAAAGACTGTTTTGCTACAATTTAGGGAACTCTCGGCCGTTGGAGCCAATTAACTGAGTTTAGATTACGTAACTGATCGGTTGGCAACAAGTGTACTAGTTTTAAGTGTTGATTGCTCTTTGACGATCATCCTTTTCAGGGGTCGTTTGTTTTAATTGTTTGTTATTTTCTATACAATTTGAAGGCTTACGTTTATAAAGTCGATATTTATTAAGAGCTCTCAAGTAAGAGATCCTTGTTGAGATGCCGTTATTATTTATAAATATAAAATTTACGAATTTACGATCTCAATATCAAATATCGGTATAAGCACGCATTGGTCACAATATACCTATAAGTACCTACATATACATATTTACATTGAATTGTCGCTTGTCACCTATTAATGTTTACTAGTTTTTTAATGAATACTTAAATAGCAAAAAAATTATTATTAAAAATGTTTAAATACCATTTAACTTGTATTTATTAAGCAATGTTATTTATAATTAATATATCCATATGACTATTGATTGAAATAAACAAAATGAATTGCTTATGAAACAATATACGAACAATTTTAAGTTGATTATTTGTACTGGTGGGTGTTACATAAGTTTTTTTTATTATTAAAAACATGACCCAGCCTTGAACGTGGGTAGGTGGGTGTTTAACTAATAACTTCGAACAAGAACCAGTCCACGAGGTACCCATTACACTAAAACGCCCTTACCTGTTTGCTAATATAATTTCCTGCTCACTTTCGTACTCACTATATCTACAAATATAAAACTATATGTATAATATATATTATATTAATAGTATATATAGTATGAGGCTGTCGTATCGGAGTGCCATAAGCGTATGACTGTATACGCGAGAGATGTGGATTGGATTCCCACTTTGGTCATACGCTCTGGTAATAAGGCAAATCGCAGCGTTAAGTTCCACCGCTCAACACGTAATGCTTCGAATATTTGGCGGAAAGTGGAGAAAAGAGTGTCTTAATACAGGGTTATTTTTTTTTACGTAGTAGGTACGTACATAATATTTTTTACTTAGGCAATAGTGATAAATCACTGAATTTTCACAGCTAACTACAGTAAAATATTACTTTTCCAAAGTTGAAGTGCGTCATTACTTCTATCTCTATCAAAGCCGCCTGGGTGAAAATAAAATGGATAGCTATTAATTTTTTTTTAATATTTTGTCCTCCAAATACTAGTTTCCTAATGGTACTTGCAACTTAATTATACATATAAAAATATAAGCAAATTTTATATACAGATTATTATATTTAAATATTAAAGAAATAAACATATATAAGCACTATATTGTTCTGAAGACGAAGAAAAAAAATATTTTTTTTTGTATTTATAATTTGATTTTTGATCTTTCTGAAATTAAGATAAATGTGCTAGTAAACACCGATGCTATCTTGGCAGCCAAATGAAACGCAAACTCCAAAAATGCCTCAAACGATTTCGCTTTCTGTGGTCGCAATTTGTGGGCTGTCAACAATATCTCTTATTCGTAAATAGTACATTTAGGTATATATTTTTCTATACGATATAAAATATAATTAATTAAACTCTTAATATGCTAAGGTCAGTCGTGTCGGACGAGCACAAAAGTGAGACTGTAAAGACAAGTTGTAGGTTCGATTCCCACTCGAGGAGATGAACTATTTAAAATTTTCTTCGCTCCGGTGTCAAGACAAAGCGCAGCGATGAGTTCCGCCAATGAATACGCAATGCCGAAGCTGGAAGCGGAGTGTCTGAATATAAAAATGTTAAACTACATAGTAAGTAAGTACATAAGTATGTTAAATATTTTAAAACAGTAGTAGATGGCAGGCCCGTGTCAAATAACTTTATCTATAGAGAGATTTTATATAGAGTGGTCACCTAATAAGACGAGTAGCACTATTTTTGCTCTGTTTAAATAATGCAAAATCAAAAGTAAAAAAAAATATTTAAAGATTATACGAAATAACAGGCAAACTCAAATAAAGTTATATTACGTATATAGAGGGGTCATATAAACTGATTTTTCCAGACTGACGCCCCGACTAAGTGACGGTGGAAATACATCACGAGCTGGCCATTAAGTTAAAACGCTTCGTTCCTTTTGTTGTTAATGTAATTTCTCGCCCCCAATTCACCGGGACACAATACTTACGAGAGAGAGTACGGAGAGTGCCAGTTTCTATTGAGTTGCCTCATAAAATAAAGCAATAAAGCCTTTCCGTTATCTGATATTTAATACAGTTTCTTTATCTATTTTATTTATAAGTTGGTTCCGAGAAAGCCCTTCGAAAGTCGTTAAGATATTTTTATTGTAGATTTACTGGAATGGTTTATTTGTATCTTGTAACGAATACTTTATTAAATATAAATATAATAATGCGGAGAGAATGTCCTCAATTGTTTTTTGTAAGGTGTATGCTGTATCCCGCACATAGCAAGGTGGGAAAAGGGAACCTGGAAACCCAGTGTTAAGACACTCCATTCCTCATGAAGCCACTTCGGTTCCCCACTTACCGCCGAATTCTTGAGGTATTGCGTGTTGAGTGATGAAACTAACACTGCTTTCTGCCTCGACACCAGAGCGAGGAAATGAAGTCCCTGTGCCATGAAGGCTCCAATTGATACAAATTCTTAAAGCCTATTCCTACTAAGAATTTTGTAAACTAAAGCTAAAGTCAATTATTTTTCATTGAAAGGATTGAAATATAGAATTTTGTTAGATGGAATCTATACTCACGACAGCAAAGGAGTGAAATAGTAGAAAATATAAATTAGTTATAAATTAAATCAGCTTCACGCTGTATCCAGCACACCGCAGGGTAGGCAGAGGGAACCTAGTGTTAAGACACCCCGTTCCCCACTTTCTCTTCATTCCCAATTCTGGAGGCATTCTATTTGCTTATATACATATATTTCGTAAAGAAAAATTTTCTGCTATACAAATAAAAATTTGTTATTCCGTTTGCAATTTTATTCTCTACGTTTGAATGCAAGTCTACAGCTTAAATGGATTAGTTACTTCCAGTCGACAGTCCGTGGATTTGAAGATTAATTACAGCGAGCTAAAGCATCATGAATACTAATATTATGTTAAAATTTAAAAAAAAAATGAAGTGAAAAATATTCATGTAATTTCACATTAGATTGTTTTAGTAGATTTTCACACTTTAAAATGAAAGACTCCTTTAAATTATATATAATAGAGCACACTGACAAATGTGTTTTTAGGGTTTCGTACATTAAAAGGTAAGAACGGAACCCTTATAGGGTCACTTTGTTGTCGATTTAAAATTTGGCCCGAAATAAGGGAAGAAAATCGTTAAACTGAAAATTTATAGGTACCTATTTAAAAAAACCATCACAAATTGGTTGTTCATTTCATAAATAATGAGCGCATGCATACCCGGAATTCTAAGTTTGTCATCTTTTATAAGTTGCACTTCTCGTTGACATACTCGTACAATCCTGAAATAGGTAAAGAGCCAGAAGAAGGCGAGTCCGACTTACACTTCCGTGACCGAAGTCTTTATACTATATCTATATACAGACATACACGGAGGTGAGTTGAGGCAGAGGGAACCTAGTGTTAAGACACTGTGTTCCCCACTTTCTGTTGAACATAATATAAAATATTTCTAAATACTGTCATAAATTATATAATTAAAAAAAATAAACTAAAACAATAAGAAACAATAAAATATATGGTATATCTCACAAAATTATTATAGTTAACGTTAGTTTATTCATCCGCTCGCTTCAACTTTAACGTCTCGAAGCAGTCTCATCATGTAGAAGGATATACTCTAATCTTGCATTTACATTCTTGTTTACTACTAGAACTTATTATGTTAATTGTGGTAGAATTCATTAACATTTATTTATTTTAATAGTTTCAAATAAAAATAACGCTATCTATAAAACGCTGCCGTAGCACAGTGACTGTAAACTCGAAGAGTAGGTACGATTTTCACCCGATCGATAAGTTATTTTTCACAGCAAGGCGTTGAGTTTTATCTATCAATAGATAATGTCTTAAAAAATTGGCAGAAAATGGAGAATGTCTACTATATTTTATATGTAGGTTCTAACGACAAGTTCCTTATTTACAGATTGGAAATACCGGACTTAAGGAAGTAAGTTCGGCGTTATTTATTGCCCTCCTTTGTATCAACTCCCTTTTGACTTCATTTACTTACAATTGTTGTAACGCTGATAATTAATTACTTATCTAGTATATTCCAAACAAAATTTGGCCTGCTATTCATTTAAGTAGGTACTTTATTTATTTTTATTGTAGAATAATATAAAAGAAATTTTTAGCAAAAACTAAAATGTAACCTTAATTTTATCTAAAAGAACTAAGTTAACAGCAAAATAAAATATAATGGCTTTCGGGCCGTAATCTCACCTCACAAGTGAGATACTACGCCAGACACCACAATCTACGCTGCAAAATATATTTGCACAGGAAATTGGGCTAAGGATGCTTTCAATTTCTATTTGTTTTTTAATTGTTCCTTCTCAGTGCAATTGTAATTGTGATACACACACAGACTCCTAATAATGATCGTATTCAATTCAAATTTTATTATTATTCTTTTGATTAAAATACTTACCCTCCTTTTCCTTTTTTTATATATATAATTGTTTTGGAATTGTATCAAACAAGTCTATTAAAACATAAGTGTAGAAACTACATATATTCATAAGTTGTTAATTATTTAAGTATTATAACTTAAATTATATTTGTTATATATTTCAGTATACCCATTCGTCATTGCCACTATAATATATAATATACATACTTCTAATATTAATTTCCAGGAGTAATACACAAAATATCACAAAAATAACAACACCCTAGTCACGTACTCCACTCAACTATGAAAACATAGTGCGAAATACAAAAGATATGATAACAGAAATGGAAACTTATATTTTCTCTCGAGAATAGGTTTTAAGCAAGCTGTATCTCAAACACAGGTTTGGAGAACACAAACAAGTTGGACGGTGTCTTGAAGTTCTCCGTTTTAAGTGAAGCGTGTAAGTGAAATCAGTGCATCTAGTTTGTACGAATTTAAAGTTAATATTGTTTTGTGGTAATAAAAAATTACATTACGAGTTGAATATTGAAATAATTAAAAGTAGATAGGTGCGACCTGTTATGGATTCGATTCCCACTCGAGGAATTGAACGAAGCAAAGCGCGGCATCGCATCGGCAGATTCCCTTTACCTACCCTCCTATGTGCGGGATTCAGCGTGAAGTTAAAAAAGTTGACTCATATACTCGTATATTATTTTGTAATACATAGTTCCTTTGTGATTTCGATATTTATATAAGTCTTTCTAACCTATAATTATTACAATCATAATCCAACACTTTTCATATTAAAATGAATCTAAAAAAATTAATTAGCAATATTAAAATATATTATTATTAAGTAGAATCAATTACTCGTGCAGCTTGGGTCGTCAATTACTCCCCTTGTCTACTTATCTAGAGCGCACTCAGTACAGCCACGTTACCCGCACAAAGTGCATACAAACAGTATTAAACAAGCTTGTGTCTTCATAAAACGTTACGTTAAAGGCTTTCATATAATCAATATAGAGAACGAAACAGGTAAAAGGAAGCAATTACTATATGAGCGTAAACGAAAATGTAAACAAAATTATTAAAATATGTATTTTTGTTTCACTTACATAATATCTGATGTGTTTTAATATTGCATTTTTCTTACCGTAAATATTTGATATGTATAATACTGTTAGAAATTGGAAGCGGTGAGCGTTTTTAAAATAACACGATAAAAATACATACAGTCTATATATTTTAACGTACTCGGACAGAGGTTCCACGTAATTACAATAAGTGATATGTATCACTCAATAACAACACTACACACTAGATGCCTTCCAATCAGGGCTTCCGCCTACAAGCAACTGTGTCCGTTTCACACAATTCCACTGATTTTATTGTCTTTTTCATCTAAATCTACCCACTTTTACACGAGTACGCTAACAATATAACTATTTATTATTTACTTGATTACAATTTAAAAATTTACAAGAAATTTCATAAGTACCTATGTGACGCAACAATTAACAATTTCCCGCCATTACGCCAGACAACAGATTAAAATACAGTTAACGCTGCGTCTTTTAAAGATTCGCATCGCCTAAAATTTTTAATATTATTTTTCTTTTAAAAATATAAACTGTAAATTTTGTAAATCTAAATATATTATCATTGATAGCAAATATTATTAATTTCGAAAACACAACTTCACATTGGTCCACAAATACATTGCAATGAAACTACGAGTATTTATTTTACTATTTGATTCCTATACGAATGTGCAATCAAGCCTGATATTGAAAATACATCGTTCAAATCAGGAGAACAATTGGCTGGAAACAATGTCTAATCAATTAAAGAATTAATTGGTTTTTACTATATCCTCCATTTTTGTTAAATGTGTTTTTTATCTATTTTTCGGGATATAGACATTTTTACGTGGCTAATGGGAAAACATATTTAATTAGACACAAAATCAATCAGTATGCCATTACTGATGCAAAATATACTTATTAAAATTATCTCTTTTAAGTAAACTTTATAAATAATATTTGCACCTTCAGGAACCTGGCATGAATGCCCGTTATTATTGTGACGGTCTTAGAATTGTGATAAAAAAATATTTTATTTAATATCATATTATAGCACCATCGACTCAGCTCAACTATTATAAACTGAAACGTTGTATTCAAATAAGAATGTATATTTATATCAATATATGAATTGGTAGGAATTGGAGGAAGAAATGGTTGAATTGTATCTTAATTCAAACGTCGTTTCCAAATAGGCTCTGTGTCTGTACGGAGCAGGGAAATTGCATTTGCTTAATCTTCTTTGTATGCATACCGATTGAAGACTACGATAATGGTGATTTTATGTGTATAGGTATACTATTAAAAATTATTTATCTAAGAATGTTACCAATCTGTAAATAATTGTTTACTTTCGATCATAGTTAATAATTTAAAACGGAGAATGGAAGTGTTTTATTGGGAACGAAGTGTTAGCACGAGGCTACAGCGTGAAACTATAAAGGAAAGTTAATAATATTGACAAGATGAAAAAGTCGTATATAGCTTTCGTACTAAAGTTATATTATTATTTTACTAGTAGCCTATATTTTTATTTTTATTTACTTGTATTTAGTGGCTTATATAATTTTCAATCTACCATATCCACTCTCAAATACTCAGCTCTAATTTGTACCACACACAGTAATATATTATAAAGACAAATTCTCATTTATTTAACATATTATACAACATGGGTCTATTACATAATTCATAGTGATCCACTACTCTCCGTATGCTATGAATAACATTTACTTCCTTTATATCCGATGATATTTTATCTTCATATCTCTACCCTCTGCGCTGTTCTAAACAGGCCATCACTTTTTATTTCTAGTAAATCTTTTGTAAATAGATATACATTTATCTTATTGGAAACAATTTTACTTTGGATCTTTTATTTGAAAGTTAATGTTTCATTTTTATGGAGAAGCAAGGCTTGTTATAAAAGATGGGTGCTCACGCTTTCGCATAATACGTATGTCGAATGTACATTTTTTTTGTGATTTGCATTTGTATTTTGTTTGCTGCAACGCGAAAGATAAAGGTTCGATTCCCACTCGAGAAAATGAAATATTTCATTTCTTCATTTCCTCTATCTGGTGGAGATGCCTCTCCACGAGAGAAGCACGGCGGTATTAAGTTCCAGTACAGAAATCCAGAAATCGGCGGAAAGTCAGGAATGGAAGTGTTATAATAGAAACCGAGTATCTTAACACTAGGTTTCCAAGTTCTCTTAGCCTATCCTGCTATGTGCGGAATCTATAAGAAATACATTTATATTTTACTTATATACTATTTCACATAATATATATAAACATGAATTGATCCATGTACTAAACATTTTTTTTAAATTACTAAATAATTAAAATTTAATTAGCATTTTCATTCTAAAAACACATATTAATTAAAAAAAAGATAAGCAAAGCAAAAACAAGAACAATGCGTGGAAAATTATCATGTAAAATAATAAGGCATAAAATTTCCACTCGTTTACCGTCTCTAAATTAGTTAACATGTACTTCTAACAAGTAATATGTGGCCTAATATAAACTGTGGTCTCCTGAAATATTTTTTCCCATCCTATACAAACACGAGCTATTTCGTTTGTGATGTGAAGGGTCCACAAATTAACATACTATGCGACAAAGGATGTTAATTTTTCTGTATATTTACATGCGTGACTCGTGAAGTCAGTAACATGAAACATTATAAGTGGTTCACAAATTATTATATTTTTAGCTTCACGCTATCTGGGACATCCGAGATATGACAGACACAAGGAACCGAGTGTTAAGACACTCAGTTCTCCACTTTCCGTCGATTTATTTCGAGACTTTCAATTTTAAGTGGTGGAACTCAACGCGGGGCTTTTGCCGTGGTGCCAGAGTGAAAAAATTAAAATACTAATAAATAAAATCCATTCCCCCAAGGGAGGAGTGAACCCACATCCGTCACGTTACAATCACGTCCTAGTAACCCTGCGCTACGACGGCCTCGTGGTTCATAAATATATTTACATATCGGACATACTATACTCCGCAACTTGCAATTTCATAAGGACTCTCCGATGTTTTATGGGCTACGGACGCTCTAAAAGTATATTTTTTACATGAAATACTTATAAAGTTTTTAAAATATTATGGAAATTTTTAATATAAAATTTGAACGTACAGTAAATTTTACGGTTAGTTATTTCATATTTTACGCAAGCAATAATGGAAGATACGATTTCGAAACCCGCTTATTCTAACGTGACGTTGTATGGTCCGTCATTGTTTTTCATCATTTTCAGCGAGGGGACCAAATCTCCCTATTGTTAAAATGACACTGACCGCAGCACTACATATGGATATATATGGACCAGTCTATGAAAAATCTGTAATTATGAAGCTTTATGAAGCACGTGAAAAAACATAAAGTGTATTTTACCTGAAAATCCAGGCTAAAGGGCGATACATATTCATTTTGACGCGTGCTGCCTGCCGCTGTCTGGTGGAGGCTGTTCCATTAGGCGCCGCCGGTAGTTCAATTTAAACTAGTGAGCGTTACGTAAAAAGACAACGAAATAGGCGGACAATTTTACCAGAACCTTTTATGTTGGTAATATAAGAGGTTTTATTAAAACCACTTTGAACCAAATTGGAGCTGAGCTTGCACTGTGTTAAGCAAATATTTGACTGAAATCAAAGTTATAGTGAAACTACGAACTAAGCATTGTTCAAACGAAAAACTGTAAATCTAACTTTTTCAGTTAATATTAAAACTTCTTTTTTAAAAGCTTTTTTTCCCTTAAGAAAAAAAAATATCTATTTTAAAATATACTTATTTTTTTAAGTATATTGTATTTCGGAATACAAGGTAGGTAGAGAGAACCTAAGACACTCCTTGGAATTGAGTTTTTACTAATTTACTTACCTCCCAATTTCCAAGACAGAGCGTGTTGAGGCGGAACTGAACGCCACACTTAGTCAAATACCAAAACGAGGAAAACATTAAATAAATATTATCTTCAAATAAACAATATTTTCCAGTTTACGTTATTTATATTTCATATTAAATTATGATCAATTTGAATATCTCACTGCAGTAGCTACACAGCTCTTCATTCCCAATAGGTAGAACGTGGTTGGATAATAAGATAGAGCTTACGCGAACTGAATAATATCGATATGACGATCGGAACCAGAGATTACATGGTGCTTGCCGCCGTCTGCGAGGATATTATATAACATGGAAAGTACCAGCACAGCGCCGTCCCGTGGGTGTACGTCTCACTTGCGTCGCTGCGAGCTGTGCCGCGGAACCAATGTCGAGCAGAATATTACATTTATCTTTGTATTATTTCGTGTGAGAAATCCTCTTTTCATTGCTGTGGTTGGCCTTTTGGTCTGGAGAGAGAGGAGAGATTTGGGTCGTTAATGTAATATTTTGTAGTTAATATAGATAAATATAGATAAATAATAGCATAAATATACCGAATAATACTATAATTGGTTGTTTCTGATCATTATGAAGGCATTTATTACTTTAAATTAATAAGACAAAGAGACTCTTTGAACAGGATTTGTAGATTATTTTTTTTGTATATGGAATTCGTGTTCTTTGTTATCTACTCTTTTGTTTACATATTTTTCATTATATAAGTCCTAGACATTAGGTTCCCTGTGCCTACAGCGTAAGGCTAAAAAAAATGTTTAATTTTATAAACCTTAGTTGTAGGTTCGATCCCCACTCGTGGAAGTGAAATATTTATTAATGTTTATATTTCCATTTCTTCGCTCTGGTGTCGAGGTAAAGCGTGGCGTTGACATCTGCCACTCAACACGCAATACCTCCAGAATTCGGCAGAAAGTGGGGAACGGAGTGTTTTAACACTAGATTCCCTCTGCCTACCCTGCTGTGTGCGGAATACAGCGTGAAGCTGATTTATTTATTTGATTTTATTTATCAAGGGACAGCTCAAATATAAGACTAAAACAAAAGAGACGCGCTGCGCGGATTTGTTCTCATAAGGATTTAATTGCTCCATTAGTTTTAATTTACTTCACGCGCTACGGATATGCTCTACCATTCTCACCACATGTAAAAAAATGGAATAAACTATACTAAAAGTATTTCGTGTGAATTTTCATATCTAAATCTAATGTGCTTTATAAGAATTATATTTATTTTATTTTTTTTTTCAGTTGGTTAAGTTTTATGTAGACAGATATGTAAAAATAATTTTAATATTATAAATATAGTGGTACAATATATTTTATGATTTTTTTCAGCTTCATGCATACAGTCACCACCTTACGCCCCTCCGCCACAAGAGTATGAAGACGAAACATATAATATTTTTCATACATAATTATACAACATATAATATATTTATCCTATTTCGAATGTGTTATTCAAAATGAAACGAATAATATTATTTGAATTCTTTGTCTTAGCTTATCTAAAGGAACTGAACAAAAAGGGGATCCATATCGCATTAAAATTCATCATCGGTAAGTAGTCTTAGGCTACATCCGCAGTCAGCTCGCTCGTAAAAGCCACTAATCCATTTGCTTGTTGCATAGAAAGATGAAATGTGAAGATGGAAAAATGTAAAGTAAATTATGTCTATAAAATGAACATTGCAAGAGGTTTTTGTTTACAATTTCGGTAATCCGATTAGGGTTGTGTAAGCAGAGAAACTTGGCTGCTCATCAAATTTCAAAAATCGACTTTTAAGCACTCGTACTCTTTGAAATAAGAGGAAAGTCTTACTGAAAAATTGTATTCCTTAAAAAGTTTTACCTACTTATCTATCAGTATCTAAAAGTTGACACAAGTTAGGACATTTAGATAGATAAGATAAAAATCGAGATCTTTATATATGCATACTAGGATATTTAATTCACAAGGGTGTGACTATAACGCGACGGTTGTGGGTTCAATCCCCACTTGGAGGAATTAATTATTATTTATTTATATTTTCAATCTGGCTCCTCGCTCTGACACCAAGGCAAGTGCCCGACGTTGAATTCCCCCACTCAACACGCAATGCTTTGAAAAATTCGGCGAAAACGAGCTTACTTAACACTAGGTTCCCTCTGCCTACCCTCTGTTATGTACGAGAATGAAAGTATGAAATTACCAGTAAAATATTAAATAGAGCTGAATCGCGCAATTCTATTTAAAATAAACGACTCTTTAAAATATAATTAAAAACCAAAGCAAATCAACTTGCATAAATAAATGCGGAAAACGCCCAACAATATTGGTAAGGCAAAGTTCAAAACAGGTGCGAAGCTTTATTCTCATGAGAAATTTACTCTTCCATTAGTTTTAATTCACTCGACGCCCGCACGGTTCATTATTTTCGCTATATACGAAAATGTGTTTTTTACTTCAGAAAATATGCTTCGAAAACGTGAAGGCAATCGTGATGTTATCAGGGAATTTTGAACTATATATCTATTTTATGTTTAAAGTATTATATATTGTTGTGCTGATAGATATTTGGAGATTTTTCAGTAAATTGGCTGCTTTTATGATGGTACCAGCGGACGCGCGCAGCTTCGCTTGCTTATTTAGGGGTGAATTCTAATAAACCACGAAACATGTATTCAATGAAAAATTTTTAGAGTCTAAATTACAAATTTTATAAAAATCGGTGGCGATTTAAATTTTTTTCCATACAAACTTTCAACCCCTTATTTGCACCCGTAGAGGAAGAATTCTAGAAAACCATGAAACACATGTTCAATTAAATATTTTTGAAATCTGAATTTCAAATTTTATAAAATTGCCGATTTAAAAAAAATCTGTACAAACTTTCAATCCCTTATTTGCACTCTTAGGGTCCCTTATTTGCATTCTAGAAAACGATGAAACTTCACGAAATTTCACGTTTCTACGCACAGTGGTATACGGCTGTGCGTGCGTCTTACCTCAATCAGTGTGAGGACAAGTCCTTTTATATATATAGATAATGAATGTAATATGTGCCGTAGATAAGTAGAAATAAGTAAATGAAGTATTTCTTAGAATTAAATGTCCTGTAGAGATTCTAGTTTTTTTTTTAAATCTTGCATGGAGATAACTAAGATTTAGAGGTTTTGAAAAGATATAGCAAATGTGTAAATATGTACGAAATACAAATAAATTGTAGACATCATCGATAATTTCAAATTATACATTTTACAAAACAAATTCTTTATTACCTATAGGCGACCGAATTATAATTGACTTTCAAAAGAACTCTAATAATTGAATTGAATTGAATTGAAGAATTAGTGTAATAGCGATTGCTTTGCTTCATACTTCTTTATCCATGGAAGAATGTAAATCTTCTTCCTCTGTCATAATATCCCATATTGGTTGACAGAAATCGATACTATATATTCTTAAAGCTTACTCGCCTCCTTAAAGCTTACGTAACAAAAGAAGAATACTTTCCTTCTTCCTGGCATTAATCCCGGCTATTACCAGGGTCTGCCTTCCTACTTAACCTACTCCACTTTGCACGATCTTTTACGTCCTCGGTGGTTAGACCATTGGCTCTCATGTCCTGCATCACGACATCCAACCAGCGCTTCCTTGGGCGTCCAGGAGGTCGCGCCCCAGGAACTAGTATAGCAAGGCACTTGCGTCCGACATAGTTCTTAGGCCGGCGCGTAACGTGGCCAAACCATCTCAAGCGACGCTCTTGGAGCTTATCCGCTACGTCACGGACCCCAAGACTACCTCGAATGAATGTGTTGCGTATGCGGTCAGACCGCGTTACGCCGCACATCCACCTCAGCATCTTCATTTCCGTGACGTGAAGCTCCTGAGTGTGCCGAGATAGTGCTGGCCAACATTCGCTGCCGTATAAAAGAACCGGTCGGACGATGCTCTTGTATATCAGCCCCTTGAGCTTGGGCGGTATTCTGCGGTCGCAGACCACACCAGTGACCTCCCGCCATTTGGCCCAGGCAGCGCTTATCCGGCC